>ML994623.1:1002063-1602063 GCA_010093925.1 Zopfia rhizophila CBS 207.26
ACACATCCCCGTTGGTAGCGATTCTTTTGACGACGATGATCCACAGTTCCCAGTCGGCTGATGAGGTAAGAAAAGGTTCTGAGCGCTCCAGGTTCGTAGGAGGCATGGTTGTTGCGATTAGATAGAGGCCAGAGAGCCAGATAGATAGATTGTTAGGTTAAATGTGTGGTGGGTAGGTAGTAGTAGGTTAAACAGCACGAGCCGGGCTCATAACTGTTACCGTAAATTGAGCTTGATGAGCGGCTGAGAGACTGAACAAGATTGCATTAAGGACCTCAGAATTTAGAGGGCGAGCAGAGGCTATATACAGCTGAGAAGTGCCAAGCCGGCTGATAGTATGTCTGACTAGGAGGTCGCTCTCACGGCAACAATACACATAGCGCTTGAGCTCCGTAAAGAGATGAATAACTTTATATAAGACCACTAGTTAGAGAATGAGATTAAAGAAGATTATTTGGACCTAAATGATTGGTAAGAACTTGTAGAACTTCATGACTTCCTCCAGCCGTTTTAGGAGATTACATAGGGCACTTAATTTAATATTTCAAGCCTTAATTAGGCTCTATTAGTAATGGACTTCCTATACCACTATTTTATCTCTTAATTTGCTCTATACAAAGACCGTAAAGACCTCACAATAGAGAACCGCCTTGTTACTAGTTGGTTTAAGTTTGGAGAGTACTATAAGATGACAGAAGAGTCTCCAGCCTACGCTGCCGTAATTCTTCTATATCCTTTACTTCGTAAAGCTTGTCTCTAGAACTCAGACTCGTGGAAGAAAGCCGACATTAATAGGGCAATTCGTGAGGTTAGAAAGTTATGGAAGGATTATTTTAAGCCAGCCTTAGAGCAGCGCTCTACTTAGGATAAGCCGGAAACACCGTACGAGCAATGGAAGCGCGAGAGATATTTAAATATAGGCGTTAGTAGTACAATAGGCGATGACTTTGAGCGCTTTATCACGGTATGGTTGTTAAATCTTCTCTATAATCAAGCTAATTGATTCTACAGGCTACTCCTTATTCTATTGGTGAATAGTCTCCTCTCAAATACTGGCTTGAGCCAACGCAGCAGAAGACCTATCCTGAACTCAGTTTAATGGCCATCACAATATTCTCTATACCCGCGATGTCCGCAGAGGTGGAGCGTGTATTTAGTGGTTCTCGGCTACAATCTCATGGGATCGAACAAGGCTTTCAATCAAGATGCTGGAGATGCTAGAGTGCTTGAAGCATTGGATCACGAGTGGCCTTTCTTATGAGGCTTTTCTGACAGATGAGGCGGTTCGGAAGGCTATAGAGTCTATAGAACAGGAGCTTGCGCGACCAGAGGCCAAACCAGAGGGTAACGAGTCGTAATACTACTGCTACACCGTACGTCATACATCACCGCTTCAAATTAGTGAATCAAACTGAATCCGGGGCCTTGATTCAATGAATCATCCTGAAGCAGAGCCTGCTTCAGGATCAGTCCGGTTCAATGCATCACTGTTTGGAGGTTTTCTATCGCCGCTTTTAGAGTTAACTTGCACCCAAAGTGCCAAGTCCAACCCCTGCAACCCCGTCAGCATTTTTCGCCTAGTTCCCGCACCGGCCCATGCCGCCTCGTTTCATGCTTCCCGGATTCTAAAATTCACAACAACTAAACGAGCCCAAGAATGGACCCACATCCATTCTGTCGATATATTATGAACACTTCCTCCGCCATGCCTGCCTTGCTAGAATATCGCCTTGTCTGTACTCAGAGAAGCCTGACGCACGTGTTTGTTCGCCTTCTATTAACCTGCCGTCTTTGCTTGCACTCTATTATACTATACAGCCCCCCTTCTTACTCTCATTTAATGTGGGCCCCCATTACATTTAGCAGCCTGTTTTGTGTAATCTACTGTCGGTTTGTCCCGTTGATTTGTAATTAATGTTATTCTAGTAGCTATCAAGCGCCTCTCTACCTTCCTTCTGAACCACCGGCATACGTGTAACTGTTCGCAATTAAGGAAGCGTAGGAATACATACGCGCTCAACAGCGTAGACTAACTAAATTAAGATACCAAACTATTCAGTAACAGAAACCACAACCCAAACCTAAATTTTCAACTAAGTATTATTAAAAACTCTGCAAAGATCTTGACATAATGGGGATAGTAAAAAGCAACCATTTACTATTAACAACAAACAATGTAAATAAGATCTTAAAAAAATAAGTTAAGAAAAGAATTTTATGCTTTAAAATATAGCTTATAAAGCTAGCTTTCTTTAAATACTACTAAAATTGTGACGGTGCTGCTCGCTCTGCTCGCTGCAGGCCACATGATATCGCGACTGGCTACGCCAGCCACGACCTAGCGCAGAGCTCAGAGCATGGCTAGCTCGCGCTCAGGCCATGCACCGCCCTATTTAGGGGCGAGCCCCCTTTGTACCTCTTCTCTCCCCATCTTAGTGTAGCTGAAATAGAGCCAACTTATCCCGTCAACCTGCATCTATGCTACGACGCGTGAAGACCGAGCCCGTCATCACAAAAATATTAAAATAGACTTTATTTAACTAATTAAGAGTGTTTTAAAACAAAAATGTTATACATTTTTTTAAATAGAATTTAAACAACTTTCGTTTCTAAAAGAAAATAAGTATTAATTAAAGATTCTACTATTAGCAACAGCTTTATTAGACATATACTAGTCAAAATTAACTAAATATATAAAAAAATAAAGTTAACAATATATAACTAATACTTTAAATATTTTAAAAAAAGCTTACTAACTATAATAGTATATTAATAGACTTTTAAGAAAAAATTATAATTTTAACATATTTATAAATAAATAACTAGTTATAAATATAAATAAAGTTTTTATTTTTTTTATTATTTTTTATTATTATTAAGTTTAAAACCTTTTAATATTTTTTAATATATAATAACTACTTTAACTTATGTTTTTAAGACTTATTTGTATATATATAGTATTTTAATAAAAAGTACAAATTAATATATAAAAATATATAAAAATAGTAAATAAGTATTATAAGTTAATAAAAAGCTTTTACTTACTTATATTTTATTAAATAATATTTAATAAACTTTATAGTATATTATAATAAAACTAAATATAAACTTTTTTTAAAGTAGTAAATATATTTAAATTTATATTAATTTTTTAGTAATTACATATATTATATTTTAATAATACAAAAATATAATTAAAGTAGTTTAATTAATATATTATATAACTACTTTAAAATTAACTTAAAAATAGTAAAATAAATATAAAAAACTAAATTATATAAAAATTTAAAAAAAAAACAGTTGTTTATATAATAAACTACTATTTAGTTAACTTTATACTATAAAATGTTTCTATAAATATAATTTATAAAAATTGTAATTAACTTTATACTTTAGTATACTATTTAAAAATTAAGTTATATACTAAAGTAATTAGTTTTTTTTAGTAATATGTACTTATTTTTTTACTTTAAAGTCCAGTTTATAATAGCATTTATTTATTTACTTTATTTAATAAGTATAAGTTTTTATTAAGTTGTTATATACTTAATTAACTATTTTATAAGTTTTAAAAGCAAACGTTTAAACCTTTTTATAAATAAGTTATTTATATACTATAATTAATTTATATATATATTTATATTAATTAAAATATAAATAAAGTTTGTAACTAAACTTTATTTTATATAATAATTAACTTATAAATTTATAAAATAAAATAGTTTATATAAAATTTATAAAAAGTAGTAAATTTAACTAATTATTTTAATAGTAATTAATAAAATGTTTTAGCTTTTAATTAATATACTAATTAAAGATTTTAGTATTTTTGTTAGTTTATAAGTAATAAACTATAAAATGTTTTGTTTTATATTAATAAACTTTAATTTAATATTATTATTTTAAGTAAATAATAAATATAGTAATTTTTTTATATAAAATAATAAAAATACTTACTTATTTAAATATTTAATAACTATAAAAGTATTATTACGCTTTTTTATATTTTAAGAATTTTTTAAAATTAAAAGAAATATACTATTAATAGTACTTATTAGTAAAAAATATATTAACTTTAAAATTTTATTACATAATATATATATATATATATTTGTAAGTATTATAATTAATAATATAAATATTAATATTAAAAAAAATAAGCTTAACTAGTAATATTAAGTTAAAAGTAGTTATTTAATTTTTTTTTAAATAAGTTATAACTTTATAAGTATAAACTCTTTTAATAAAATATATTTTTATATAACTATATTTATAAGTGAGTGGACACCCTAACTAAGTGGGCACTTTAAAATACTAAAATTAACTTACTTACTTTATACTTATAATATAGTAATACTAGGTCTCTGTATAATCTAGAATTTATTTATATCTTACCTTAGCTATTTAATCTATTAAAGGACGCAAAAAAATTAGCTAAAAACACGCTTTTATAATTTATGATATTTCTAGATTAATAATTTAACACGCCTTTAAAGCAATCACTTTCTAAGGTAAATATAAGGCCAATTCGAAGAAACTTACCTTAATAGAGAAGTAGGTAATTATTTAACGTATTTTTAATCTTAATAAATAAGGATTCCCCCCTATGAGGATTTAGATACACGTAATGGCTAATAATTTACTAGGGGTAAGAGATAGAAATTCTATAAGTAAAAACTAAACAAATAACTTTATTAATTATTATAAGAAAGTTAAAAAGGTTATAACGTGTTCTCTAGATTATACTTAAGTAATATAAAAGAGTATAGAAATTCTCAACCTCTAGTTTAAGCATATTAAGGTAATAAAGGAGAAGTATAGTATCCTAGATAAAAACATCTATAACTTTAACAAAACAGGCTTTATAATAGGGGTGATATATTCTTTTATAATAATAACTAGCTCTAAGAAATAAGCTAGCAAGACTTAGTATATATAGCTAAATAATAAAAAGTAGATTATAGTAATATAGGTAATTAACATATTAGGCTAGCTAGTTTTATTATATATTATCTTCACAGGCAAAGTGTATATTACTATCTAGTATAATAAATATAAAATATTTTATAATTAGAAAATTAACCTCTTCTATAATAGCTAGATAAATAATTAGATTAGAGTTATATAATTAAAGTACTTTAATAACGCGATAAAGTCGTATACCTAGAGTATATACTAATTACTTATTATTAATAGCCACGAAAGCCACCAGTTAATTATGTTTTAAAATTTATATAAAAAGTATAAAATTATTATTTTCTATATATTCTCATACTTATCGCACTTACTGCAGCCGCTTAATATAGATTATTTTAAACTATTAAAGAAAGTATATTCTTATAAGGTTATAAAGCTATTACGTTATAGTAATTTTTATATAACTAAAGAAAACTTCCTCCCAGCCTTTAAAACTACTTTTTATAAAGTATTTACAGAGAGTAATATTTAAGAAGCCTTTTAAAAAGCTAGTTTAATTTTATTTAACTTTAATACTATTTTATTTAGGATTATACAGCCTTTTTATACTCTATTAACACTATTACTAAAGAGTACTTTATAAGAGTGTAAAATACTATCAAACATAAAGAAATTAGGTAAGTAAATAATATTAATTTAAGAGAGAATTATTAACTACAAGTTCTCTTTACCTACTTTTATTTTTAAATTATTTAATTAGTTACAGAAAGGCGCTGTAATGATTGCTTATAAATTAGTATTAGTATAAAAGAAAATTAAGGCTCTTTAGAAGTATAATAATACCTTTATATAATATAGGAAGTATAAAAGAAAGTGGCTACAATATAGAGAAGAACTATCCTTTAGTAATATAACTAATTTACTAGGTCCTAAAGGCATTAGTAGATTAAAAAAGTATAGAGAATTCTTTATATAAGGTATTATAAGTATTAGTCTAGTAAAGAAAAGGCTCTGTAATAACTATAGCTAGCTAAAGCATAATATACAAACCTATATAGTAGAATAAGCAGAATCTAAAAATTCTTTCTAGTTTAGAATTATATAGTTTTATTACTACGTTATGGATTATTTTGCTGTTAAAGTTAATTTTAGTGTTTTAAAATATCCACTCAGTTAGGGTGCCCACTCACTTATGAATATAATTAATTAATTTTAAAAACTATAATTTTTTTAAGGTAAGTTAATAGGTTTTTTTTTAACTTTTAGTTTTATTTATTATATATTACTATTTTATAATAAAACTAAAATATATTAGTAAAATAGTTAATTTATAAAATATAATTTATAAGCTTATATAAAGTTAAATTTAAAATAAATATTTTTAGCTTTTTTTAAACTATTTATAGTTAAATTAAATTTAGTAACTATTATTACTAAATTAAAACTTACGTATATTAGTAATTTTTTTTTAGTTTTTAGTTTTTTATACTTATATATAAAAGTATTAGTTATTATATTTATTATATTAAGTTAATAAATTATATAAAAATAGTAGTTAGTAATTATATTTGCTTAGTAAGCTTACTATTAATAAAGTAAATAATTAATAGTATAATACTTTAAAGTATAATAGTTAGTAACTATTATAAAAAATATTATTTATAAATTTTTTAATTATTACTAAGAATAGTAAAGCTTCTTTTATTTAAATTAAAAAAAAAGTTTTTAATTTTAAATTCTAATAAAGTAGTACTAAAAATTTTTACTTTTTAATTAGCTAAAAAAACTAATATTATATAATTAAACTCTAGTTATTCTATTCTAAAGAAATACTAAAGTTATTAAAAATTTTTATATAACTAATACTTTAACAAGTTAACTAATACCTTTTTTATATAACTTTTTTTATATTTATTATATTTACTAGTATATTTATTATACTTTACTAATAGATTTGCTCTTTTTTTATAACTAGTATAGTAACTCTAAAAATACTACTACTAATAAAATAAATTATAGTATTTAAAAAGCTAAGTGCTTGTACTATAAACATATTAATATACTATATATATATTTACTTATTATAAGGATCCAGGCCAATGATGGCAATTAGGTATAATAAAGTAAATTTAATAAAGAGTTAACTATATATACTATAGAGACTTAATAGCTATCTTTACTAAGTTACTAAGGTCACATAGTTACGCATAGAGTTAAAGCTAAGATAACTATTTTAGTTAACTATTCTAGGCTCTAGCCTATTATATTACTCTCTTTTTTATAGACTAAGTAGGGGCTCTCTGGTGAACTGTTTACCTAAAGGCCTTTATAAACTTATTTTAAGTTCTATTTACTATAGCTTCTCCTGAAGCTCTTGTTAGTAGTTTATTAGCAGGAGTTTATATCTGCCTTTTTATAGAGATACTATATACTCTTTTTAATAGTCTAATATTATTATGTCTTCTAGCTAGCTTACTAGCTCTATAGTTATTAATATATAGTCTTTTTATTTTATTTTATATTATAGCTAGTGGCCTTGCTCTTGTTTTATTTATATTTTAGTAATAATATCCTACACTACATGCTCTTTATAGTTATCTATTTAGATTAATAATAGCTAAGAGTTATCTGTAGGCTAGCTTAGTAATAGGTTATTACTTACTAGCTATAGTTTATTTATATAAAATATTAGGTTTAGCTTTAGGAGCGTATTTAGCTTTATAGCGTGTAAACTAATTATATTTTCCATAGTATATTTAGTATTCTTCTAGTCTAGCTTTTTATTTTCTTATCTAGTAGAAAGTTAGTTACTAAGCTTTAGCTATACCTTATCTTTAACACGCAGTTATAAAGCTTTATTCTAATATTAGTTTATTTATCTTTCTTATTCTTACTATATCTTAGCTATAGTTGTCTATGCTAAGTTAATATACTTTTTTAGCTTTTCTATAATTTCTCTAGCGCTAGCTTTTAGGTCTTAAGCTGTTATATTATGCCTAGTTCTAATATTCACTTATAGCAGTTCTATATTATATCCGTGCTAGAAAAAGAATAAGCTTATTCTTATTAAAATAGCGTCTCTTATTTTTACTATAATTTTAGCTATTAGGTAGAGCTTTACCTAGTTTACTTAGTCCCACACAATAAACACTTAAAGATAGGCCTTAACTATACTATTTATTTTTTTTATTAAACTATTTATTTATAGATAGAACGCTGTTAACAATTGCCTTTTAATTTATAGAATTTTATAAAGCTTAGTTTAGAACTCGCTAATAAATTAGCTGCCGTAATTAGATACTATAGTATTAGAAATCTAATAGTAAGTAATAACCTTACAAATAAAAGCCTATATTACTATCTTAATATCTATATTTAGAAGAGGGTAGAGAGTTATGTTCTTACTTAACCTATTAGTAATTACCAGTAAGACTATACAGCTATTACTTTCTAATAATCTAGTTACAAAATCCATTAAAATCTTCTTTTAAATATGATTAGGAATAGGTAACGGGCGTAATAGCTCTTGCTAGTAATCTCTTTATAACTTTATATAGCTATAGATATTACAGTTTTAAATATAATACCATACGTGGTTTAATATCCCTGGCTAAAAGTAATCTTTTATTAATATTAAATAAGTACTCTGCCGTCCTGAGTGTCCTATTACTTATAATAAATAAATTTAGTAAATAATTAATATTTTTAATAGCTCTAAGTTAGGCACTTACTTTCTATTCTAATAATAAAAAGCCTTATTTTTATTAATTGTGTATTTAGCTAGCAAAACTTTTAGTTTAAGCTCTAGAGAAAATCTCTATTTCTAATTATAAAAGGCCTATACTACTCTTACGTATACTTTATTATCTAGTACTATATTATACTATCTTTATTTAAGCTTATTATAAGACTCCTGGGTATAAGACTCCTAGGCTTTGGTTATACTATTTTTTGTAATTATTAAAAAACTAATTTAAGCAGAGAAAGCCTATATTACTTATCTATTATTATTTAATTTAAGTTCTTCTTTCTGATATGTAACTACTGGCTTTAGTAGCTGAATTATATAACTCTTTAGTCTTTCGTTATTTTCTCTACTTAGATAATCTTATTTGTGTCTTAATAGTGTGTTAGCTTATATATTTTCTTTCTCTAACTTATATTAAATCTCTATATTATATTAACTAAGGAATAACTACTAGCGTGTGTGTTTTTCGCTTAATTTTCAAAGCCTTATAAAGTACTTAGAATTTTTGTAATTAGTAATAATCCGGAACTTTTTAATAGACTATAATTTAGCATCTTATGCCTCTAGATAATAAATAATTACAAGGAGTTCTTTATCATATATCTTATAATTACACTTTATAGGTATGTTTTTTTTTAAAAAGTATGTATATAAATATAGTACGTTATTATTACTATATTATAAAAGAATTTTTCTAGTTATATAACCTGAAGAGTCAGCTTCTAAAATAGTCTTATAATTAGAATTAAATTAGGCTAGTATTAGTTCTAATATAAAGATCTCTTTTAGCTTATTAAATACTATTTATTCTTTATTAATCTATTAGAACGGCACGTTACTTATAAGTCTTATAAATAAAGCAGCAATTTCTAAAAAAGACTTAATAAACTAATAATAGAAATTAGTAAATCTAAGAAAGCTTCTAATTCCTTTTATAGTTATTAGAGGCTGCTACTTAGTAATTACTTTTATCTTAATAGAATCCATTTAAATTCCTTGCCTTACTTTAATAATAAACTCTAGATATTTCGTGCTCTTAGTTTCGAATTCGTATTTCTTAATATCTAGATATAAACTTATAGTACTAAGTTTCTCTAGTACTAGATTAACCTGCTAGTAATGCTCTTCTAGTAAGTCTAAAAAGTAAATAAATATATTATTAAGAAAAGCTAAACAGAACTTATTAAGATACTTCTGTAAGGTCTAGTTTATATACTACTAAAACATACTAAAGACTTCTACTAGTTTAAAAGGTGTAACTAGCTATTTAAAGAGTCTAAATCTTATATAAAAGGCCGTCAGCCATTTATCTCCTTTTATAATATAAATTTTATAAAAGGCTGCTAAAATATTAAGCTTAATATACTATCTTATCTTACTAATCTAGCTAAGCGTTTTATGGATTAGGGGAAGAAAATATTTATTCTTCTTAGAAATCTTATTAAGCGCGTGGTAGTTAACGTAAAAGTAAAGACCTTTACTAAACTTATATATAAATAATACTAGAACTATAGCTAAGAAGTTACTTACGTAAATAAAACTCTTCTCTAGTAGTAGCATTAACTCTTTTTATAGTACTAGTAATTTCTCTTTTAATATATTATATAGTAGTCCTTATAAAACCTTAGGGTCCTTCCTATTAATCTTTTTAAATTTAATATAATAGTCTATTTTATGATTTTATAGTGGTGGGAGTTTGTTTACTTCTTTCTCTAAAAACAGCTTTAGGTGCTTCTAATAGGCCTTAGGAAGTAGTATTCTAGAATCTAGCTTTAGTTTAAACACTAAGGCCTTTTAAATGTTTACTAGTAATACTATAAAGATATATATCTTACTTATTCTTTTTAATTTATTTATTTACATTAAAAAAGTAGTTATGCTAATCTCTATTAGTTTCTACTAATACAGTTTCTTCCCTTCCTTACTATAAACTCTTATTCTTAAAGTATGAATATAGAACGATTTCTTTGCTGGCGTAATTATAATATTATTTTAGTTTATCTAAAGCTTATTTAAGATAAGATTAAACCTAAGCGCGTTATTAATAATATATATATAAACTCATTTAGTATATCCTTTAATATTAAGATTAATTTATATAATCTAGGTAACTCTTCTAGGTTTCTTATATACTCTAATAATCCCCTATAAAACTATATTAATATATACTAAATAGACTTTAGCAGTAAAGATAGAGCTTATAAGACTATAATATAAATACCTAGTATTAATCATTATATATACAATATTCATCTGGTTGATTAATAAGTATATAGTAATAAAGTTTATATTTATATATATTTTAGAACTTCTACTATTCTCTTTATAATATTATCTTACCTATTTTAGCTAGAAATTTCTACTTATAATTATAAGTAAGAACTATTCTTTTTCTAATGCTTTTTTTTTTTTTTTTATCTCCATCTTCTTTATCTCTTTCATTAGCGTTTATTTATTTAGCTTTTATTAATACTATAGTAGCTAGATATAACTAATTTACTCTTATATATTTATACTTATTCTTTATATAGCTAGGAGAACTGTATTAATAATAGAAATCTTACTTATAGTATTAGTTAAATTTCTTTTAACTTACTTAGAGTATTTTAAATTAGTTATCCTATAGCTTTACTACCCCTACATGCGTGAGTATTACTTTCTAATTTATTAGTTTAAATATTAGTATAAATAATATTATATAGATAGCTATAGCAGTCCTATAGTTACTTAATATAATCTATATAAGGTTATTACTAACACGAATTACTTCCTAAGTATACTCTTTAAAGCTTAGTGTTACTAAAAGGGCTATAATGTGCTTCCAGAGCTCTCTATTTAATCCCTAGGTAAATATACTTTTTTTTACGTTTTTATTTAGCCGATCACTTCCTACTAGCAGCAGCTTCTTATTAAACTCTATATAATATTCTCTTACTAACTTCTTTTTCTATTTCATGCTTTGCAGCTTGTCTAGAGACTTTTACCTTTAATACTAGTCTTTAAACTAGGAGTCTATAAACGCCCATATTGCTTTAAGGGTAGCATTATTTCTTTAATTAGAGAGCTATAGGAGAACGGTTTGTGCTGCTTGTCTCTTTAAATGCTGAAAGAGATAGTCCATCTGTCCTTCCTCACCGCCCATACGGTATCCGTTAAATCATAACTTGGCCTTAGCTTAATGCTTGAACGTAGGGTAAAGAGACCGTGTGCTATCAAATATAGAGGGTTCAGGGAAATTAAATAGTTTAACTACTGGTTCAATTACTGGTTGTGGCGTTAACACGAAGGGAGTTACTAATATCATTACTAGGACCCATAGGGGTAGCCTTAATAGGGAATCATAACCTTCTAGTGCAGTCAGCCTCTTAGACATTACTCATAACACGTTTATAATCTCCCTGAGTGAGGTGCTGTCGCTGGCTCCATTTGCTAGGAATAGAACTTTCCCTTTATCACGCCAAGCAGGATAGTCGTTGAGTTCAACCTCTACTTAGCTCATCACTATTTCAACAGCTGGGACTTCTAACCCTTATGAAGCAAGCAACCAGCGTAGTTCGCGGCCGATCTGTTTGTTATCATATCCTGCATCAAGCAGGTTCGTCGCTCGGGCCATTAGTGCAGGTACTGAGTGGTTATTAGCGTCCATTAATGCTCGCTGTACCGCTAGATAGCTCTCCCAAATGCTGGAGAGCCTCTCGCTCTTCCATAAAATCAATTGTACTACCGGAGGCCTCTCGGCCTCTTACGAGAAATGGGGTTGATCAAATCCAAATATAAGAATCCAGGCCAATAATGGCAATTGGGTGTAACAGAGTGGATTTAATAAAGAGTCAACTACGGAGACTTGATAGCTACCCCTACCAAGTCACTAAGGTCACGTGGTTACGCACGGAGTTAAAGCCGAGACAACTGTCTTAGTCAACTATTCTAGGCTCTAGCTCATTACACTTATATTTATTTTCTTAATAACTCTATAGCTAATTAGTTATATAGTATAAATATAAAGTTATATTATTTTTACTTTCTACTTCTTACTATCTTGTACTCTTATTATAAGTAATTATACTTATATAATACTTTTTACTAAAAGTGGTTATATTTATATAATATTTTATATTTATAACTTTATCTTTTATACTATAAAGTTTTTTAACTATATTATATAGTTTTTTACTTTCTTAATAGTAGCACAGTTGTTTCTGTTATTTACTAAGTATATTAAATAATAATAATACTATAGACTAAGCTAATACTTATTATACTTAAACTAAAGTTTAGAGGTAATATTATATTAATTATTAAATAGATAATAAAGTTTCACTTATACTATTTATCTTATTCTTAATAAGGTACTAAAAAAAGCTAAATAAGTTTTTTTAGTTAACTTCTTTATTCTAAAATACTAAGTTAAATTAGTCTTTATATTCTATATTTATATTTTAAAATACTAAGCTAAATTAGTCTTTATAGTTAATATTTATATTCTAGAATACTATACTTAATAAGTTCTCTTTTTTTACTTTACTTACATATTTTAATATAAGTTTATTTTATAATATACCGTTATCTAACTTTTTTATAAATTTTTTAAGTAATATCTTTTTAAATAACTCTTACCTTAACCTTATAAATTAATAACTAATTAAAAGGTTTTATACTTGCTTTAATAAACTTGTAATGGAAACCTATAGTACTTATAATAAATACTAGTTTAATATAAAGCTTGTAAATAAAAAGTACTTTATTTACTATAAAAATAAGGCTAAATACTTAATACTTAAAAATAGCTCTTAAGATTCTAGTTTTATGTCTTTATTTAGCTATAATAATGAAATAAAATTTAGCTTATAACTTAAAAAGCTTTTAAAACTTTTTTTTATAAAAGAAATACTAATTACTTAAGTATATATTTTTATAAAAGTCTGGTAATATTAAGGTACCTAATATAAATATATAAAGCATATTTATTACTTTTTATATAATATTAGAAAGATTTTTACTTTATTACCTTTTTTTTTAGAATCTTAATATTATACTTTTTAAGCTACTTTTTTTTTTTAGTAATAATTATAAGTGTATTAACTAATAGTTTTAAAATAACTATTATATATAGTATTAAATTATTATTATAAGTTGCTAACTTATTAATGTAAATTATACTAGTAATAAGTTATCTAATTACTTATATAACACTTAGCAGTTCCCTTACTTCTAAATTAGATAGCTTATTAAACTTAGTAGAAGTTAGTTAACTCAGTAGAAAGTAAAAAGAAATTAATATAATAAGTTAAGATTTAATAAAATAGTATTAAACTATGTTACTTAAGGTGTAAATCTTAATTTTAAAGTAACTATAAAGAATTAAAAGTAATTATAAACTATCTAATATCTTATACTTATAGTAGATCCTCCGTGCGTATATTTTATACTATTATTTAGTATATTAGATACTACTAGAGGCTACTAGAGCTACTAGAGGTTTTATTACTTTATTTTATCTCTATTTACTAAGCTCTCTCTTAGTCACGTAAGCTATTACTTTTAATTTATTAATATAGTTTTATATTTCTATTCTTATTTCTTAGCCTACGCTTTAGTCTATGCTAATATGTCCTATATCTACTTATAATTCTTTCTTTTAAGCTTAAATATACGTTTTTATTTTAGAGTTTTATTAGCTATTATTACTAGTTCCCTTAGCTTTTTAAATATAGTTATTTTTTTATTACCGTCTGTAATACTATCCCCCTCTTTTAAGTCTTTATCCCGGAAGATAGTTTCTTCTTTTTATAAGTAATATAAAGGCAGTAGGTCTTCTATTTAGTGCTCTAAATTATAAGACTTTTAACTTTCTTTTCTTCTTATTTAGCCTTTTTATAATAATATGTTTTAAGTTATCTTTAATATGTGCTTACCGTCTAGCTTTTTAGATTTATAGTAAACCTTATTATATACTAATACTTTACTTAAACTATTCCCATTAAGGTGATGACTGCCTTATGAATTTAAGTTCTAGTTATTATTCAGCCTATACTAGTTATAACGTAAAGTATGATTTAATTATCTTATAACCAGAATAGAATTATTTTAACTGTGATAGAGAAAAACTCTATTATTAGCTTAACTCTCTTAAGGATTAATATTCTAAGCTTTATGCTTAAGAACTATAATTTTATCATAAGCTTATAAAAATAGACTCTAAAGAAAAAGAAATGTTTAATTAGGAGATAGTCTTAATTTATGAGATTTAAGCTCTTAAAAAGGCTAAAGCGCGTTCTTAAGGTTAAGAAACTTATATACTATAACTTATAGTATTAGTCTCTTTCTAACCTGCTTCGCCTTTCCTTTCCTTTAGCTTAAATTAGAACATACTATAGTTATCCTTTCTATAGAATATAGCCTTTATTAGTTTATCTAATAGTACTAGTTAATTAGCTCTAAACTATTTCTCAGATTCTTAATTAGCTTTTACGTATTATCTTTAGATTTATAGTCTTTTTATTTAACTAAATACTTCTACTAATGCCTAAACTGCTGATAGTCTAAAATCTACTAGACTTTATACTTAATAGTATCTTCTTTAAGTTTAAGTCTTATCTATAGTTTGGCATCTGGTAGTGCTGGTTCTAATTTTAAAATATAAAAAACTAAGTAAATTCTTATATCCTTAGATAGTTATAGTTTATAATTTATAGATTTTATTTATCTTTTAACCTTAAATGGCCCTAATTTAATATGATCCAGTTTCTTTGATGGTTGTTTTATTTCTAAGTTTTTTTATAATAGGAAAATTTTATCCCCCTTTTTAAAAATTAGTCTCTTAACTTTAGATTTATCTTTCTGCTATTTGCTGAGAACTCCTTTCTAAATAATTTTTTCTACTATTTCTTAATAAAGTTATTATAATTCATTGATCTTTATTCTTGTTAATTCTAATATCTTATTTAGTTTTCATGGTTCTTAATAAGCCGTAGGCTTATAACTATAGTTTATAAAAAATAGTAATTTCCCTGTAGTTAATAACTTTACAGAGTTATATATAAACTTAGCTATTAGTAATAAGTTAATCTAATTATCTTATTACTTATTAACGTATATTTATAGATATTATTCTAGTATCTAATTTATCCGTTTTATTTATCTATTTATTTATAGATAAAATACTGTTAAAAGATAATACTCAGCCTCTAGCTTCTCTATAAACATTTTTTAGAATATTAATGTGAATAATTTATCTCTATTTGTGATAAATTCTTATAGCAATTCATGTTATATTATTAGTAGTTTAATAAGTAGAGTTACTAATTTATTTACTTTAACCTCTATATATGTTAGTTTAAAGTATGCATATTTTATAAGTTAGTTTACTCTAACTAGTATCATATTATACTATTAATCTCTAAAGGTAGTTATTATTAGTATTCCCGTAATAAAGTCTATTATAACTAATTTCTATAATAGGTCTAGTAAAGGAATTAGTTACATAAGTCTATATTTTTTATATCTTAATATTTTATTCTTTTTGTACTTAATATACTCTAAAAGAATAACTCTAACTTTTTTTTATATTCCTAGAATCCAAAAATACCTGTTAATCCGTTCTATAGTTTTTTTAATTCCTTAATGTCCGTGCATTTTAGCTGAGTGTTAATTTTTAATAAGCTTAGTTTATAATACATCTAATACATAAATTATTCTTTAGTCTAGATTTTAGTGTAGTTATCTATTATTAAATTTTCTTATTTATTTTTTCTAGGTATTTTTAATAATAATGACTGTTTTAATATCTATTTATAAGCTTTCTAGAAATCTATCTAGTCTTTACCTGAGTATTATATTATAAATTTTTAGTATATTTCTTATATAGTCTGCTTATTAACTAAGTGTGTCAGCCACTATATTTTCTTTTCCTAATTTATATAGTATTTAAAAATTAAATGTGGAAACTAGCTTCTATTATCTAACTTATTATTAATTTAGTTTCTTTATTATTATAAATGCTGTTAGATTCTTATAGTCTGAATATATAATAATTTAATACTTAGTTCCTTTTAAGTAATATCTTTATTTCTTAAATGCTTAAACTATCACTAATAGTTTCTTATTATAAATATTATAGTTTAACTTAGTAGTTATGAGTTTATAAGATAAAAAATCTACTAGGTGCTTTTATCTGTTATTTTATATTTATAGTAAAATAGCTTCTATAGCTCTATCTAATATATCTATATATATCTCTATTTAAAGTCATAAATTAAATATTTTTAATATTAGTAGTTATTAGAATATCTTTTTTAATATTCTGAAAGCGTCTTCCTCGCGTTGTTCCTACTTAAATTATTAATTCTTTTTAAGTAATTCTATTAAGAATACTATAATTTTTAAGTAGTTTTTAATAAATTATCTACAAAAACCCATAAATCTAAGAAAAGAATAAACTTTTTTTGTATTTATTAGTGTAGACTAGGATAGTATATCTTTTACCTTATCAAAATTAACTACTATTCTATTTTAAGATACTAAGTATCTTAAGAACTTAACTTCTATCCTATAGAATATATACTTTTTTGTTTAAATATATAACTAGTGTTTCTTAAGCTTTTATAATACTTTTTTAGTATACTTAACGTGTTCTTCTAATATTCTATTTATGTATATAAGTATGTTATTAAGATATGCTATTATAAATACGTTTAGGTATTTCCTTAGTATATAATTAATAATTGTCTAGAATGTTGCTAGTGCATTTATAAGTTCTATTAGTATAACTAAGTATTTAAATAATTTATATTTTATTTTAAATACTGTTATCTATTCGTGTTCTTTAGCTATTTATATCTAATAATATTTATTTTTAATATTAAAGAGGCTAAACTATTTAGCTCCTTTAAGTTTATCTATAAGTTCTAATATTAACAGTATTAAATAATAATTCTTAATTATAGCTTCGTTAAGGTATTTGTAATTAATATATAACTTTAATTTTTTATTCTTTTTTAGTATAAAGAGCATTAGTGATGCCATTTTGCTTTAACTAGTTTATATATATCCTTTTTATTAATTTTTTTATAAAAATCTCCGTAATTCTTCCTGTTGGTGTATGGGTACTTAATATAATAATTCTAGTTTTAAATCCGTTCCTTTCTTAAGCGTAATTTTATAGTTCTAGTTCTAGTATTCTAGTAACTAGTTTTTAGCTTTCTTAAAGAACTATTCTCTAAATTTCTCTTAATATTCATTTGGCATAATAAACGTGGTATTATAAAATATTATCTTTTTTATTTATATTATAGCCTTTATTTATTTGTAATAGTCTCTCCTAATTTCTATAGACTTTATTTTCTAATTAATTATTAGATTCTATTATACTAGCTAGTTCTATCCTAAGATAAAATCTTTACTGCCTAGATTTATAATTTTAATATAGTAGTTATTTATATAACCTACTACCTTAATAGTTATATTTCATATTTTAAGGTTAATTAAATCTTTTCTAAATACTGCTAGACTATTATTTATGCATTTTACTTATATAAGTTTATCTAAAACTCTAGTTAGTATCTAGTATTTTTATATTTATTTATTTAATATAAGTATTTTACTAGCCCCACTGTTTATGAGTACTAGTATCTAGTTACTATTAATATATACGTTTATATATAGCTTATTTTCGTGTTTTCTCTAGTTTAGTTATGTGTATATAATTAATATATTATTTCTAATTTTTAGTTCTTAGCTCTCTAGTGGCTTGGTTATAGCCTACTAGTTTTCTAGTTTTTTATCTATAGCTAACTCCTAAGTGGCAGTTACTTTTTTTATGTTTTCTTTTTAGATCTGTAGATTAGGTATCTCTAGAGTTAGCATACTTTCTTATTAAGTATCTTATATATATTTCTAGTTTATTCTCTATAATCCTAACATTTCCATTCTAAGAAATATTCTTGATATATGAGTTTTTTATGTAAGTCTATGGCTAACTATTCTTTTTAATAGTGTTTAGTCTAGTATTATTAATATCCTATCTAATATTTATCCTATAATAGTTATTTGTATTTATCTGAGTTTAAGTCCTGTAGTTTATTTTTTTAAATCTATATAAACTAATTCCTACTATAGGTTAAAATTTTTTTTTTTTTTATTAATTACTATAATATCTTTCTTATCCTTAGTCCTTTAACATGTATGGTATGTTTATTCTATTTATAATTCTTTCTTATATAGTTAGAGACTATATATATCTAGTATTCTTTTCTTATTACTCTATTTATAGTATTATTATCTTATATCTATAATATTAGTAAAGGGTTTTCTTCTTCCTTTTTCTTTTAATCCTATCCTAGTTCTAGATATCTGATGGGGTGGTAGTACGTTGTATTAATTATAACTAGTATAAATAACTATTATTATATCTTATTTATTTATATAGCTAATTCTTGTTTACTTAGCCCTTTATACTATCTATTTTCTACTAACTATAGTACTAGTTAGTATTTATATATCCTATCTCTTAAGATAACTTTCTAGTATTTAGTAATATAATACTCTTTTTAGTAGTATTTTAATTTATATATCCAACAGTGTCCCCAGCGCACGCGCTGTATAATTATTATAAATATAAGTTTCTTACTCTCTATTATCTCCTAATTCTTTCTTTATCTGAATTTCTAGTTTTTCTTATAGAATAATCCACCTCCTTGCTCTATAATCTTATAGAATCTTTATATTTCTTTCTTAGTTTCTATATTATGTTATTAAACTGCTGCTTCTTATATTATAGTAATTATACTACTAAGTTATTCTACTAGATAATTCTTAACTTATTAATACAGAACTTTATATTCCTATTTGAGATGTGTGTGGTTTCTATATATCTAATATTATTCCTTTTAAATTCTCTTTATAATTATTTCTTTTATTATAATATCTTTTACTTATTCTATTTAGACTATAGTAATCTTAATTTCCTTTAGTGCCTTAATCTAAACATAAGCTTTTTTAACATCTAATTATTATTATTTATAATCTTTAATAAAGTGTCTTTGTTTTTTATATCCTAAGTATACTTTATATATATAGTGTTTTATTTATTTCTTAGCTTACTTTTCTTATCCTTTTCTAATAAATATCTATTTAATATTAATGTTTATTTTGTTATAGATATAGTTATCTTTTTTATTTCTCTTAAGTATGTGGATTACTAATCTTCTATAGGCTTTTTTCTTCTACTCTTATTAATACTAGTAATTATTAATAGTTATTACTTATTTAATAATTTCTAGTAAGGTACTTAGCTATTTTTCTTTAGAGATTTTATCTTTAATTCTATTTTTTAGTTCTTTATAGTATATCATAACCAGTAGTTAGTCTACCTAGTTAAGTTATAATTAGATTTATTTAAATTCTATAGTATAATTAGCTGTTAATGTTTATTACTTAAGTTATTAAAGCTTTTAAATTACCTCTATTTCTTTATTAATTTCTCTAAAGATAATAATTATTTCTTATTTAAAGTATTTATAATTTCTAAAAGCTTATTATATATTATTATTATAATTAGTTAATCCTGCCGCTCCTAAGTTGAAATCTCTATTAATAAGATAGTTTCTTACTAGTAGTTTAAACTATTATATAGCTTTACCTATTATATTTATACCAGCTACTAAAATTAAATCCTAATTAATTAAAAATAACTTCTAATTAAATTAATAGTAGAGATTTATTATTATTATAAAAGTCTTAAGTTTATCTTAATTACTATTAAACTTTTTAAAAAGTTGTATTTTTACTATTCCTTCTTTTTAAATTACTATAGCTTGTTATTTAGCTTTAATTTATTATTATAAGTTTACTAAAGTATCACGTAATTTTATAATAGCTATTTTCTATTTCTAGATAACTTATTACGTACTCTTTATTCCTTTAGATATACTTCTAGTTATAGATAAAAATCCTGTTATAACTTCTTCTTTACTACTATTTTTCTCTAACGAGTAAAGTTCTTGTTCGTTCTTATAATAGATTATTATAAACTCTTAATAATTAGTTATTAGAATCTTTCCTAACGGTTTTTTCTACTTTTTTAAGGTGGTAATTATAATATTATAAGTTACTAACTTACTAATATAAATTATACTAGTAATAAGCTGTTTAATTACTTATATAACACTTAGTAGTTTCCTTACTTCCAGATTAGATAGCTTATTAGACTTAGTAGAAGTTAGTTAACTTAGTAGAGAGTAAGAAGAAATTAATATAATAAGTTAAGATTTAACAGAATAGTATTAAACTATATCACTTAAGGTATAAATCTTAATTTTAGAGTAATTATAAAGAATTAAAAGTAATTATAAATTGTTTAATATCTTATACTTATAGTAGATCCTCCATGCGTATATTTTATATTATTATTTAATATATTAGATACTACTAGAGGCTGCTAGAGCTACTAGAGGTTCTATTATCTTACTTTATTTTTATCTATTAAGCTTTTTTTTAGTTACGTAAGCTACTACTCTTAATCTATTAATATAGTTTTATATTTTTATTCTTACTTTTTAGTCTGTGCCTTAGCCTATGCTAATATATCCTATATCTACTTATAATTCTTTCTTTTAAGCTTAAATATATATTTCTATTCTAAAGCTTTATTAGCTATTATTATTAGTTTCTTTAGCTTCTTAAATATAATTACCTTCTTATTACTATTTGTAACAACTATTTAGTGTTAACTATACTATTTATAATAGAATTATAACAGCTATAAAAATATTACTATTAATAATAAAGCTTTAAGTACTTTTTCTAATAATAATTACATAAACTATAATTTACTTACTATTAAAATAAATAAATTATCTTTTAAGTTTATTTAATAAGAATAGTTTATAAATACCATGTAAGAAGGTTCTACTTATAATTAAGTAACTATAAATTTAAATACTAATATAAAAATACTCTATAAAAATAATAGTAAAAATAATAGTAAAAATAATAGTAAGAATAATAGTAAGAATAATAGTAAGAATAATAGTAAGAATAATAGTAAAAATAATAGTAAAAATAATAGTAAAGATAATAATAAAAATAATTCTACTCTTTAAGTTAGTTTAATTCTAAACTTAGTTTTTAATATTTAAAAGTTAGAAGTTTTATGGTATTAGATTAAAGTTCTAGTTTTACTATTTATAGTATTTATTTAATATACCTTTTTATTAGAGTTTAACTATAGTAAGGTGTTACTAAATAGAGCTTTTTTAATATATTTTTTTATAAATATAAAAGAGTTTATAATGTTTTACTAATAATATATTAACTATAAGTTTTATATTAAGTATATATTATTATATAAAAATAGATGTATAGCATAATATTCATGCTTTTATTATGTAGTATTTAATATAATTATATGAAAACAAGTAAATATAAAATCTAGTTTCTTTATATTAAGAATATTTAATAATAAAAATATCTCTATTAACAATCTTTAAAGTACTTTTAAAAATATTGGTATTTAGTTTATAGTTATACTAAACTTAGTTATGTGTTTTACTAAAACCTTTTATAAAACACACTCTTTTTAGGTAGGTAAGAGTAAGAGTTTTAAAGCTATAATATATAATTCTATTTTACTATTTACTAAAACTAAAATTAATACTAATACTAAAACTAATACTAATACTAATACTAATACTAATACTAATACTAATACTAATACTAATACTAATACTAATACTAAAACTAATACTTTACTAAGTATAGTAACTAAAAAGTCTAAGTTTATTTATTACTTTTTTTATAGCTAATTACTATTAGAACGACTTAATATAATATTTTTTTAATATAATAAGTAGAAGAATACTACTTCTACTATTAGCATTAAGATTACATATAATAACGTTTGAAATAATTTTTATATTATTATCTATTACTTTTACTATTATTTTTAAGTTTCTAAAAATAAGGTACTTACCTTTAAGTTTAGTTTTATTAATAGTTAAAATTATTTTAAATAGTAGAGTTATAGTAGTATTTATAACTATAGTATATACTACTATAGAAATATACTAAATTCTAATAAAAAGTATGTTAATAAAAATAACTATAAAGCCGTAGCTAAATTTACTAAGTTTTAACAAATATATATTTTTATTATATATTTTTAACTTTAGTTATAAAATATAATTAATAAAAAGTTGCTTCTTTTACTTACTTATTTTAATATAACTTAAAACTTTAAGTAATTATTCTTAATTTTAACTAGAATTTAAATTTACTGTTATATAATAGTATATTACTTAAAGTTTAATAAAAAGATAAAGTAAATTAAGTACTAATTTTCTATTATTTTTTAAAATAAGAGTAAGTTATACTATTAATTTTATTCTACACATAACTACTTTTAATTAAATATATATTATTATATACTTTTAATAAAATGGCTTACTAATACTAATATTTAACTATGTACAAGTGTTACTAGTATAATAGTATATAATAAAAAGTATACTACTAAGTAAAAATAGTAGTCTAAAGGCTATAAAGTTATAATTACTAGAATTTTATTAAAACTTAATTTTAAGAGGCTACTACACTCCTTTGTTATAAAAATAATAAATAGACTTATTAGTAAGTAAAACTAGTTTACTTAAAAAATTATTTATTTTTTTCTTAATTTACTTTTAGTTTATTATTTTATTAGATACTTAATATTAATTATTAGCTAGAGAAAAATTAGCTAAATACGTATTATTTTATAAAAAGAAATAGCAAAAGTAATAAAACTTTTTATTATAATAAGAATATAAGGATCCAGGCCAATGATGGTAATTGGGTGTAATAAAGTGGATTTGATAAAGAGTCAACTACGTACGCTACAGAGACTTGATAGCTACCCCTGCCAAGTCGCTAAGGTCACGTGGTTACGCACGGAGTCAAAGCTGAGACAACTGTTTTGGTTAACCATCCTGGGCTCTAGCCCATTACATTACCCCTCTTCTTATAGACTAGGTAGGGGCTCTCTGGTGAACCGTTCACCCGGGGGCCCCTGTAGGCCTATCTCAGGTTCTGTTTGCTGTGGCTTCTCCTGAAGCTCTTGTTGGTAGTTTGCCGGCAGGAGTTTGTGTCTGCCTTTTCGCAGAGGCGCTGTATGCTCCTTCTAACGGTCTAATGCCGCTGTGTCTTCTAGCTAGCTTACTGGCTCCATAGTTGTCAACGCATAGCCTTTCCACTTTACTTCGTACTGTAGCTGGTGGCCTCGCCCTCGTCTTGTCTGTACCTCGGTGACGATATCCTGCACTACGTGCTCTTCATGGTCATCCACCTGGATTGGTAGCGGCTAAGGGTCGTCTGTAGGCTGGCTTGGTAATGGGTCATTACTTACTAGCCGTAGTCTGTCTATATGAAACGTTAGGTTTGGCCCTGGGGGCGTATTTAGCTTTATAGCGTGCGGGCTAATTATATTTTCCACAGTGTATTTAGCATTCTTCCAGTCCAGCTTCTTATTTCCTTGTCTAGTGGAGAGTTGGTTACTGAGCTTCAGCCATACCTTGTCTCCAACACGCAGTTACGGGGCTTTATCCTGATGTCGGTTTGCCTATCTTTCTTACTCTTGCTGTGCCTCAGCCATGGTTGCCTGTGCTAAGTTGACACACTCCTTCAGCTTTCCTATGATTTCCCTAGCGCTAGCTTTTGGGTCTCGAGCTGTTACATTACGCCTGGTTCCAATATCCACTTGCAGCGGTTCTACATTGTATCCGTGCTAGAGAAAGAACGGGCTTATTCCTATTGAGGTGGCGTCTCTTCCCTTTACTGTAATCTCAGCCATTAGGCAGAGCTTCGTCTAGTTTGCTTGGTCCCACGCGACAAACGCTTGAAGATAGGCCTTAACTGTGCTGTTCATTCTTTCTATTGAACCGTCTGTTTGCGGATAGAACGCTGTCGACAATCGCCTTTCGATTCATAGGATTTCGCAAAGCTTAGTCTAGAACTTGCTGATAAATTGGCTGCCGTGATCAGATACTATAGCGTTAGGAATCCAATGGTAAGCAATAACCTTACAGATAAAAGCCTATGTTACTGTCTCGATATCCATGTTTGGAAGAGGGCAGAGAGTTATGTCCTTGCTCAGCCTGTCAGTAATTACCAGTAAGACCATACAACCATCGCTTTCTGTTAATCCGGTTACAAAATCCATTAAGATCTCCTTTTAAATACGATTGGGAATAGGCAATGGGCGTAACAGCCCTTGCTGGCGATCTCTCTATAGCTTCATACGGCTATAGACATTACAGTTTCAAATATAACACCGTACGTGGTTCGACATCCCTGGCTAAAAGTAATCTCTTATTAACATTAGATAGGTGCTCTGCCGTCCTGGGTGTCCTATCACTTATAATGAATGAATCTAGTAGATGATTAATATCCTTAATAGCTCTAAGTCAGGCACTCACTTCCTATTCTAATAATAAAGGGTCCTATCTTCGTTAATTGTGTACTTAGCTAGCGAAACTTTTAGTTCAAGCTCTGGGGGAAATCTCCGCTCCTAATTATAAAAAGCCTATACTGCTCTTATGTATACTTTATCGTCTAGTGCTACATCATGCCATCTTTATTTAAGCTCATTATAAGACTCCTAGGCATAAGACTCCTGGGCTTCGGTTGTGCTATCTTCTATAATCATTAAAAAACTAATTCAAGCAGAGAAAGCCTATACTGCTTGCCTGTTATCGTTTAATTCAAGCTCTTTTTTCTAATATGTGACTACTAGCTTTAGCAGCTGAATTATATGGCTCTTTAGCCTTTTATTATTTTCTCTACTTAGATGATTCTATTCGCGTCTTGATAGTGCGTCAGCTCATACATTTTCTTTCTCTAGCCTATATTAAATCTCTATATTATATCAGCTAAGGAATAACTGCTAGCGCGTGTGTCTTTTACTTAATTTTCAAGGCCTTATAAAGTGCTTAAGGTTCTTGTGATTAGTAATAACCCGAAACTTTTTAACAGACCGTAATTCAGCATCTCATGCCTTTAGGCAACGAATAATTACAAGGAGTTCTTTATTATGTATCTTATAATTACATTTTATAAGTGTGTTCTTTTTTAAAAAGTATGTACATAAATACAGCACGTTATTATCGCTATATTATAAAAGAACTTCCTTAATTATGTAACCTAAAGAGTTAGCTTCTAAAACAATCTTATAATTAAAATTAAATTAGGCTAGTACTAGTTCCGATATAAAGATCTCTTTTAGTTTATTAAATACTATCTACTTTTTATTAGTCTATTAGAACGGCACGTCGCTCGTAAGTCTTATAAATAGAATAATAATTTCTAAAAAAGACTTAATAAACTAATAATAGATATTAGTGAATTTAAGAAAGCTTCTAACTTCTTTTATAGTTATTAGAGGCTACCACTTAGTAATTACTTTTATCTTAATAAGATCCATTCAAATTTCTTATCCTATTTTAATAATAAACTCTAGATATTTTGTGCTCTTAGTTTTGAATTTGTATTTCTTAATATCTAGATATAAACCTACGGCACTAAGTTTCTCTAGTACTAAGTTAATTTACTAGCAATACTCTTCTAGTAAGCCTAAAAAGTAAATAAGTATATTATTAAGAAAGGTTAAACAGAACTTATTAAGATACTTCTATAGAATCTAGTTTATATACTACTAAAACATACTAAAAACTCCTGCTAATCTAAAAGATATAACCAGCTATTTAAAAAGTCTAAATCTTATATAAAAGGCTACTAAAATATTAAGCTTAATATATTATCTTACCTTACTAATCTAGCTAAACGTCTTATAGATTAGGGGAAGAGAGTATTTATTCTTCTTAGAAATCTTATTAAGCGTGTAGTAGTTAACGTAAAAGTAAAGATCTTTACTAAACTTATATATAAATAGTATTAAAACTATAGCTAGAGAGTTACTTATGTAAATAAAGCCCTTCTCTAGTAGCAGCATTAACTCTTTTTATAGTACTAATAGTTTCTCTCTTAATATATTATATAATAGTTCTTATAGGACCTCAGGGTCCTTCCTATTAATTTTTTTAAGTTTAATATAATAGTCTATTTTATAACCTTGTAGTAATAGGAGTTTGTCTACTTTCTTCTCTAAAAACAGCTTTAAATACTTTTAATAGGTCTTAAAAAGTAGTATTTTAAGATCCAGCTTTAGTTTAGGCGCTAAGGTCTTTTAAATGTTTACTAATAATACTATAAAAATACATATCTTACTTATTCTTTTTAATCTATCTATTTATATTAAAAAAGTAGCTATATTAACTTCTATTAGCTTCTACTAGCACGGTTTCTTTTTTTCTTTACTATAAACTCTTATTCTTAAAGCATGAATATAGAACGATTTCTTTACTAGCGTAATTATAATATTATTTTAGTTTATTTAGAGTTTACCTAAAATAAAATTGAACTTAAGCGCGTTATTAATAACATATATATAAACTTATTTAATATATCCTTTAATATTAAGATTAATTTATATAACCTAGGTAACCTTTTTAGGTTTCTTATATACTCTAATAATTCCCTATAGGGCTATATTAATACGCGCTAAATAGAGTTTAGTAGTAAAAATAAAGCTTATAAAACTATAGCATAAACACCTAGTATTAATTATTATATATACGATATTTATCTAGTTAATTAATAAGTATATAGTAATAGAGTCTATATTTATGTGTATATTTTAAAACTTCTATTATTCTCTTTATAATATTATTTTACCTATTTCAGCTAGGGGCCCTTACTTGTGACTGTAAGTAAAGGCTATTCTTTTCCTAATACTTTTTCTTCTTCTCCTTTATCTCTATCTTCTTCGTTTTTTTTATTAGCATTTATTTATTTAGTTTTTACTAATGCTATAGTGGCTAGGCGTAATTAATTTACTTTTATATATTTATATTTATTCTTTATATAACTAGAAGAACCGTATTAATAATAGAGGCCTTGTTTATAGTGTTAGTTAAATTTCTTTTAGCTTATTTAAAGTATTTTAGATTAATTATCCTATAGCTTTACTGCCCCTATATGTGTGGGTATTACTTTCTAATCTATTAATTCAGATATTAGTACAGATAGCGTTATATAGATGGCCGTAGTAGTCCTATAGTTACTTAATATAATCTATATAAAGTTATTACTAACACGAATTACTTCTTGAGTATACTCTTTAAAGCTTAGTGTTGCTAAAAGGGCTGTAATGTGCTTCCGGAGCTCTCTATCTAATCCCTAGGTAAATATACTCTTTTTTACGTCTTCGTTTAGCTGATCACTTCCTACTAGCAGCAGCTCCTTATTGAACTCTATGTGGTATTCTCTTGCCGATTTCTTTTTCTGTTTCATGCTTTGCAGCTTGTCTAGAGACTTTTGCCTTTAGTACTGGTCTTTAAACTGGGAGTCCATAAACGCCTATATTACTTCAAGGGTGGCATTATTTCTTTAATTAGAGAGCTATGGGAGGACGGTTTGTGCTGCTCGTCTCTTTAAATACTGAAAGAGATAGTCCATCTGTCCTTTCTCACCGCCCATATGGTATCCGTTAAATCATAACTTGGCCTTGGCTTGATGCTTGAACGTAGGGTAAAGAGACCGTGTGCCATCAAACATAAGGGGTTCAGGGAAATTGAATAGTTTGACTACTGGTTCAATTACTGGTTGTGGCGTTGGCACGAAGGGAGTTGCTGGTGTTATCACTAGGACCTGTAGGGGTAGCCTTAATAGGGAATCGCAACCTTCTAGTGCAGTCAGCCTCTCAGACATTACTTATAACACGTTTATAATCTCCCTGAGTGAGGTGCTGTCGCTGGCTCTATTTGCTGGGGATGGAACTTTCCCTTTGTCGCGCTAAGCAGGATAGTCGTTGAGTTCAACCTCTACTTGGCTTATCACTGTTTCAACAGCTGGGACTTTCAACCCTTGTGAAGCAAGCAACCGGCGTAGTTCGCGGCCGATCTGTTTGTTGTCATATCCTGCATCAAGCAGGTTCGTCGCTCGGGCCATTAGTGCAGGTCCTGAGTAGTCGTTGGCGTCCATTGATGCTCGCTGTACCGCTAGATGGCTCTCCCAAATGCTGGAGAGCCTCTCGCTCTTCCACAAAGTCGATTGTACTGCCGGAGGCCTCTCGGCCTCTTGCGAGAAATGGGGTTGATCAAATCCAAATATAAGGATCCAGGCCAATGATGGCAATTAGGTGTAACAGAGTGAATTTGATAAAGAGTCAACTACGTACGCTACAGAGACTTGATAGCTACCCCTACCAAGTCGCTAAGGTCACGTGGTTACGCACGGAGTTAAAGCTGAGACAACTGTCTTAGTCAACCATCCTAAGCTCTAGCCCATTACAAAGAATTTTTTCTAAAAGTATAAAAATTATTTTAATTTACTTAATTTTTTTTTTTAACTTTCTTTTTAAATATAATTATACTAGTAATATAAAGAAAAGGCCTTAAGTTAAGCTAAGAGTTTTCAACTTTATACCCTAATATTATTTTAACTATAATTTAGTATAGTTTACTTGTATTAAGCTTATACTCTATTATTTATTTTAGAAAATAAATAAAATTCTTTTATTTAAGAGTAAAGTATTTACTATATATAAAAAAACTTACTAGTACTATAAGTTTAATTATACTTACTTATAAAATAATTTATATAAAAAAAACTACTTATTAAAGAAAATAATTCTAACCTTAAAAATATTAATAAAGAAAAAAATAATTTTAAACTATTTTAAAGAGAATTAGCTTCTTATTAACTAAGTATATAGAATATTCTAGTTAATAGAAAAAACTTAAAAGATTACTTTGAAAATTACGTAATAAATTAGTTTACTTAAATTAGTACTTATAATTTTAATTTCTTTATATACTAAAAGTAATAAAAAGTTAATTACTTTATTATTTTTACTCTTTAGGCCATAGTGTAACGATGTGGGACGCCTGGGTGAATGTCACCGCACGTGATGTCCTCTGAGACACAAGTGCAGCACTGCTGTCACACAAGTGCAGCGCTGTCGCTACACAAGTGCGACGTTGTCGTCACACTTGTGTTACACCCGCGCCTCAACGATGTTCGAGGTTGTAGGATAAAAGGCTCACTACCTACATTTTAGCTCAACAGAATTCAGCTTTGATTCATCCCACAAGTGTTTGCTCGCTGCTATATCAACCCCCTGTTACACACAGGCACATATAAAACTCTTATAAAAAAATAAAAGTTATTTAATAAACTTATTAAAATACTAAAGCTAATATTAATGTTAGAGGGCTTCGCTACGCTCAGCAACAAGTAGTGTAAGAAAAGCTACGTGAAAGAGTAGATATAGAGAAGTAGCCTGAGAGGCAGTGTAAAAGAAGTAGCGTAAGAAAGACAGCGTAAAAGAAGTAGCGTAAGAGAAGCAGGGTTGGAAAAGCAGGGTGAGGAGAGAAGCAGGGTGAGGAGAGGAAGCAGGGTGAGGAGAGAAGCAGGGTGAGGAGAGAAGCAAAGAGAAGAGGTGAGGAGAGAAGCAGGGTGAGGAGAGAAGCAGGGTGAGGAGAGAAGCAGGGTGAGGAGAGAAGCAGGGTGAGGAGAGAAGCAGGGTGAGGAGAGAAGCAGGGTGAGGAGAGAAGCAGGGTGAGAGAGAAGCAGGGTGAGGAGAGAAGCAGGGTGAGGAGAGAAGCAGGGTGAGAGAGAAGCAGGGTGAGGAGAGAAGCAGGGTGAGGAGAGAAGCAGGGTGCAGGGTGAGGTGAGAAGCAGGGTGAGGTGAGAAGCAGGGTGAGGTGAGAAGCAGGGTGAGGTGAGAAGCAGCGTCAAAAGAGAAGCAGCATCAAAAGAGAAGCAGCGTGACAGAAGTTACGTTAGAGAAGCGACTATCGAATCTGAATTGGCTCCTACTTTGAATCTGAATTGGCTTCTACATTGAATTGGAATTGGCTTCTACATCGAATCTGAATTGGCTCCTACATCGAATCTGAATTGGCTCCTACATCGAATTAGATTTGGCTCCTACATCGAATTAGATTTGGCTCCTACATCGAATTAGATTTGGCTCCTACATCGAATTAGATTTGGCTCCTACATCGAATTAGATTTAGCTATCAAGGGGGAGACCCCCTTGAACCCCCTTTTCCCCTGCGGGGAGCGCAATTTGAATTGAATTTAATGTATATCAAGGGGGAGACCCCCTTGGACCCCCTTTCCCCTACAGGAAGCGTGATTTGAATTTAATGTATAGCTCTAGAGGCAGCTTAGTGTAGGGCTCTAGGGGCAGCTTAGTGCAGGACTTTAGAAAATAGCTTAGTAGCAGCATCTTTAGGGTTCCTATATTAGTGGCAAGAAGAAGGCAGATCTATTAGTAAATTCTAGTAAGTATACTGGCAACCTATAAGTTGCGTGAAAGAAGTTGCGTAAGTAAGGTATTAGTTAAGGCGTTAAAGTATTAGTCGCATAAAAAGATTCAGTAAAGCTTTAGTGTTCCTCCGGCACGGAATAACTAGAATCTAATCACGTGACATGGATTTTTGTAGCTAATGAGAACGTAAAAGATGTGATTTTCCTGATTAACGAGAATATAAGAGTTTTCAGCGTAATCTCAGCAGAGTTTTAAATCTCTAATTCTCTCTCTTTTAAATAGAAGAAGCTTCGCTACGCTCAGCAATAAACTACTACTAGTTACTTTTAACTAGAAAAGATTTCTTATAGTAACTAGCTAACTTAGATAGAAAAGTAGAATCTAAAAAAGATATATTATAAAATTTATTTCTATTAAGCTTAATAATTTAGCTATTATTTATAAGTATTATTTTCTAATAATTTAAGTAGCACCTATAAGTTATACTACTTATAATATTTTTAATAAAATACTAAATACACTATTTTATATTTTAATTAAAAGTATAGAGTTTACTAAGTTATTTTTATAAACTTTTTAGGCTTTTTAAGCTACATTTAAAAATATTTATTATTTAATTATAAACGAAAAATTTATAGTTAATTTAAAAATATTAGCTTAAATTAATTTATAGTGTAAAAAGATTTTCCTATTATTTAGTAATTTTTTTTTTTAAGTAGCTTAAGTATTATTTTAAGTAAAAACTTTTTTTAACTTCTACTTATAGGTATAAGGCTTTTGTATAATACTTATATATACTAAAATATAAGTAAAATGTTTAGGTAGTAGCTATATTAGTAAATTAAAAAAACTATTTTTCTTAATATTATAATATAACAGTAGAACTATAATTAAAAAGCTTTTTATAATATACTAAACTAGCTTTTATTTACTACTAAAATTTAATTAATACTTTTTATAAATAATATTAGTTTATTTTAAAACATTATGTAATGGGCTAGAGCTTAGGATGGTTAACTAAAATAGTTATCTTAGCTTTAACTCTATGCGTAACTATATAACCTTAGTGACTTAGTAGAAATAGCTATTAAGTCTCTATAGCGTACATAGTTAACTCTTTATTAAATCTATTCTATTATATCTAATTACTATTATTAGCCTAGATCCTTACACATTATTTATATTTACACTAAAAAAAAGTAGGTTTAAAAGTTAAATTATTATTAGCTATAAAATTTTAGCTAACCTGTAATAGCTATTATAGCTAGTTATAAAAATATAAGAGCTAAAATATCTACTATAAAAGAAATTAGAAATCTAAAGACTTTACCTTTTTTAAGTATTAGCTTATAGGTTATGCTTATAGATAATATATAAATAAAAAAAGGCCTAGTAAATAGTGCTTTAAGTACATTAAATAATATTATATAATTTAATAATACTATAAACTTTTAGAATCAGCTTTTTTAGTATTTTTTATTACTTTTAATAATTATAATAGACTATTTCTATATAGAACCTTAAGTAAAAAAAGTATAGTACTAATTTTCTATTATTATTAGAATTTCTAGCATAAAAAAGTTATATGTTTAAGAACTTAATTTTCTTTAGTAATAGCTTATTATTATAGTAACTATCTATAATACTTTATAAAAGCCTTTTAAGAAAGTCTTTTCTATAAGCTTTTTTATTATATTATGTATTTATATATTAGCCTTATACTAGTGCATGAGCTCTTGTCTAAATACTTTATTTATAATCTATTTTATTTCTTCTTTTCTTTATATAATGTCTTAAATTATTACTTAGTACTCTACGTAGTAATTAATTAATACTTTTTTTTAAGTTCTTAATCTTTTATATATAGTACTCTTATAACACTATATTATATTATTACTATTATTAGTAAAATATCTAACTCTTTAAATACCCTTATTTTAACTATAAAACTTATATAGTTATTTAAGAAATAAATAATTATAATATAGAATGTATTTACTAAAGTACTAAAATAATAATAAGTATAACTAAAATATTAGTAAGTATAACAACAGGAATCTATTAACACTTTCTAAAAAAAATTATAGAAAGTTTGAGAATAAACTAAATTTTTTTTTTTTTTACTTTACTATTTAAGTAATTATTATTAAAGAAGTCTTAGTAAATGCTACTAGTTTATCTAGAAATAATTTAAGTTCTATAATTTTAATTCTACCTATAATTATAACTAGTACCTATTTCTAAGTTTTTTAAATTATGGTTAAGTAAGTAGGGTTAATTTCTATACTAAATTCTATTACTTTATTAGTAATAATAAAATCTAATTACCTACTTAACCTTTTAATATTTACTAGAAACTAAAAGAATTTATTTATTTTTATTAGAAAACTTTGCTATAAACCTAAAGATAATATTAACTAATACTCTATTAAACACTTCTAGTTTCTATATATATACTTAAGACTAGAGAAGAACTTGGTAACACTTATAGACTTTTTTATAAATTAGGATATATATATAGTAAAGTAATTAATTGCCTTTCTACTAGCTATATATAAAAATTTAAATAAGAAACCTATTATTTTAAGTAAATTTAATTTATTTTGCTAAGAGTAAAAAAGCTTTTTTATTTACTTTACTAAATTCTATAAACTAGCTACTAATACTAGATTAAATAAAATTAGTCTAATTATATAGTTAAGGAGACTATTAAATAATGAGTTTTACTAAATAATAGTAGTTATTAAAATCTCTAATATATTAAATAACTATACTAACCTAATATTTTTATATAATAATAATTTCTAGTATTTTTCTATACCACGCTATTATAGGCTGTAACTTATATTATGATAAGACTTTAATATTATAAAAATTAATATTTTTAACTACGCTCTTTTTAAATTAGCTAAATAAAAAACCTAAAAACGTAATAGCTAATACTTTAAGTATAATAAATATAGTTATATTTTCTAAAACTACTCTATTTTTCTACTAGAACTTTAATTTATAAGTTTATTTAAATCCTAATAATTAACCTGTTTCTATTCTTTTTTTAGATTTAAATTTCTTTATAAATGAGAATGTTTTTAAACTTTTTAAACTAGCCTACTAAAAGCTCTATTCTAGAGTTAAGTTACTTTTTAAAATATTTTTAATATTAGATTTCTATTAACTTTTAGACCTCCTATTTAATAACTAATTCTTAAAACTATTAAGTAAATATTCTGTGTACTATTTAATAAAATAGCTCTTCTTATTTTATTACTACTTTAATTTATACTAAAGCTACTAATATAGGTTATATTAGTAGATTTCTAGCTTATATTTAAAAACCCTGTTTTGTGTTTCTTTTAAATATTTTTTATTCTACTAGTTTTAATAGTAAATGCCTTAAAAAGAGTTATATCTTATATACTACTAGTATAACTCTTTACTATTTAAATTATGTTAAAGATATCTATTTCTTTAAAATAGCTATTAGAAATCACAAACTAATTCTTAGCTAACTATAAATTAAAAAAGTATAAAGTTAACTTTAATTATAACTTATAAAAGTTACTTTTTAATATTTCTTATTACTAGACTTACTATCTATGCTTATCTTAATTTCTAATTTACTTAAAATAATATACTATCTACGTAAGGAATTTTCTAATAAACTTTTTACTAAAAAGCTTTTATTTTAATACTACTTATATACAGCATACTTAAACCTATTTTCTAAAGTTATTACTAATTATTTAATTCTAATATAACTACTAGTTAACTAAAATGAACTGCTGGTTATAAGAATTAAATATTTACCTAAAGACTTCTTTAGTAAACTATTTTTTAAAGAACTTTTATTTAGAGTTTAAACTTATATTTAAATATGTTACCGTAAATTAAGCTTGTTGAGCAGCTAAGAGACTAAATAAGATTATATTAAGAACCTAAGAATCTAGAGAGTAAAAAGAGTCTATATATAGTAAAAAATTATTAAGTTAGTTAATAGTATGTCCAATTAGAAGGTCGCTCTTATAGTAATATACCTTTTTAGATTTAAATATAATTTAAAGCTATTCTAGCTTCTAGGTTCTTTTTTAATTAAGTAGTATATAATAGTCTCTTTAAGCAATAATATCTTAGCACTATGCGGCTAGATTAACGTTTTATAGTAATAATTTAATACTATATAACTATTACTTCTAATACTATATAGCTAAAGTAGTATTTATTTTAGTATTATATAGCTATAGCTTATTTCTCTAGCTTTATATAGCTTAAAAAAGTAGAATCTAAATTCTCTATAAAAAGGCCCTCTTTACTCTATACAGCGGAGATTAATTCCTAATTAAAAAACTATTAATAAAAAAAGAAAACATTTTTTACTTTTTTTTGTTATTAGTTTTTTAGCTACTAATTATATAGTATATAAGGGCTACTATGTAAACCTTATGTATACTAGCTAAATTACTTAATACATAGTTTTATAAAGTCTAGTTAATAAAATATTATATATTTATAAGCCTTAAGAGCTTTATCTAGTGTTTATATTTTTATTAAAAAAGAATTTTTATAAGCTTATTTATTAGCTAATTACTTATTAATAGCTATTATATTATAATTATATTTTTTTATACTTCTTACTATAGCTAGTTTTGGTGTATATTAACGTGCTTAAGTTATATTTTTAGCTTTAATACTTTAGCTATAAAAAGCCTAACTATTTACTTATTATTATAAAATAAAAGGTACTAATTACTAGAATAGAAGTTAATCTCTATAAAAGTTTTCTACTACTAAATAAGAATAGTAGTAGTAGATAAGACGGCTAGTAATTTAGACTTAGTTATTAATTTAATAACATAATACTATAGGTTTAATTTCTGGTTAATAGATTTTCTATACAGAAAGAAAATAAAGCCTTATAAGCTTTTTTATATAGTCTTATTATTAGTAAATAAAGCATTAAATACTCTATAAAATGTGGGTGCTTCTTTATTCTTTATATAAATCTCTAGTACTAAAACCTTTATATTATACTTAATTATAAGTAACTTTATATGAATTAAGTATTCTAATACTTAAAGCGCTGCTTTTAGGTGCTTATTAGAGAAATTTATAAAAAACTTAATAAACTTAAAATAAGTTTTAGTAATATCTAGCCTAGTAGCGTTAGTAATATATTTAATTAAACCTACTATCTAAGTATAGTAGTGTAGTTGAGTGTGATTTACTAGCTTATATATAGAAAATAGCTCTTTAATATGCAAGAATATTACTTATAGTTTCCATTTATTAATAGGTGTAAATTTGCTGGCTAATTTACTAATATAGCTATCTTAATAGAGCTAGATTTTAGCATTTTATTAATCACGTATTATCTAGATTCTATAAAAAAGTAATAAGTCTCCTAGTACTCGTATCTGATAGCGTTTAAGAAACTTGCGTTCGAAATTATCAAGATATTACTAATAGGCAGGCTTAGCCAAAACAACGATATCATCCACGTAAAAGAATACTAGTAGTTTATTATTAGCATAAAGGCAGTTGACGTCTGGAATTGCCTGTAATCCTAGCTTCTCAAGCGTTTTTGTAAGTTCTTTGTACTAGAGTAATAGCGAGGTCTTTAATCCATATAGCGCTTAATATAACTACCAGATGTAGCCTGCTTCTTTGAATCCTGCTGGAGGTTAATAAAACACTTTTTCATGAAGCTTTGCATTGGTAAAAGCATTGATAGTGTCATACTAGCAAATCTCTAGATTGAATACAGCAGCAATTGCCATCAAGGCTCTGAATATATGAATTACTAGAGTTACTGTGTAGGTCTCTTCTTCTGTTGATTGTAGATCACCTTGTACACACAGTTAAGCTTTGTACTTAATGAGATAGCCGTCTGAGTCGAATTTGTATTTAAATACCCAAATTAGTGGCAGGATCTGATTGCCAGCGACGTTTAATTTCAGAATTCTAGCAAAAGCTCCTTACCGCTGTAGTGTATCGATCTCTCGTCTCATGCCACCTCTAAAGCCATATTAGTGAGCGTGGTTAGCTAGTTCTTGAAGCATCTTTAGCTCTAGAGGTAATTCATCTTAATGAAGTCATTTTATATGAATATGTGTTAAGGATGCGCAAAAGCTGCTCCAATAGCTTGTAAAGGCGCTGATAGCGACAGTAGTAGTACAGTACACTTGTTTTGACTTTTTCGCTCGTTTTGATCCTTCAGGAAGGATGTAGGAAGTGCTAGAATCTGCTGCTATAGCTTCTCAATTTAAAGCAGTATTTCCTCTTGCTCTTTTCCTGGAGGATGATAGACTAGGAGAACTTTCGCCTGTTATGCTTACTGGAATGGTAGCACTTGTTAGTAGCGTAGACAATAGCTCTAGAGATTGAGCAGTATTAGAGCTAAGAGCTGAGTTACCTTTTAGTGTAACTGAGGAGCTGCCATTCTGAGCATTTAGCTCTTACTTAATATCAGATTCAGCGTATGAAATAAACTCGTTTTCTAAATCTTCTTCTTCTGCCATGTCTTTGTCAGCATCCAGCCAGTCAATTGCTTATATAGTGTCTGGTAGTTGTTCAGGGATTGTATAGGCTTCCAAATTGCCTCCAGGATCGTAAAAAGCATCGTCTCTGAAGGTAACATCTCAAGATCGTACGACTTTGTTTTTGCTAGGGATCTAGATACGATAAATATTTATAGAATCGTAGCCTGCTAAATGGCCTATAAGGGCGCGTTCAGTAAGCTTGTCTCCTTGAGCAATCTTTGTACGTAGTACGTAGGCTCTACTGCCAAAGACATGCATGTGAGCAATTAATGGCTTGCGCTTATGTGCCATTTCAAATGGCGTTTTCCAGCCTAGGGAGCGTGTCGGCGTACGGTTAAGAATATAGCCTGCTGTAATGTATACTTCTGGTGCTAGTGACAAAGGAAGATTTGCTACTGCTAGCATGGCTCTGGCTTTTTCAATTAAAGATCTTCCTAAGCGTTTTGCTGCTCCATTTTGTTCGACTGTGTAAGGTGCTTAGAGCTCTAGCGTAATTCCTTATTCTTCACAGAAAGATTATATAGAGTCGTTAGAATCGTCTTTTAAACCAAAGCCTCGCTTAGCGTTAGAGATCAAAAATGCCACAGTACAGCCGTAGCGTCTTTTAATCAGCTTGTCAAGTTTTTGGATGATGCCAAGTAGTGTTGTTTTGTCTTTGTAAAGAATTGTAAACACAAAGTTCATCTTTGAGAATAGATCAAATCCATGTAGCACGAATTAATGGCGATTGTAACCAGGTACGTTAAGCTTAATAAGATCGATCGCGATTCTTTCAAAGAGTTTGCTAGTTGCCAGTTCGTGTCCAAGTCTTCTTGAAACAATTTTGTAAGCTTTCGTGGTAGAGTAATAATGACAATCTATTGTTGCTGGTGCTGCTTCCTCGCTCAGCACTTTTGCGCCTATCACGTTCTAATGTAATCGTTCGATGGCTTCATTTCCTGCATGTGCTAGTAGGCGATGAAAATGGCGCTTTCCAGCAGCGATTGGCGTTCTTAAGATTTGGCTGATTCTTGGGCGAGTAGCAGATGAGGCAAAGATTGCTGCTCGAGTCGTAATCGTTTGATTAAGTAGTGTTTACTGTAGAGGTTGTTGGTGATGCATTAACACCTAGTGTCCGCCATGCTGTAATAGCCTGACTATAGTCTTAGTAGCCGTACGACTCTGGTTTGTAAATCGATAAAGTATATTTCAACTTAAATCAAAATGGATGCCATTAGATGCTAATCGCGACAGCAAGACAATGTTGGTGAAAAAGCTAGGAATGTAGGCAACGTCATGCAGCGTCGTATTGGCTGGTCCTTCTGGTGCTTTGAGATTAATTGTTACCTTACTAAAAGCCTTGATTTACTAATAGAAGCCTCCTACTATCAGGTAGTCATCTTCAGAGGCAGGATGTGTAAATGTAAAATCGTCAGCATTATTACATACATGGGTGTCGGCTGCTGGATTAAGGATGAAGCTATATAGTAATGGATAGCTGCCTGTCTCCGTAGAGAACGCGGTAGGAGGTGTACAAATTGCGTATACAGAAGGCGATTTTAGCGTTTTAGTAGGGTATTTTAAATCAAGATTGATGCTGCGAGTAGTTCTAGTATTAGAAGATAGTGGTGCTGGTAATAAGAACTTTTGCTCTATACGTCACCTCTTCTCTCTTTCTCAAATCCTCTCGACGATTCTTTTAAGGTTTCTGCTGGCGTCGATTTTCTCTTTACTAGTTCACTAATCTCTAGATTGTAGTCAAAATCCTTATCACGTGCATTAGGGTTGATATAGCCGCATTATCCCCATAGATGAATCCCTTGCTTATAAAGACACTCTAATCTCTCTAGTGTGCTGGTATCAGGTAATCGAGCTCACTTGCGGGATTTTAGTTACTCTTCTCTGTCTAGGGTGGCTGCAGCAATTGCGCCGTAATTAACTAAGGTAGTGGTTAATATATACGTTATTTAGTAGTACCTAATAAAATCGGCTAGTATAATCGTAAATTATAGGTTAGCTAAAGCTTCAGAGCTTTCCCTAGTTTCTTTTTATTGAACCTAAATTACTAAAGTGGCTGTATAGGCTGGCTTAATTGGCTTAATAGCACAATAAGATCCTTATGTGCATAAAAACTAGTAATAATCGGAAACTTAGTAGCTAAAGCTTATAGATAGACTACTTTATAGTTTATTATCTATTTATTAATATTAGCTTAGTATGCATTAAAAGGCTTGATAGCTTAGTATTTAATTTTAATTTATAGCTCTCTATTAGTATTTATTAGGCAGAGCATTTCTTTAAGCTTAACTAGCTTTTTATGCATTATCTTATAGTTTTCTAGTAGCAATAAATACTGCTTTATAATATAGATTATAATATATTTATTAATTTCCTTAAAGGTATCTTTCTGGTGTTAATATTTCTTTATTTTTCTAAAATAATTTTAGTTAGCAGTTGTTTAGACTATTTACTATTTACTTAGAATTATAGCTTTACTGTTATCAGTACTGCCGTAAGTATTAGCTTAAGATTCTATAAATAAATCCAGTTTTTTAATTTTAGTATTAAATTTACTAGAATTAATATAATCCCATACATCTCTGTTAGTAGTAATTCTTTTAATAATAATAAGCTATAGTTTTTAATTAGTTAATAAAATAAGAAAAGGTTCTAAGCGCTCTAGGTTAGTAGAAAATATAATAATTATAATTATAGTTTAATTAAATAAGCAAATAGAGGCCAAAGAACAAAATAAATAAATATATTATATTAAATATATAGTGGGTAGGTAGTAGTAGGTTAAATAGTATAAACTAAACTTATAACTATTACTATAAATTAAGCTTATTAAGTAGCTAAGAGACTAAATAAGATTACATTAAGAACTTAAGAATCTAAAAAGTAAGAAGAGTCTATATATAGTAAAAAATTATTAAGCTAGTTAATAGTATATCTAACCAGAAGATTACTCTAATAAAAATAAAATATATACTTAAATTTAATACTAAATTAAATAAGAACCTTATAAGAAAGTCTTTTTCTTAAGACTTTAAAAACTTTTTAGTAAAGGCTTTACTAAAAGAGCTTTATTAAAAGAGCTTTATAAGAAATCTAAATAAAGTATAAATATTTACCTAATTAAAGTAGCTTCTTTTATATAAATAGCTTAAAAACACGAATACAAAATTTTTACTATTTTAATAGCTAATATTAATAAGGTTTTAGTTCTAAAAACTTATATAAATTTAGCTACTAAGGTTTTAGAGGATTACTATAATATTCTTAGAATATTTTTATATAAAGAGGCTAATAGACTACCTAGATATTATCTATATAACTATAAAATTATTCTTAAAAAAAAAAAGTAACCTAAATTTAAACCTCTTTATAGAATGTTTTAAAATAAATTAAAAGTTTTTAGGAAGTATTTTAATAACTATTTTACTAAAAGATTTTTTAGAATAAGCACGTTTTCTGTAGCTATACTAGTTATTTTTATAAAAAAATCTAATAAAAGTTTTTAATTCTATGTAGACTACTAAGCTTTAAATACTATTACTATTAAAAATTATTATTTTATTCTATTAATCTAAAAAACTCTATTCTGTTTTAGTAAAATAAAGTACTTTATAAAGTTAAATATCATCTTAGCTTTTAACTACCTTTATATAGTAAAAGAAAATAAATAATTAACTACTTTTTAGATTTAATATAGCTTATTTAAATATCTTATTATACTCTTTAAACTAGCTAACGTACTAAGTATATTCTAATATTATATAAATAATATTCTTTAACTATTTTTTAATATATTCTATATAGCTTATTTTGATGATATTCTATTTTATAGTAACTCTTTATATGAATATAAATAATATATAAAATAAATTCTAAAAGCTCTAAAAAAAAGCTAGTCTTTAACTTAATATTAAAAAATATAAGTTTTATTAAAAACAAGTTACTTATTTTAAGTACGTAGTTTTAATAAAAGAAATTAGTATAAATCTAAATAAGATAAAGAATATTCTTGACTAGAAATCTTCTAGAAATGTAAATAACATAAGAGTATTCCTAGAGTTTACTAATTTCTACTAATAATTTATTAATAACTTTTTTTATATTATATCTCTGTTTACAGCCCTAACTAAAATGAATATTTAATTTAAATTTAATAATACCTATTTAATAGTATTTAAATTCTTAAAATATATATTTATAGCTACTTTAATTTTCTAATACTTTAATTTAGAGTTACTAATTATTATAAAAGCTAATTCTTTAGACTATATAACTACTAAAGTACTTTTTTAGAAAAATAAATTAAGTAAACTAAAATTTAATACTTACTTTAAAGAAGTTAAGCCTTATTAAAATTAACTATAAAATTTAAAAAAAAATATTAGCTATTATATACTATTTTAAATAATAGAGATATAAGCTAAAAAGTGTTACTTTTCTAATCTATTATAGTAACCATTTATAATATAAAGACCTTCTAAGGAAGTCTTTTTATAAGCTTTTTTTTTATATTATATGTTTATACTTTGGCCTCGTGCTAGCGCATAAGCCCTTGTCCTAAATATTTTAGCTTATAACTTATTATATTCTTTCTTTCTTTACGTAATGTCTTAACTTATTATCTGGTATTATACTTAGTAATTAATTAATGCTTCTTATTAAGCACTTAACTCTCTACTTATAGCACTACCGTGATATTACATTACGTTTTTACTAATTTCTTATAATAAATAACTTGGATCTTGCTAAAATCCTTAGAGACCTTCCCTCTTAACTTGTAACTCTAAAGGTAAGTAACGAATTACTTATAAATACTTTAGTAAAATAAGAAACCTAATATAAAGAGAATATAAAAGCTTTTTATACTAAGCTTAATAAGATAAAGTAAGTGTTTACTAGCTTAACCCTTATTATTATTATCTCCTCTATTAAAGAAAGTCTAGCTCTTGTTACTAGTTTATCTAAAAGTAGCTTAAGTCCTATAATTCTAACCCTACCTATAACTATAACTAGTATCTATTTTTAAGTTTCTTAAGCTATAATTAGAAATGTGAGATTAACTATCACGCTAGAACTTACTATATTATTAATAATAATAAAATCTAACTATTTACCTAACTCTCTAATGTTTACTAGAAAACAAAAGAACCTACGTATTTTTATTAGGAAACTTAATTATAAGCTTAAAAGTAATGCTAATTAATACTCTATTAAACACTCTTAACTTCTATATACACATTTAAGGCTAGAGAAGGACCTAGTAATACTTATAGACCTTCTTATAGATAAGGATATATACTTAGTAGAATAATTAATTACCTTTCTATAAGCTATATATAGAGACCTAAATAGAAAACTCACTATCTTAAGTAAGCTTAATTTATTTTATTAAGAATAAAAGAATTTTATTATTTACTTTGCTAAATTCTATAGACTAGCTACTAATATTAGACTAAATGAAATTAGTTTAATTACTTAGCTAAGAAAATCATTAAACGACGATCTCTACTAGGTAATAGTAGATATTAAAATTTCTAATATATTAAATAACTACGCTAACCTAATATCTTTATATAATAATAATCTTTAGTATCTTTCTTTACTGCGTCTTACTAGGCCGTAATTTATATTATAAAAAGATTTTAATACTATAGAAATTAATATCTCTAACTATATTTTTATTAGGTTAGCTAAACGAGAAGCCTAAAAGCGTAATAGCTAATATTTTAAGTATAATAAATATAGTTATATTTTCTAAAACTACTCTATTCTCCTACTAGAACTCTAATCTATAAGCTTATTCTAATTCTAATAAGTAACCTACTTCTATTCTTTCTCTAAATTTAAATCTTTTTATAAATAAGAATATTTCTAAACTTTCTAAGCTAGCCCACTAAAAGCTCTATTCTAGTGTTAAGTTACTTTCTAGGATGTTTCTAATACTAGATTTCTATTAACCTTTAGACCTCTTACCCAGTAACTGACTCTTAGAACTATTAAGTAAATATTTTATATATTATCTAATAAAATAGCTCATTATATTCTGTTACTGCTTTAATTAATATTAAAGTAACTAATATAGGTTATATTAGTAGATCTCTAGTTAGTATCTAGAAACTCTATCTCTTACCGCTCCCAAACGTCTTATATCCCACTAGTTTTAATAGTAAATATCTTAAAGGGGGTTATATCTTATATACTGCTAGTATAACTCTTTACTATATAAATTATATTAAGAAAATCTATCTCTTTATAATAGCTATAGAAAACCATAAATTAATTTTTAGCTAACCTTAGATAAGAAAACATGAGATTAACTTTAACTATAACTTATAAAAGCTACTTTTTAATACTCTCTATTACCAGGCCTATTACCTATGCTTATCTTAATTTTTTATTTATTTAAAAGAAAATACTACCCGCCTAAGGGACCTTTTAGTAAACTCTTTATTAAAAAGCTTTTATTTTAATACTATTTATATATAGTGTCTATAGACCTGCTTTCTAAAGTTATCACTAACTATTTAAACTTAACATAATAACTAGTTAGCTAAAATAAACTATTAATTATAAGAATTTAATATCTACTTAGAGGACCTTCTGGTGAACCGTTCTCTAGAAGGCTTCTACTTAGAATCTAAATTTATACCTAAATCTAATACTAAATTAAATAAGGACCTTATAAGAAAGTCTTTCTCTTAAGGCTTTAAAGACCTTTTAGTAAAGGCTTCGCTAGGAGGCCTTTATAAGAACTCTAAACTAAGTATAAATATCTACTTAATTAGGGCAGCTCTCTTTATATAAATAGCTTAAAAACATAAATACGAAATTTTTATTATCTTAATAGCTAATATTAATAAAGCTCTAGCCCTAAAAACCTATACTAATTTAGCTACTAAGGTTCTAAAGGAGTATTATAACACTCTTTAAATATTCTTACGTAAGAAAGCTAATAAACTATCTAAATATCGTTTATATAACTATAAGATTATTCTTAAGAAAGAAAAGCAACCCGGATTTAGACCTCTCTATAGAATATTCTAAGATAAACTAAAAGTTCTTAGAAAGTATTTTAATAACTATCTTACTAAAGGATTTATTAGAGTAAGTTTATTTCTTATAGCTATACCAGTTATTTTTATAAAGAAACCTAATAGAGGTTTCTAATTTTATATAGACTATTAAGCTCTAAACGCTATTACTATTAAAAACTACTATTTAATTTTATTAATCCAAAAAACCCTGTCCCGCCTTAGTAAGGTGAAGTATTTTATAAAGCTAGATATTATCTTAGCTTTTAACTACCTTTATATAGCGGAGGGAGATAAATGGCTAACTATCTTCTAAACCTAATATAGCTTATTTAAATATCTTATTATGCTATTTAAACTAGCTAATGTACTAAGTATATTCTAATACTATATAAATAATATCCTTTAACTATTTCTTAATATGTTTTATATAGTCTACCTTGATGATATTCTAATCTATAGTAATTCTTTATATGAATACTGATAACATGTAAAATAAGTCTTAAAAGCCCTAGATAAAGCTAGCCTGTAACTTAATATTAATAAATATAAGTTCCACCAAAAATAAGTTACTTATCTTAGGTATGTAATCTTAATAAGAGGAATTAGTATAAACCTAAATAAAGTAAAGAACATTCTTAACTAGGAATTTTTTAAGAACGTAAAGAATATAAAAGCATTTCTAGAATTTACTAACTTCTATTAATAATTTATTAACGATTTTTTTTGTATTACGTCCCTGTTTATAGCCTTAATGAAGAAAGACGTTTAATTTGAATTTAATAACGCTTACTAAAAGGTATTTAAATGCTTAAAATATGTATTTATAATTATCTTAATTCTCTAACACTTTAATCTTGAGTTACTGATTATTATAGAAGCTAACTTTTTAGACTACGTAACTACTAAAGTCCTTTTTTAGAAAAATAAATAAGATAAACTAAGACTTATAGTCTACTTTTCTAAGAAACTAAATTCTACTAAATATAACTATAAGATATATGATAAGAAACTACTAGCTATTATATATTACTTTAAATAATAAAGACCTGAATTAGAAGGTGCTGTGTTCCTAATTTAAGTACTAAGTAACTATAAAAACCTTTAGTACTTCACTATAATAAAGTAACTTAGCTATTAATAAGCTTACTAGGCTAAATATCTATTCTAATTTAATTTAATTATCACGTACTAACTAGGTAAGTAGGGTGGAAAACTAGATGTTCTTACTTACTATATATAGAATACTCTAGCTTAAGAAGAAGCCTAAAGAGCTTAATAATAAATACTTTTCTACTCTAAACTATTTAATAATACTCTAGAATTAAACTTAACTAAAACAGATAGGTCAATTTAACAGATTATTAATAATAAATATCTAAATAATAAGTTTATTTAGGAAATCTTGTTGCTAATATAGAATAGAACCCAACACTTTAAGAAACTTTCTCTAAGTAAGTATAAAAACTAAAAAGGCTAATTATACTATCACGACTAGCTAGTAATACTAAATAATAATAAACTTAAGATTAAATTTCTTTAAATTACGCATGATTCTTCTGCTGGTGGCTATTTTAATTATAGAAAAATCCTTAAAATCCTATAACACAAATACTACTAGCTTTAGATATTTAAAATAATATATTAATATATATCTTATTACTATACCTATTAAAGATCTAAGGCTTTTTGTGAAAAGTACTATAGCCTCTTAAAACCTCTCCCTATCCTTAAAAGAAGATAGAAGGATATCTTTATAGACTTTATTACTAACTTCTTAGAATCTAAAGACTGTACTAATATTATGGTTGTAGTTAATTACCTTATAAAATATAGATACCTAATTTCTTATAGTAAGATAACTGCTGCGGATATTACCTATTTCTTTTATTAATACATATAGATAGACTACGGCCTTCTAAAAATAATTATATTAAACTAAGAAATATAATTTATTTCTGCTTTCTATAATAAACTCTATAAATAATTATAAATTAAATTCTAACTGTTTTCTATATATCACCTAGAAACTAATAGCTAAATAGAAAGAGTTAATGGTATAATAAAATAAGTCCTATGTATATAAATAAACTACTAGTAAGATAACTAGGTAAACTAGCTTCTTTTAGCATAATTTAAAGCTAATAATACTATATCTAAATCTATAAAAGTTTTACTATTCCTGGCTAATATAGACTAACATCCCTAAATAGGTTTTAAATCTCTTATAAGAATTTAAAGACGTTTTTACTAAGTATTATAAGCTTTAGAAGTTAACCGCATAGTAGAGAAAATAGCTAATATCTAATAACTAATTTAAGAAGAGATGATTTGGGCCTAAGCTCTCTAAGAAAAATACGTAAACTAAAAATAATTATCTATATCTAATTATTAGATAGAAGATATAGTCTAGCTTAATATATAAAATATTTAAATAAAGTAATCTTCTAAGAAGCTAGACTTAAAGGCCTTAGGGAAATACTATATTTTTTAGATAATTTCTTTATACGCGTACTAACTTAAACTCCCTGAATCCTTAAATATATACCTAGTTTTCTATGTATTATTGCTTCGGCCTGCTGTGCCTAAATTTAAATACCTTCTAGATCAACAAAACCCGCTATTTAAACCTATTAAAGTTAATAGGGAAACTGAATACTATATTAAATAAATTAAAGAACTACGCCTAAATTGCAGGCGGAAACGCTATAAATACCTAGTTAAATAAACTAGATATAATAATCTAACATAGGAACTTATAAGCGACCTTTAAGATATAGCTATTATAAAAGAATTCTACTTTAAAAACCTAGACTAACTGAAACCTAATATTTAATATAAATACCCCTTATAGGAGCTTGGACCTAAAAGGGGGGTACTATTATAATAATTATTTATAACACAAGAGCTTTTTAAGAAAGCCTTTTTATAAGCTTTTTTTTTATATTATATATTTATATTTTAGCCTCACGCTAGTGCACAAGCTCTTGCTCTAAATATTTTAGTTTATAACTTATTATATTCTTCCTTTCTTCACGTAATATTTTGATTTATTATTTAGTATTATACTTAGTAATTAATTAACGCTCTTTATTAAGCACTTGACCCTCTGCTTATAGCACCATCATAATATAATCTAAATATTAAATAACTATAAAAATTAATAGTATTTAATTATTATAAAACAGCTAAACTATTAACAGGCCTATTAAATTAAATACTTATTTTAATTTAACTTCATAATCACGTACTGGTCTAGTAGGTAGAGTAAGAAACTAAATACTTTTACTTATTATATATAAAATACTTTAGCTTTAAGAAAAGCTTATAGAGCTTAATAATAAATACTTTTCTACTCTAAACTATTTAATAAGACACTAGAATTAAACTTAACTAAAATAAATAGATTTATTTAATAAATTATTAATAATAAGTACTCTAATAATAAGTTTATTTAAGGAATTTTATTACTAAAATAGAACGGAATCTAACGCTCTAAGAAGCTTTCTTTAAGTAAATATAAAAACTAGAAAAGTTAGTTATACTACTATAGCTAATTAATAATACTAAATAATAATAAACTTAAAATTAAGATTCTCTAGATTATATATAATTCCCCTATTAGTAGCTACTTTAGTTGTGGAAAGACTCTTAAAATTTTATAATATAAACAATATTAGCTTTAAATATTTAAGATAATATGCTAATATATTTTCTATTATTATACTTATTAAAGATTTAAGGCCTTTTGTAAGAAGTATTATAGTTTTTTAAAACCTCTATTTATTCTTAAAAGAAAGTAGAAAGATATTTTCATAAACTTTATTATTAATCTCTTAGAATCTAAAGGCTGTATTAATATTATAGTTATAATAAACTACCTTATAAAATACTAATACCTAATTTCTTATATTAATATAACTATTGTAAATGTAGCCTGCTTCTTTTATTAACACATATAAATAAATTATAGTTTTCTAGAAATAATTATATTAAACTAAGAAACATAATTTGCTTTTACTTTTTATAATAAACTTTATAAATAACTATGAAATAAACTTTGACTATTTTCTGTATACTATCTAAAAATTAATAGCTAAACAGAAAGAGCTAACAGCATAATAAAATAAGTTCTATATATATATATAAACTATTAATAAAATAACTAAGTAAACTAACTCTCTTTAGCATAGTTTAAAGCTAATAATATTATATCTAAATTTATAAAAATTTTATTATTTTTAGCTAATATAGGTTAACACCTTTAAATAGGTCTTAAATTTTTTATAAAAATTTAAAAACAGTTTTACTAAGTATTATAAGCCTTAGAAATTAACTATATAATAGAAAAAATAGCTAATATTTAATAGCTAGTTTAAAAAGAGATAATTTAAGCTTAAGTCTTTTAAAAAGAATATATAAATTAGAAATAATTACCTGCACTTAACTACCAGATAAGAGACATAGTCTAGCTTAATATATAAAATATTAAAACTAAATAATTATTTAAGAAGCTAAACTTAAAGGTCTTAGGAAAATACTATATCTTTTAAGTAGTTTTCCTATATATATACTAACTTAAGCTTTTTGAATTTCTAAGTATATATCTAGTCTTTTATATATTCTTACTTTAGCTAGCTGCGCCTGAATTTGAATATCTTTTAAGTTAATAAAACCTACTACTAAAACTTATTAAAATTAATAGTAATATTAAATATTATACTAAGTAAATTAAAGAGCTGTGCTTTAATTATAAATAAAAATACTATAAATACCTTATTAAATAAACTAGATATAATAACCTAATATAGTAATTTATAAATAATTTTTGAAATATAACTACTATAAAAAAAATTCTATTTTTAGAATTTAAAGTAATTTATTATTTAAGATTTAACATAAACACCTATTGCAGAAGTTTAGATTTAAAAGAGGAATATTATTATAGTAACTATTTATAACACTTTATAAAAGCCTTTTAAAAAGGTTCTTTTTATAAGCTTTTTATTATATTATATATTTATATATTAGCTTTATACTAGCACATAAGTTTTTACTTAAACACTTTATTTATAGCTTATTTTATTTTTTTCTTTTTTTACGTAATGTCTTGAATTATTACTCGGTATTATATATAGTAATTAATTAATATTTTTTTTAAGTTCTTAACCTTCTACATGTAGTACTCTTATAATACTTATACTATTACTATTTATAAGTCTTAAGATATTACTATTAAATAAGTAGTACTAAGTATATTAAATAAAAAGAATTTTATTCTTAAATTAACTTATATAGCTATTTCATGCTATAAGTTTTTTTAGAGTATGTTATTTATAAATAGTTTTAACTTTTAAAAATTAAAGTAAAAGAAGAGTAACATAACACGTATAAAATAAGTTAATATTAATAAATAACTTTAATATCAAGTTATAGCTTTTAATATAGTATTTAAATTTTAAAGAAAAGTAAATATATATATAAACTAGTAGACTAATACTAATTAATATTAACTAATAGTTAAGAATATACTATTTTATATTTACTTCTGCTTAAAACTATTAAGTAGCTTAATTCATACACTAACGTTTTTTAGCATAAAATTATTATTATTTAAAAACTAATTAAGTAAGTACTTAGTATTATTCTTATTAAAATTTTTAAAGTAAAACTTTTTAGTAAAATTTTTAATTATATTAAACTAAAAGGCACCTAAAAAACTAAAGAATTTTAAAATAAATACTAACTAAATTTTAGACTTAAAATAATAGCTATAAGATTATACTATAGTTACTACTATTATAATAATATATTTTAAACAGTTAAATAAGCTATAAAATAGTAGAATTAAGTAGCTACTAATTAAATCTACTTTAAGTATTAAGGCGCTATATTTAATAGCTAGAGTATATAAAACTTTTAAAACTAAAAACTAAATTCTATTAATAATATATTAATACTTAAACTAATACCTTATTTTATAGTAAATACTAAGTAGTATAGCTAACTTTTTTTTATTAAAAATACTTTTAAAATTTATACTTCTTTATACTTAACTAACTTAGTTAAAATGCTTAGCTTACATTATTATTATTAGATATTTCTAAATAGGTATTAGTTTTAGTATTATTTTAAAATTAAGAAGATATATACTAACTTTAAATTATAATATACTTATAAGCTTTATTATGTATCTAAAGTTTGTTTAAGTAAAAAGCTATTTTAATTTCTTAATAATACTATTTAATATTATATCTTAAAAGCATTATACTATATACTACTATATTATAGAATTTACTATAACTAAATTTTTAAGTACATAAAGTTATTTTTTTATATTAGTAATTAACTTAACTTTATTATTATTACCTACTTTATTATTACTAAGAATAAAGGATTAAGTAAAATAATTTTTATTAAAGTTATATAGTTTTATATTTTAGGTTTAATAAATGTTACTTTTAAACCTACTAATATTAGTAACTAATATTAAAACTAATAGTTTATTTACTTATAGTTTTTTAATAGCTTTAGTTTTTGCTTTCTACTTTAGATTTTTAGTTATAATCTTTTTATTCTTTTTTCTTAATATTATTAATTTTAGCTATATAATTTTTTATATATTTTATTTAATATTTTAAAATAAATTTGTTTGTTGTGTTCTTATTATATACTAATACTAGCTTTTTACTTTTAAAATTATTATGTTTATTTTTTTTCTTTAGTAGTATATACATTATCTAAATATTTATTATCTTTTTTTAATGTTTGTTTAGTAATATGTTATAGTTTATTAGTCTTTATACTTTCTTAAAGTATTTTTAAAATAGCTTTAGTAAAGAATTTGTTAGTAGACTTTACTTTAGCTTCTATATACCTAAGGTTATTACATATAGTAAATATACGTAGCCTTTATTACTATACTATAAAAATAATATATAAGTTTTTTTAACATAGTAAGTATAAATATAATCTGTGTTAAAGTTTTAGTAATTATATAAAATTATATAATAACTTGTTTACATAATTATTCTAATAATATAAAGATATAATAAGTAATAGTCTAACTAATTTATTATATAACGCATTCTAGAGAGTTACTCTAAAATAAAAAAATAAGTATAAAAAAAAACTATCTAAAAGTTAAAGAGAATGCTCTTTATATAGTAAATTTTCTGCTTATAATTTACTTACTACTTAAGTTTACTATAGCTACTTAGTTTCTATTAGTTTTAATTATCTATATTATACTTATAAGTTTACACGTAAGGTGTTATGTATTTTCCTTACTATTAATTTTATTAATTATTTTAATAGTATTAGCTAGAAGCCTTATTTTTTGTTTAGTTTTTTAAAGTAACTATTTTACTTTCTACCTAGTATTAAGTTCTTATGCATGCTTTTTTACTAATAGCTAATAATTTTTTTTTAGTTAGTTTACTGTCTTCTATTTGTAATTATTACTTATAATAAGTTCTTACTTATTACTAACTATAATACTTACTCTTTTTTTTTAAATTTTTAACTTAAAAGTTCTTTTTACTTTAGGCTTTAAGTATAAGAAAAGCTAGTTCTCTTAAAAATATTATAAACACCTCTAAAACTTATTTTATTTTTTATTTTTAATAATACCTAAAATTAAGTTCTTAACTATTTATAATTATTATTTTGTAAAATTAATTTAAAATTTTAACTATTCTATGTTAACTCTATGTAGTTTATATAAAAAAAAGGATTTTTATTATTTTATAGATTTCTTATTTTACTATTATTCTAAATACATTAAGCATTTTTAGAAGTATAATTTTATGGTTTTTGTCTAGAAGTTTAATATATCTCTTGTTAAAAAAAGGTATCTTTAAAAGTAGTTAAAGTATACTTAAAACTTTAAGCTAAAAGCTTAATTTTATTAGTAATAATTATATAAGTAGCTTACTCTAGTTAATAGTTATAAATATAAGCTATTTACTTACAAGCTTACTTTAATTAAGGGGATATAAAATCTAAAAATAAAAAAAAATATCAGACTTTTAAATTATTATAATTTATAATATTTTTATTTACTATTTTTATAAATTTTTCTCTAAATATCTTCTTTAATTACAAGACTATGCAGGCTTTTTATTTTAGAATTTAGTATTATTAAAAATTTTAAATAAAACTAGTTAATTATTTTAGAATATTGCTTTAAGTTTTTAATAAGTTTTTAAGTATTTTTCTCTAGTTTATAGTTTTTCTATTTAACTAGGTATATCTACTAATATCTAAATTATTATAGTCTTTAGATTTTTTTAACTTTATATTCTAGCTAGTATAGCTCTATGTTTATATCTATTACTATTAGTATATTTAGTAGTATTAATTTAAGTAATAATATATAAACTACTAAATAAATTCTTATATTTTATGGTAATTTTAGTTTATAGTTAACTAATCTAATAACTTTACTAATTTCAAATAGTCTAATTTAAACGTAATCTAGTTTGTTATTTAATTATTTAGTTTTTAAATTTTTACATAGCAGGAAATTTTTTTTTAAAAGTTAGTTCTTTAATTCTTAACTTATTAGCACTTTCTATAATTTATAAGTTCTTTAAAATAATAATTCTACTAAAATTATTATATAAGTCTTATCACTATTTTACTTTATTTTAAGCTTAAAGTAATTTATTTTCTAAATTATATAGTTTCCTATAAGCTAATAGCTTATACTTATAATTAGTATAAAATAGTAATATATTAATTATAAATAATCTTACGCTGTTATAAGTAAACTATATTAAAAATAATAACTTAACTTAATTCTCTTAAAGGTAATTAATATATATTCTTAAATATTATTTTAGAGTCTGATTTATGCGCTCTATCTACCCATTTATTTAAAAATAAAAACTTATTAAAAGCTTATTTTTTAACTCTAATTTAGCTAATAAGGATTTTTAGAATTGAAATATAAATAATTTATTTTAATTAATAATAAACTTTTTAAGTAATTTGTATCTTAAGACTACTATTTTTAGAATTTTATATACTAGTTCCTTTGCTAATAAATCTGTAACTATTAGTTTAAAATATACGTACTTAGTTAATCTCTTTATAATTACTAGTATAATATTATATTTCCTATTATTTCCTAATTTCTTAAATAATAGTAATCTTATAATAAAGTCTATTAAAACTAACTACTATAATTATTTTAGTACTTCTAATAGTTATAAAAGTCTATAAAATTTATATTATACTAGTTTATTCTTTTTATATTTTAAGTAAGCTTTAATTACTTTCTTAACTTTTTATTTTAATTCTTTAATATAAAAGTTCCTGGAGATTTACTTTATAGTTTTTTTTACTTCTTAGTATTTATATATAATAGCTTTATAATTCTCTTTAATTTATTACTTATGTAGTTCTTTTAGTACATTAATAAGTCTATTTATATATATAAGTTCTAATTCTAGGTTCTAAGAGTTTTATTACTTAAAATTCTAAATTTTTATTATCTAGTAATTCTTAACTCTAGTGACTATTATAATTCTTAGTTAATTATAACTTATAAATTTATTTAATCCTATTAATAATACTATGCTTAGTATTAGTTTATGTTATTTTATATAGTCTAATTATTAGCTAATTACGTCTACTACTTTGTTTTTTAATTTCTTTTAGTAAAATATTTTAAGATTATAAATAGCTAGCATTTCTAATTAGTGTATCTATCTTTAGTTTAGTTTTTTTATAGTAGTAAAGCTTATTAAATTCTTATAATTTAAAAAAACTTTTATTTAATACTTAGCTTTTTTAAAGTAAATTTGCTATTTCTTAAATACTATTATTAACATTTTTTATAAGTAAGTAAACTATATAAGTAAGTAAACTATTTTAACTAATTCTTACTACTTTAATAGCTAATAATAACCTATAACTATTAATTATTATTACTAGAATTAATAAATAAATAGCTAGCTTTAGTTTTAACTTATATATATTTTCTTATATTATATTTAGCCTACCTATAGTGTCTGTAGTACTTAGACTATTATAAACTATTAACTTCACGTCTTTTACCAAAACCTAATTTTATTTTTATTTATATATTAATATTAGTTTAAGCTAGTATAGTTACACCTTCTGTCTATAATAAAGTTTCTAGTTTTTATATATATGTTACAGACGGTAATAGTAAGGTAGCTATATCTAAAAAGCTAAAAGAATTAACCATAACAGCTAATAAAGCTCTAGAATAAAAACGTATGTTTAAGTTAGAAAGGAAGAATTATAAGTAGGTATAAGATATACTAGCACAAGCTAAGATATAAGCTAAGAAATAAGAATAGAAATATAGAATTATACTATAGGATTAGAAGCAGTCGTGCACGTGACTAAAAAAGACTTAGTAAATAAGTACTAATAAAAAAGATAATACTAAGACTAGATTTATCTTTATTATCTTTTTTAGTAGTATTTAATATACTGCTAGTAGGTATATAATATACGTATAAAGAGTTTTTTATAAATATAAGACATAAAACAGCTTAGGGATATTTATAATTCTTTATAGTTACTCTAAAATCAAAATCTTCTCTCTAAGTTAAGACTTGAACTTGAGTGAATTAATTTAATAACTATTTTATTAAATCTATTATATACCCTCTCCCTACCTTGTGATAAAGCATAAACTCTATTTTATTAAACCTAAAGCTATCTATTCCGGATACGGAAAAAACTAAAAGCTTATTAAGTAATTAGTTAAAGCAAAGTTACTAATATAAAACATACTATTAAGTTAAAGCAACTTATAATATTATAACTACCCTTTTAAAGTATAGAAAAGAACGTTAGATTAATTCTAATAATAAATTTTTAATTATAGTCTATAACGACCTACTATAAGGACGAATAGGAACTTTATTTATTAAAAAAGAGTAGTAATAAAGAAGAAGTTATAAGAGAATCTTCATCTACTACTAAAAATACATCAGGAGAAAGTAAAAGTGCATAATAAATTATTTAAGAATAAAAAACAACTATTATAAAGTTACGTAATACTTTAATTAATTTATAGTAATAAGTAGCAGTAAGTAAGACTAGTAGGAAAGAAATAATAAAAATATAATCTCTTATAAAGTTTAATAGTAATAGAGATAAACTAAAAATCTTTATAGCCGTAATAGATCTTTACTATTAGTTTAATTAATCTTTATTTATAACTAACTAAGATTAGATTCTAGCAGCTGGTATAAATATAATAGGAAAAACTATAAAATAGTTTAAACTACTTATAAAGAATTATCTAGCTAAAGGAGATCTTAACCTAGGACTAGCAGAACTTATAAACTATAATAATAATATTAAAAGAACCTTCAAAAACTATAAGAGCTTTAAGAAGGAAATGATTATAGTTTTTAAAAAAATTAATAAAGAAATAAAGGTAATTTAGAAACTTTAATAGCTTAAATAATACACATCAGCAACTAACTATATAGCAGAATTTAAGTAAATCTAATTTTAACTAAACTAAATAAATTAATCTTTAGTTATGATGTACTACGCAGGACTAAAAGACAGAATTAAGAATAAAATTTTCTAAGAAAAATAACCTAGTACACTTCTAGGAATCATTAAACAAGTAGTGATAATTAATAACTATTAGTATTAAAGAAAATAAGAGAAAAAAAATAACGCTAGGCCAGTAATCCATATACCATAAAAAAATAGAAAAAATAACTAAATCTATAATATAATAGAAATTAATTAAGTGTTAGTCAAGAACGTATAAGTTAATAAGTGAAAATAAGATAAGTAAATTAAAAAATAAATAAATCAGTACGTACGTAGAGTATGTCTTAGTTGCGAAAAAAAAAACACTTTATTAAAAACTATAAATAATAAAAAGTAGACGTTAAATAGGCTTATGTCTAGACTAAGGCACTAATTAAGATTACTATAATTTAAGTAAAACTAGCTAAGAACTAAATAACTAAAGAGACTATTATATAATAAATTTAGAAAAAGTAATACTAAATCTATAGAAAACACACACACCTTAAATAAGAATATGAAATACTATATTAATAGGTTAAGAATTATTTAGCAGGACAGGCTAATAATATAATTACTATTATATAAAAAGTTACTATTAAATAATACTAGACTAGTTCTATAAAAGAAGCTAACTAATTTTATAAAATAATCCAACAGAAGAAAGGACTCTTTAAAGTAGAAAATTAGAAATTCAGATAATAACAGAATTAAGAGATAATAAAAGGCAAAGAACTAATATCTATAATAATTAGATAGTAAGTAAGCTAGGAACACTGCTAGATCTATAAATTAGAATACTATATAAAGAAATATTATATTACTAAGCACTAGAAAGTTATTCTAGGAGATAGAATATATAAGTGCTGATAAGTATTACAGATAGCTAGTAATAAGCAGTATAAAGAACTTAATAGATAAAAACTAGCTATATAAATAAATAAGATTTACAGATAAGAACTAATACTACTTATAAGTTATATAACCTATTACCACCCTGTTGGACATCTAGAGTTAGGATGGGACTAGAATAGAAAACTAGAAAAAGAACTTATTCTATTTATTTTATAAATATAAGACGAAGAAGCCGCTAAGAGGACTATATAAAAGAAGTACTAGATATATAAAGAAAAAACATATACTAAATAAGAATATAAATAGGCAGCCTATACTGTATGAGTTAAAGAACTAATAATAAGATAAGTACTAAAATAAATAGTATAAAAATAAGAACTTAACACATAGTAAGAACTAATCTACATGGATTCTAAAGAAGAACTTTAGGACCCAAAAACCAAGAAACACAAACAGTTAGACTAGGATAAGTATTAACTAGAATGCTAATATTACTAAGCTAAACACCACTAAAATAAATAGTTAGCTACAGAATTACATGCTAAACTGATAACTAAGGAATATTTCTTAAAATAAAAGTACTAAGATTATAGAAAAGAAGCAAGAAATAAGTATAAAATACTATTATAGAACTAATACCAACTCTAGTAATATCTTATCTACAGACTAAAAAAGGAAACACTAAGGAAACGACTGCTACTTAGAAGTTAATAACTAATAAAAAACTAGAAAGCTAGTAAGTAACAACCATACTGCCGGAGGGCTAATCTAAGGTTAAAATATAAAAGTTATTACTTAACTATACATGACTTAGATAAAGATACGAAAATAAGCTATATATAGATATATATATTAATAGCTTTTAGACGCAAGCGCTCATAGACAGCGGAGCTAGTAAAATACTTATATTAAATAAATAAGTATAGAGATACTATATCTTAACTAGAGTTCTAGAGAAACCTGTAAGAGTAGTATGCATAAATAATAATCCAGTAATATTCAAAAAAAGTTTAATTAATTTTGAAATAGAAAATGTAACTATTAAGATAGCAGGTTACACAAATAACTATCATATTAAGATTATAGATCTAGGTAGTAAGGATTTTATATTAGGATAAAACTAGCTAGTATAATAGAATCTACTAATTAACTAGAGAATAAAGTTTATAGGAACTAGGAAGAACTACTACAGATAAATACAAGCTATAATATAGATAAAGAAAATAACTTTTTATAATACCACGTTTATTGTGCCGAATGAATACTAGAGGGAATTTAGAAATTAGTTTTTTAAAAAAGCTAAAGACTAATTACTAGAATACTAAGACTAGAACTATAAGATCACACTTAAAGAGGGAATAGATCTAAAACTGGGATTATTATACCAACTATCCATTAATCAGCAAGAGGAGTTACGATGATATTTAAATAAAAACTTAAAAAAGGGATATATATAGGAAAGTAAAAGCACTATAGCATTACTAACACTTTTTATACTAAAGAAAAATAGTAAATTAAAGGTTATATATTGACTACAGACACCTTAATAAAGCTATAGTAAAAAATCATTACCCTATACCCTTAATATTAGAACTTATAAATAAACTTAGAAGAGCTAAATAGTTTAGCCTCTTTAATATTAAGAATAGATACTATAGAATACGAATATCCGAAGGACACAAATAGATGACTATACTAAAGATAAGATATAGATTATTTAAATACCTAGTTATATTATTTGGACTCACGAACGCACTAGTAATATTCCAGACAATTATTAACTATATGCTAAGGGAATATCTAGACGTATTTATAATAGTATATTTTAATAATGTGCTTGTATACACGAACGGGACGCTAAAAGAACATATTAAGTATACTAAAAAGATACTATAAAAGCTTAAGAAACACAACCTATATATTTAAACGGAGAAATTAGTTAATCTGGATAAGGCTAAGGACGTTTTATCATGGCCTATACTAATAAATACAAAAGAAGTTTATTCTTTTCTTGGATTCACGGGCTTCTGCTGATAATTTATTAAGGACTATTCAAAAATCACAACACCCTTAACGGAATTACTTAAAAAGGACTGATAATTTAAGTGGGAAGCTAAAGAAAACGAAGCTTTTATAACCCTAAAGAAGATATTCTAGAAACTACTAATATTAAAGATGTTTAACTCATGACTTTAAATAGAAATATATATAGATGCATTAGATAAAGCTATAAAAGCTATTCTACTATAAGTATAAAATAATAGATATAAATATCTAGTAGACTTTCTATCTCATAAACTTATAACTACTAAGTTAAACTATGATATTTATAATAAAAAACTATTAGCAATAGTTTAAGTATTTGAAAAATGGAAATATTACTTAGAAGAAGCTAAGCACTAAATTATTGTATACTCAGATCACAAGAATCTAACAGCATTTACAATAATAAAGAAGTTAAATTAATAATAAATTAGATAATAGGAATTAGTTTCCATATTTAATTTTTAAATACTTTATAAGGTGGGAAAAGAAAACATAGTAGCTAATACACTTAGCTAATAAGCAGACTATATAAGGAATATACCGGAAATCTATAATATAATACTTAAGTAAAGATAGGATAGATCTCTGGGAAGCTTATAAATTAATATTAAACACATAGTCATTATCAAAAACACCTAGGAAAAATAAATAAGAGAATTTAATAATAGATAACTACTATAGAATCTGGACTAAGAGACAATCTATATACTAGATAAATTATAAACTAAATTAATTAAAGACCAACATTCAGCGGAAATGCATAGATATTAGGGAATTAAGAAAACTATAGAACGAATTAACAGACACTTCTAGATTCTGGGAATCTAAAGTAAGGTCAGGAAAATTCTTTCAGAATACATTAATTATAAAAAGAATAAAGTATTAAGATATAAAGAGTATAGACTTATATAACCTATACCTTTACTAAATCTACTATAGGAATTAGTTATAATAGACTTTATTACGGGAATACTAATAATTGCCACCTAAAGAGGTTAATAGTATGACATGATACTGGTTATTATTAATAGACTAATAAAGTACGCTTACTTTAAACCAACCTATACGGAAATTAAAGTAAATAAACTAGTAATATTACTAATCAAAATTTTAATTACACGATATAAAATACCACAGGAATTCATTACAGATAGAAATAAATTGTTTACGTTAATATTTTAGAAGACGTTTATAAAGTAACTAGAGGTAGAATACCGCCTCTCGACAGCATTTCACCCACAAATAGATAAATAAACAGAATAGATAAACCAAACGTTGGAATAATACCTACAGATATATATTAATAAACTATAAGATAATTAGATTAACTTACTACTGATAGCTAAGTTTATATATAACTCCGCAAAATTATTAATAATAGGAAAATTACTATTCTATACGAACTATAGTTATGAGCCTACAGCTTATCAAGAATTACAGAAACTAAATAAGATATCAGAACTTATAAGAAGGAAAGTTAAGGACTTACGACTACTTTATAAGAATATTACATAGAAAATTACTTATAAAAGCAATCTTAGTAAATAAATTAGGGACAAATCTAAGGTTAAGGGACTAACCTTTAAGGAGGGGGATAAGGTTTTCTTAAAAAAGAAAAATTTAGAAATAAAACAACTATTATGAAAACTGGATCACGTTAAATTAGGACCATTTAAGGTTAAACAATAAATAAGACCTGTAAATTACGAACTACAATTACCTAAAGACATAAGAATTTACCTAGTTTTCCATGTCTCCAAACTAGAACCAGCACCACGGGATGCCAAACTATAGACAAAACTTAAACTCAAGGAAAACACTACTGAGTACGAAGTTCAACAGATTTTGGACTACTAACAGTTTAGGCGTTAGTGGAAATATTTAGTTAGATAAAAAGATTACAGACTTAAGGATAATATCTAGGAGCTAATTAGGAACTTAAAGAGCAGTTCAGAGCTAATTAACTAGTATTACTAGAAAAAGCAGTAAAGGCTTACTCTAGGACTGAGTCCAAGACATAAAGAGAATACAGAATGTTCTATTCAAAACCAGAGAAGGAAGCGACATCAGACACTGCGGGTTATAGTATGCTAGATTAACTCTAACAGATTTACTCCTTCTCTATTGCGTGAACTTTATTAACTAAGGCAAGCTCACGCTAGAACATCTCCTTCTCTTAAGAATCTATTTAGGCTAGTTTGCGATAGATCTGATGCTCGCGAGCTCTCAACTCTTTCTTATGACGACGATAATCAAGGAGATCATCCTGGGCTTTTTCTAGTTAACGGTAAAGGCGCTCCTTGTCGCGGTCTAACTGGTTCTACTTAAACTAGATTATAACTAGGTCACACTTTACGTTACGGTCAATACACTCAGAGCAATGCCTAGAGGAGAGATAGACTAAATAGTAACAACCGTTATTACGGCAGCAAGAACAGGGCGACGGCATGTAACAGGGTTTGTTGCAGATCCAAGAAGCTAAACAGTAAGCACGTATTAGAGATGACTTAAGACGTGTTATTATTAGAAAGCTAAGCAGAAAAGAAAGGGAGTTAAGGGTCTTACAGTTTAGAACACCAAGCAAAAGACCTGCTGCCTTTATACTGCTTATAGAAAGGAGAAACTATCTTCCAGGACGAAGACTTAAAAGAGGGGGATAGTGTTACAGACAGTAATAATAAGGCAGCTATATCTAAAGAGCTGAAGGAATTGGCCATGACAGCTAATAAAGCTCTAGAATGGAAACGTATGTTTGAGCTGGAAAGGAAGAATTGTAAGTGGGCACGGGACGCACTGGCATAGGCCAAGGTACGAGCCAAGAAGCGAGAATAGAAATATGGAACTATGCCACAGGATTAGGAGCAGTCGCGCACGTGACTAAGGGAGACTTAGCAGATGAGTGCTGATGAGGGAGATGATGCCAAGACTAGACTCATCTTTATTATCTTCTCTAGCAGTATTCAATATACTGCCGGCAGGTATACAATGTACGCATGAAGGGTTTCCTATAAATATGAGACATAGAACGGCTCAGGGATATTTATGATTCTTTATAGTTACTCTAAAATCAAGATCTTCTCTCTAAGTTGAGACTTGAACTTGAGTGAATTAGTTTAATAACTATCTTATTAAATCTATTATATACCCTCTCCTTACCTTGTGATAAAGCATAAACTCTATTCTATTAAACCTAAAGCTATCTATTCCAGATACGGAAAGAACTAAGAGCTTATTAAGTAATTAGTTAGGGTAAAGTTACTAATATAAAACATACCATTAAGTTAAAGTAACTTATAATAATATACTTCTTTTTACACTTTTTATGCTCTAATATGATTTTATTAGTTTATTATAAAGTAGCTAGCTATAAGTATATTAGAATACTAGTATATAATATTATTAACATACTTTTTATAAGCTAGTTTAGTAATTCTAGAATTAATATAAGTAAGCTATTTTAATACTGCTTAATATATCTACATAAGTAAATAAACTAACTATTTAATTTAATAATATTATTAAGTATCTAGAGTTTTTATAGAGTTGTCTTTATAAATAGCTTAAATATTTATAATCTAACATCTAACCTAAATAGAATAATATTTAAGTTAAATAAAAAACGGCCTGTACCTTAAAATTCTTTATATATATTATTTTTAGTAATTAAAGCTAAATAGGCTATTTTAAAGAGTAATAGAAAGTTAAGCTTAGTAATATAAAAAATATAATTTCTAATTAGCTTATCAACCTCCTGTTTATAGGCTTACTTAAGAAATATAAAGTAGTTTATATTTAAAGACTATAATAAATACAACGCGTTTACTAGTATATAAAGTATAAAAATATTCTTTTTTTTATAAAGTAGCTAAAATTTAAGAAACTTATAGCTTTTATAGTTATTTAAAATTAATAAATAATTAACACCTATAGTTCTATTTTTTATGTATATGTTAAAATACTTTAGCTAGTTAATATCTATTATATTTATTATTTAGCTATTCTCGCTTATTAAGATTATCTAGTTTAGTAGTAGGTTCTTATACTAGTAAAATAAGTAATAGACTCTAGTAAAAATAATAAATAGTAGAATTAACTAGTTTTAATTATTTATACTTTAAATAATTATAATTTATTCTCTATTACTTAGCTATATAGTTTTAAGCTAATTAGATTACTTAAAGTTTATAATAACTTTAGTAGTTAATAAGACACCTATCTAAAAGCTTATTTTATTAAAGTTATATATATCTTTATTAATAATACTATACTTTACCTTAAAGTTATATATAAAATTAAATTATAGTTATATAATAATAAAATTTTTATAGTAAGCATGCTAATAGTTGTACTCCCTATTATATTATATTTTAATTTCTTTAGTTCTCTTAATAAAGTTATATAGCTAGTTAATATTAATTATTAAATTATATTATTTAACTAATAAATAGATAGCTATTTCTCTTATGTAAATAAGCTTAGGCGTAAATTCTTATAAATTTAGATCTAAAATATATAGAACAATAGCTCTCTCTTTTAGCTTTATAAGTTTCTTTAAATTAGACTTATAATTACGTTATGTAGTAGTTCTATTAATTTATTACTTAAGTATAGTTTTATTAACTTTATAGGTTACTACTATACGTTATATAATCTAGATTTAATTCTATTAAATAACTAAAATAGCTAGTAATAATCTACCTTTACTGTAAATAGATTTAGTTGTGATTTATTAAGCTATAGTTATTAATAATTAACGTGTTATAATTCTTAGTTAAGGTAGTTTACTTATTTATATAGTTTACTTACTTATAAAAAACGTTACTACTAATAGCTTTTTATTATAAATATTATAATTTAACTCAGCTTTTATAAGTTTCTTTAATAAGTAGTTTATAGAATAAAAAAATCTATTATTATATTATTAACTATAGATTACTCTTATTACATAATTAGATATATCTATTTCTAGTATAATTAGTAATTTTAGGTTAAATATTTTTAATATTAATATCTAAGTAAACTTACTCTTAAGTTTTATAAATACTTACTATTATTCTTATTTTTAACTAAATTTATTATCTCTTTTAGTTAACTCTATTAAAAGTATCGTAATTTTTAAATACTCTTTTATAAACTTTTTATAGAAATTTATAAATTCCAGAAAAAACTATATTTTTTTTACTATTATTAGTATTAGCTAGTTATGTATTTTTATTAACTTTTTTAGATCTACTAAGATTTCTTCTCTTAAAATAATAAATTCTAGAAACTCTGTTTTTATAACATAGAATTTATATTTTTCCAGCTAAATAAAAAGGTTATATTTTTAAAGCTTTTTTAAGATCTTTTTTATATATACTTTATACTTCTTAAGTGTTTTACTTATATATATTAGCATGTTATCTAAGTATACTATTATAAATATATTTAGATATTTATATAGTATATAATTAATAACTACCTAAAAAGTTACTAGTGGGTTTATTAATCTAAATAATATAGTATAGTACTTAAAAAGTCTATATCTTATCTTAAATACTGTGAACTATTTAAATTTCTTTTTAATTTAAATTCTGTAGTATTTTTTTAGATATTAAATAGACTAAACTATTAAGCTCTTTAAAGTCTATTTATTAGTTTCTAAATTAATAGTAATAGATATTAATTTTTAGTTATAGTTTAATTTAATTATTTGAAATTTATACATAATTATAGCTTTTTATTTTTCTTAGGTATAAATAATATTAGTAAAGCTATTAAGCTCTTACTTAATTATATATATTTTTTCTTAAAATTTTTTTTAATATACTGCTTTAATTCTTCCTACTGTACTTTTAATAAAGAATATATTAATTCTAGTTTAAACTCTTCTTTATTTTTAACTAGTATTTTATGGTTTTAAAGTTAATACTTTAAAAGTATATTCTTCTTATTCTTACTAAATAAGTATATAAACTCTTTATATTCTTAGGGTATTTAGGCTTTAGTAGTATCTAAAGCTTTTTAAATTTATACTACTCTCTTATCCTATAGTTATTATTATTATAATTGTTATATAGTCTTATATAAGATTCTTTTTATCTTAAAGTGTTTTTTTATTCTATTTAGATTCTACATTTATACTACTTTCCTTACTAAATTATATTATTAAATAGTTTTTATTACTAATTTATTATTAGATTATGTAATAAGAGTTAATTCTATTTTAAAATTATATTTAGCTTTTTTATATTTAGAATATTAATATAGTAAATACTTTTATTGCCTACTACTTTTAGCTTTATTACTATAGTATTTAAATTAATTAAACTTTTTTTAAAAGTTATTATGCTATTATCTACTTACTTTACTTTTACTAAATACGTCTTTTTTTTAATATAATACGTTATTTTATTTAACCTATTAATTTGAAATAAATGTTCTGTCTACTTTATTATTTACTAGTGTTTTTAGAAATTTTCTATTTACTTTTATACTAAAGTAAAAATATAGTTCTTATTATACTTACTATAGTTTAAAAGCTTTAATAGTTATATTACTAGTGTTATAAGTTACTAACTTATTAATATAAATTATACTAACAATAAGCCGTCTAACTAATTGTGTAATAAAAAGGCTTAATTAATTCCCTTACTTCTAAATCAGATAGCTTGTTAGACTTAGTAAAATTTAGTTAACTTAGTAAAAATAAAAAGAAGTAATATGGTAAGTTAAGATTTAACAGAATAGTATTAAACTATATCACTTAAGGTATAAATCTTAACTTTAGAGTAACTATAAAGAATTAAAAGTAATTATAAGCTATTTAATACCTTATACTTATAGTAAATCCTCCGTGCGTATATTATATACTTGTTAGTAGTATATTAAATACTACTAGAAACTACTAGAGCTACTAGAGATTTTATTATCTTACTTTATCTCTATTTACTAAGCCTTGTCTTAGTCACGTAAGTTACTGCTTTTAATCTATTAATATAATTCTATATTTCTGTTCTTACTTTTTAGCTTGCGTTTTAGCTTATGCTAATATGTCTCATACCTACTTACAATTCTTTCTTTTAAGTTTAAATATATGTTTTTATTTTAGAGCTTTATTAGCTATTATTACTAATTCCCTTAACTTTTTAAGTATAGTTATTTTACTATTACCATTTATAACATTATCTCTCTCTTTTAAGTCTTTATCTTAGAAGATAGTTTTTTTCTTTTATAAGTAGTATAAAGGCAGTAGGTCTTTTACTCTATGTTTTAGATTATAAGACCTTTAACTTCCTTTTTTTCCTGCCTAGCTTTCTAATAATAACATGTTCTAAGTCGTCTCTAATACGTGCTTACTACTTAGCTTCTTAGATTTATAATAAACCTTATTATATACTAATACCTTACTTAAACTGCTCCCGTTAAGGCGATAATTACTTTATAAATCTAAGTTCTAGGCATTATTCCGCCTGTGCTAATCGCAACATAAAATATAATTTAATTATTTTATAACCAGAATAGGATTGTCTTGATTGTGATAAGGAAAAACTTTATTATTAACTTAAAAAAGCTAAAGAGGATGTCCTAAAGGTTTATTTCCATGCCCTTTAGCTTCATCACAAACTTATAAAAGTTAATTCTAAAGAGAAAGAGATATTTAATTAAGAGATAGCCTTAATTCATAAGGTTCAAGCTTTTAAGGAGGCTGAAGTTTATTTCTGGGGTTAAAAAACTTACATACCGTAATCTATAATGCCGGCTTCTTTCTAACCTGCTTTATTTTTTCTTTCCTTTAGCTTAAATTAGAACACGCTATAGTCATCCTTTCTATAGAATATAGCCCTTATTAGTTTATCTAATAATACTAGTTAATTAGCTTTAAACTGTTCCTTAGGTTTCTAATTAGCTTTTATATATTATTTTTAGGTCTGTAGTTTTTTTATTTAACTAGATATTTCCACTAACGCCTAAACTACTAGTAGTCTAAGATTTATTAAACTTTATACTTAGTAGTATCTTTTTTAAGTTTAAGTCTTATCTGTAGTTTAGCATTCAGTAGTGCTAGTTCTAATTTTAAAATATAAAAAACTAAGTAAATTCTTATGTCCTTAGGTAGTTATAGTTTGTAATTTACAAATTCTATTTATCTTTTAACCTTAAATAGTCCTAATTTAATGTAATTTAGTTTCTTTAATGGTCGTTTTATTTTTAAATTTTTTTATAGTAGGAAAATCTTATTTCTTTTCTTAAAAATTAGTCTCTTAACTTTAGATTTATTTTTCTGCTGCTTACTGAGGACTTCTTTTTAAGTAATCTTTTCTATAATTTTCTAGTAAAGTTATTATAATTTATTAACTTTTGTTCTTACTAATTCTGATATTTTATTTAGTTTCTGTGGTTCTTAATAAGCCGTAGGCTTATAACTATAGTTTATAAAGAATAGTAATTTTCCTATTATTAATAACTTTATAGAGTTATATATAAACTTAGCTATTAGTAGTAAGTCAATCTAGTTATCTTATTATTTATTAATATATATTTATAAATATTGTTCTAATATCTGATTTGTTCGTTCTATTTATTTATTAGTTTATAAATAAAATACTATTAAGAGGCGGTATTTAGCCTCTAGCTTTTCTATAAATATTTTTTAAAATATTAACGTAAATAATTTATCTCTGTTCGTAATAAATTCCTATAGTAACCTATATCTTATAATTAATAACTTAATAAGTACGGTTACTAGTTTATTTGCTTTAATTTCTATATATATTAGTTTAAAGTATATATACTTTATAAGTTAGTTTATTATAACTAATATCATGTCATACTATTAACCTTTAAAGGTAGTTATTATTAGTATTCTTATAATAAAGTTTATTATAACTAATTCCTATAGTAGGCCTAGTGAAGGAATTAGTTATATAAGTCTATATTTCTTATATCTTAACACCTTATTCTTTTTGCACTTAATATATTTTAAAAGAATAATTCTGATCTTTTTCTATATCCCAGGAATCTAAAAGTATCTGTTAATTTATTTTATAGTTTTTTTAGTTTCTTAATATCCGTGTATTTTAGCTAAGTGCTAGTTTTTAATAAGCTTAGTCTATAACATATCTAATACATAAATTATTTCTTAGTCTAAATTCTAGTATAGTTATCTATTATTAAAGTTCCTTATTTATTTTTTCTAGGTGTTTTTAATAATAACTACTGTCTTAATATTTATTTATAAGTTTTCTAGAAATCCGTTTAGTTTTTATCTAAGTATTATATTATAGATTTTCGGTATATCCTTTATGTGGTCTGCTTATTAACTAAGTATATTAGCTACTATATTTTCTTTTCCTAACTTATAAAGTATTTAAAAGTTAAAAGTTAATACTAGTTTCTATTATCTAACTTATTATTAATTTAACTTCTTAGTTATTATAAATGCCGTTAGATTTTTGTGGTCTGAATATATAATAATCTGTTACTTAGTTCCTTTTAAGTAATATCTCTATTTCTTAAATATTTAAACTATTACTAATAGTTTCTTATTATAAATATTATAGTTTAACTTAGTAGTTATAAGTTTGTGAGATAGGAAGTCTACTAGATATTTATATTTATTATTTTATATTTATAATAGAATAGCTTTTATAGCTCTGTCTAATACATCCGCATATATCTCCATTTAAAGTTATAAATTAAATATTTTTAATATTAGTGGTTGTTAGAATATCTCTTTTAATATTTTAAAAGCGTTTTTTTATATTATTCTCACTTAAATTATTAATCTTTCTTAAGTAATTCCGTTAAGGGTGATGTGATTTTTAAGTAGTTCTTAATAAATTATTAGTAAAAGCCTATAAATCTAAGGAAAGAATAAACTTCTTTTATATTTATTAGTATTAGCTAAGATAGAATATCTTTAGCTTTATTTAAGTTAACTACTATTCCGTCTTAGGATACTAAGTATCTTAAGAATTTAACTTCCGTTTTATAGAATATACACTTCTTTATTTAAATATATAGCTTGTGTTTCTTAAGCTTTTATAATACCCTTTTAGTATATTTAACATATTCTTTTAGCATTCCGTTCATATATACTAGCATATTATTAAGATATATTATTATAAATACGTTTAGGTATTTTCTTAGTACTTGATTAATAATTATCTAAAATATTATTAGTATATTAGTAAGTCTTATTAGCATAACTAAGTATTTAAATAATCTATATCTTATTTTAAATACTGTTATCTATTCGTGTTCTTTTGCTATTTATATCTAATAATATTTATTTTTAATATTAAAGAGACTAAACTATTTTGCTCTTCTAAGTTTATCTATAAGTTCTAATATTAATAGTATAGGGTAATGATTTTTTACCATAGCTTTATTAAGATATCTATAGTTAATATATAACTATAATTTACTATTTTTCTTTAGTATAAAGAGTATTAGTAATGCTATTTTACTTTAGCTAGTTTATATATACTCTTTCTACTAATTTTTCTATAGAAATTATCGTAACTCCTCTTATTAATAAATAGGTACTTGGTATAATAGTCCTAGTTTTAAATTTATTTCTTCCTTAAGCGTGATTTTGTGGTTCTAGTTTTAGTATTCTAGTAATTAGTCTTTAGCTTTTTTAAAGAACTATTCTCCAAATTCTCTTTAGTATTCTTCTGGTATAATAAATTTAGTATTATAAAGCGTTATTTTCTTTACTTATATTATTACTTACTATCTTAGTCTATAGTAGTTATTTCTAATTTCTATAGTTTTTTTCTCTAATTAATAGTTGGGTTCTATCGTGCTAGCTAGTCTTATTCTAAGATAAAATTCTTACTACCTAGATTTATAATTTTAATATAATAGTTATCCCTGTAACCCGCTGCCTAAATAATTATATTTTATATTTTAAAATTAATTAGACTTTTTTTAAATACTATTAGATTATTATCTATATGTTTTACTTACACAGGTTTATTTAAAACTCTAGTTAGTATTTAGTGTCTCTATATTTATTTATTTAATATAAGTATCTTACTAGCCTTACTGTTTATAAGTACTAGTATTTAGTTACTATTAATACATACGTTCATATATAGCTTATTTTCATATTTTCTTTAGTTTAGTTATGTATATATAATTAATATATTTCTTTTAACCTCTTTTTAGTTTTCTAATAGCTTAGTTATAGTCCACTAGTCTTCTAGTTTTTTATTTATAGCTAACTTCTAAGTGGTAGTTACTTTCTTAGTGTTTTCTTTTTAGGTTTATAAATTAAGCATCTCTAGAGTTAGTATACTTTCTATTTAAGTATTATATATACATTTCTAGCCTATTCTCCATGATCCTAGTATTTCTATTCTAAGAAACATTCTTAATATATAAGTTTTTTATGTAAATCTGTAGCTAACTATCTTTTTTAATAGTATTCAGCCTAGTGTAATCTACATCCCAGTTAATATTAATTCTATAATAACTATTTATATTTATTTGAGTTTAGGTTCTGTGTTTCATCCTCTAACTTTATATAAACCAATTCTTGTTATTTGTTTAGCTTTTTTTTATTCGTAATTTATTATAATATTTTCCTTATCTTTAGTTTTTCAACACGTATAAGGTGTTTACTCTATTTATAATTCTTTTCTATATAAGTCTTTATTATGTATATTTAGTATTATCTTTTTATTAATCTATCTGCGGTATTGTTGTCTTATATTTAAAAAATTAGTAAAGAGGTCTTTTCTTTTTTCTTATTCTAATTCTATCCTAGTTCTAAATATCCTATAGGATGATAGTAGGTTACGTTTATTATAGCTAATATAAGTATTTATTAGTAGATTTTATTTATTTATATAGCTAGTTTTTATTTATTTAATTCTTTATGTTACTTATTTCCTGCTGATTGTAATACTTATTAGTATTTATATATCCTATCTCTTAAGGTAATTTTTTAGTATTTAGTAATATAATATTTCTTTAAATAGTATTTTAATTTATATATTCAACAGTGTCTCTAGTGCACCTGCTGTATAATTATTATAAATATAAATTCTTTTCCTTCTTCTATTTCATAATTTTTTTTTATTGAAATTTTTAGTTTTTCTTATAGAAGGATCCTTCTTCCTGTTTTATAATTTTATATAATTTTTATATATCCTTTTTAGTTTTAGCATTATGTTATTGAACTGCTGCTTTTTATATTATAGTAATTATATTATTAAATTATCCTACTAAGTAATTTTTAACTTGCTAATACGGTATTTCATATTCTTAACTAAAATATATATAACTTTTATAAATCTAGTATTATTTCTTCTAAATTCTTTATGTGATTGTTTTTTTTGTTATTATATTTTAAGCTTATTTTATTTAGATTATTGCTATCCTAATTTCCTTTAGTGCTTTAGTCTAAATATAAGTCTTCTTAACATCTAATTATTATTACTTATAATTCTTAATAAAGTATTTCTATTTTTTATATTCTAAGCAGGCTTTACGTGTGTAGTGTTTTATTTATTTTTTAGCTTACTTTCCTTACCCCTTTCTAATAAATATTTATTTAATATTAATATCTATTTTATTATAAGTTTAGTTGTTTTTTCTACTTTTTTTAGGTATATAAATTACTAATCTCTTTTAGGTCTTCTTCTCCTATTTTTGCTGATACTAATAGTTATTAATAATTACTATTTATTTAATAATTTCTAGCAGAGTACTTAACTATTTTCCTTTAGAGATTTTATTTTTAATTCTATTTTTTAGTTCTTTATAGTATATCATAACTAATAGTTAGTTTATTTAATTAAGTTATAATTAAATTTATTTAAATTCTGCTGTGTAATTAGCTACTAATGTCTATTACTTAAGCTATTAAAGCTTTTAGATTACCTCTATTTCTTTATTAATTTCTTTAAAGATAATAATTATTTCTTTTTTAAAGTCTTCGTAATTATTAAAAGCTTATTATATATTATTATTATAATTAGCTAATTCTGCTGCTCCTAAGTTAAGATCTCTATTACCTAGGTAGTTTTTTATTAGTAGTTTAAACTATCTTATAGCTCTATCTATTATATTTATACTAGCTACCAGAATCTAATCTTAATTAGTTAGAAATAATTTTTAATTAAACTAATAGTATAAATTTATAGCTGCTATAAAGGTCTTAAGTTTATCTTAGCTTTTATTAAATTTCTTAGAAGGTTATATCTTTACTATTTTCCTCTACTAATTAGTTCTTACTTACTAATTAGTCTTAACTTGTTATTATAGGTTTACTAAAGTGTTACGTAACTTTATAATAGCTGCTTTTTATTTCTAAATAATTTATTATATACTCTTAGTTTCTTCTGATGTACTTCTAGTTATAGATAAAAATCCTACTATAATTTCTTTCTTACTACTATTTTCTTTTAATAAGTAAAGTTCTTGCTTTTTCTTATAGTAGGTTATTATAAACTCTTAGTAATTAGTTATTAAAATCTATCTAACTACTTTTCTTACTTTTTTAAGGTGGTAGTTATAATATTATAGGTTACTAACTTACTAACATAAATTATACTAGTAATAAGCTATTTAATTAATTATGTAATAAAAAGGCTTAATTAGTTCCCTTATTTCTAAATTAAATAGCTTATTAGACTTAGTGGAAGTTAGTTAACTCAGTAGAGATAAAAAGAAATAATATAATAAGTTAAGGTTTAATAAAATAGTATTAAACTATATCACTTAAAGTATAAATCTTAATTTTAGAGTAACTATAAAGAATTAAAAGTAATTATAAGCTGTTTAATGTCTTATACTTATAGTAAATCCTTTACGCGTATATTATATACTTGTTAGTAGTATATTAAATACTACTAGAAACTACTAAAGCTATTAGAGATTTTATTATCTTATTTTATTTCTATTTACTAAGCCTTATCTTAATCACGTGAGTTACTGCTCTTAATCTGTTAATATAGTTTTATATTTCTGTTCTTACTTTTTAGCTTGTGTTTTAGCTTATGCTAATATGTCTTATACCTACTTATAATTCTTTCTTTTAAGTTTAAATATACGTTTCTATTTTAGAGCTTTATTAGCTGTTATTGCTAATTCCCTTAGCTCTTTAAGTATAGTTACTTTACTATTACCATTTATAATAACTAGCTTAAGCTTTTTATTAGTAGCTATCTAGTTTTTTAATATATAATTATACATGCTGTGCTTCTAATCTTTATTATTTAAATTAAAATACTCTTTTTTAATATATATAAAGTAATAGTTATAATAGTATACTAAATATAATAATCTATTATACTTTTATTTAGCTTCGTTTCCGTGAACTAAACATTTTTATTCTAGAAAACATTTTTTATAAGAGAGTTTATAGTGTTATATGTTATTCTAATATTAGCTAATTTTTCTTTTCTCTTTTCTATAATATTTACATTCTAATACGTATTTCTTTTAATATTATTATTAATATAAGTAGTCTTATTAGTCGTCTTTATTTTCTATATTAACTATAGTATTTAGGGAATTTGGAATTTGTTTATTTAGTTTCTATTTTCTTACTACTTCTTTGTATACTTTTTATTCTTTTAGTTTTTCTATCTGAATTAAATATATCACCTATATATATGCTTTTTTTATATAGTTAACTAACTTATAAATCCAACATTTCTAATTCTTTAATTATTAAAATATATTAGTATTTTTAATTTATATAATAGGTAAAGGTGTTTTTGCTTTATTATACTTATTATTCTTACTCTCTAGCTTAATTTCTTATTTAACTTAAGTTAGTTTCTTTTTTTAATTCTAGAAAATATATAGTTTCCCTTATTAAATTTCTATAAGAAACTAAGATACTGATTTTTTTATAAGGCTATTATACTATAAAAATATTACTTACTCTAATTAGTTCTTAGAATTATAAAACCTCTTTCTTAGCATAATTTCCTAATACTTGGTTTTATAATTTTTGCTTAAATGCTAGTTTAATTTATAGATTTAACATACATCTTTATTTAGCTATTACTAGATAGTTGTTATTATAATTCTAAAAGCTTTATATATTAAAAATTAAATTTCTTAAAATAGTTATTATTCTTTATTAACTTCTTATAGTATAAGAAATTAAGTATTTAAACTTACTACTTAGTGCTGTTTTTTTACTACTTTTTATAATACTTTTTTTAATTATTACTAACTGCTTATAAGTTTGTGCTTTATTTTCTAATATCTCTTTTTATAATTTCTTCTATAGAACTTATTAAATCTATAGATTTAATACTAATTATTATTAAGCTTCTTACTAATAACTTTAACTAATAAAGTCTTATTTTACTATAGGTTCTATTCTATAAACTTAGGTTTTATTCTTACTATTATAGTTCTTAATTTCTTATCTAGGTATTTCTTTATAAAGTGTTTAATATTACTGTATTTTAGATATACTTTTTTATTAAGTTACTCTCTATATTTTTAAGTTATAAGCTACTTCTTTAGCTCTTTCTATAGTTTAAGCTTTTTTATCTAGACTTTATTAATATTTATTTTATTATATTAATGCCTTTTTTTTTCTATAGTTATTATCTAACCTTTTTATGTTCTAATTTATATTTATACTATTAATTATTAATACGTACAGCAGATTCTATAAGAGTGTAAAAATTATTTAGTTAATTTCTCTTAACTAGCTTATTCTTAACTTAATTTTTAAGCTTAGTATAATAAACTGCTATTAATAACACGTTATCTTAGTTAATTTATAACTATAATTAGCAAAACTCTATAATATATACCGAAACTAATTTTATTTATTTAAAGTTTTATATTTTCTATTCTATAGTGTGTTTCTTATTAATTTCTTTAAAAACTATAGTTATCTAAGTTTTAAAATTATTATAACTCTTAAAAACTACTTTTGTTTTATTAGTTATATTAGTTTCTTTAGTTTTCTTATTTATATAGTTCTTAGCTAAGGGCTTAAACTAATTTATAAATTTACTTTTTATATTTATACTAGCTACAAGAATTCTATTCTAATTTTTAAAAAAAAAAATTTATTAAAGTAGGTGTATATTTCTATTTTTATTAAAAAGCCTTTAAGGTGTTCACGTATTCTGTTAAACATTTTTAGTAATTATACCTTAATACTAAATATATAAACTTTTATATAAGCTTAGTTTTTAACTTTATAATTATTTATTATAGTTCTATAATTTATGCCTGTTGCTGCTGTATAATCTAGGCTATAAATAATACTAGTATTAAAGCTAAATTATTTAAGTTTACTATTATTATATACTATTCACATAACCTATAGGTACTTATAGTGTTATAGTTTATTAATTTTTATACTTTCTTAAAGTGTTTTTAAAATAGCTTTAGTAAAGAATTTACTAGTAAATCTTACTTTAGCTTTTATATATTTAAATTTATTATATATAGTAAATATACATAGCTTTTATTACCACACTATAAAAATAATATATAGATTTCTTTAACGTAGTAAGTATAGATATAATCTGTATTAAAGTTTTAGTAATTATATAAAGTCATATAATAACTTATTTACATAATTATTTTAATAATATAAAAATATAATAAGTAATAGTCTAACTAATTTATTATATAACAAATTCCAGAGAGTTGCTCTAAAATAAGAAGATAAGTATAAAAAAGAAAACTATTTAAAAGCTAAAGAGAACGATTTTATATAATAAATTCTCTATTTATAATTTATTTACTACTTAAGTTTATTATAGCTACTTAGTTTCTATTAGTTCTAATTATTTATATTATACTTATAACCTTATATATAAGGCATTACGTGTTTTTCTTACTATTAGTTTTATTAATTATCTTAATAGTATTAGCTAGAAGCCTTATTTTTTACTTAGCTTTTTAAAGTAATAATTTTATCTTCTATTTAGTATTAAGTTTCTATGCGTGCTTTTTTACTAATAGCTAATAATTTTCTTTTAATTAGTTTACTACTTTTTATTTATAATTATTACTTATAATAAGCCTTTGCTTGTTACTAACTGTAATATAATATTATAGAAATAGGTTTTAAAATACTAAAGCTAATATAAATATTAGTAGGCTGAGCATAGTAAAGTATATTATATATTTACTTTAGAATTTTAAGTTACTAGTAGGTACTTATAGTAAGCTTATAGTATAGATTTTTATTTATTTTTAAGCCTAGAATAGTTACTAAATCTCCTATCCAGAAATAGTATACTAAACTCTAATTTTATATAAAACTCTATATTTAGCTTTATTTCTTTATTATTAGCCTTTACTAATAATAGCCGGCTTTAGTGATATAAGCTAAATTTATGTTACTAATAAAATTAATATATCCAGCTAGGCAGTAGATAATCTGGAAGAAGTAATAGAAATCTTTAAACTAAATTATAACTTATTTAGCATAAATAGTAGATAGATTAACAGCTAAAGCTAATTAGACTAATACTAAAACTAATACCTAAAAATACTTATTTTTAAAAATATTAATTAAGAAAGCCTTTATGGCTTCTTGCAAAGCGTTAAGAGCTATAGCTTAAAACTAGAGATTATTATTAAAATCTCTAGTAATCTTATAAACTAGTTACTAGAATAGAAGATACTTTAATAGATATTTTTAGTAATATTAATAGTATTTAATCTCGTGTAGCGCACTAGCTGTAAATTGTTAACATAATATCAAAAATAAAAATAAAAAATAAAAAATAAAAGAAAAGGAAATGAAATGAAAACTAGAAAAATATACTATTAGCCTTTTACTTGTAATAATTACCAAAAGGCTTAAGATATAAAAATAATAAAACTTAAGATTTATTAGTAGCTAAAGCTACGGGAGGCCGTTTAATACATATTTAAAATAAAAAACTATAAAATATTAGTTAGAATTAACTAATACTTAAACTAATACTAAGAATTAATTTATAAAAGTAACAGTCTTGCGCGCTGCTTTACTAAAAAGATTTTTATAAGACTTATTAAAAGCAATTATCTTATATACTACTTTACTAAGAAGATTTTTACAAGACTTATTAAAACTAGTAGGCGAAGTATTAGTTATAATTAATTAATACTAAATCTAATATTAAGAACTAATTTATAGAAATAATAGTTTTATGTGCTATAGTCTTACATAATACTTTACTAGAAATATTTTTATAAGACTTATTAGAACCAGTAAGTATAACCTGCTCTATACTAAAAAAATCTTTATAAGACTTATTAGAACTAATAGATATAGTCTAATTTATACTAGAAAAATCTTTACAAGACTTATTAAAACCAGTAGGTGAAGTATTAGTTATAATTAATTAATACTAAAACTAATACTAAGAACTAATCTATGAAAGCAACAATCTTACGTGGTACTTTACTAAAAGAATTTTTATTAAATTTATTAGAATTAGTAGATATAGCCTATTTTATATTAAAAAGATTTTTATAAGATTTATTAGAACTAGTAGGCGTAATCTACTCCTTATTTAGAAGATCTTTATAAGACTTATTAAGACTAATAGGCATAACCTACTCTATACTAGCTATAATTAAAATATTAGACAAGTATTAGTTAAAGTAAAATAATTAATAATAAGAGTAAGTAATAAAGTAAGTGTTGAAATTTATAGCGCGTTAAAATTAAAAACACGTAAAAATAAAAATAAAAGTAAGTAAAAAAGAAATTTTAGTAAGGTATAAGTATATAATTAGCTATCTAGTATATAGACTATTTATTTATTTAATTTTATTTTACTATTTTACTAACACTAACTCACTAACCTTGCTAAAATAATCTTTGTAAGTTTATACTTTACGTAAACTAATACTTAGACTAATACTATATTTTAGTAATATTTTATTTATTAGCTATTTATTATGTTTCTAAAATGCGCTGCAAAACCCGCCTCTGTAATATTACTAAATAAATATTAAAAAAAAGATATCATATTCTACAAGCGAGCTGCGCACCCAAGCGAGCTGCGCACCTTACCAAGAGAATGCAACCTACCAACCTTCCAGCGCGATGCATCAACCAAACAACGTTCAATCGATCCACCAAGAAGGCAGGATAGCCCTTGCTATCTTAGCTATCAAAAGACACCAATTTGAAAGCGCGCGAGAGGTTGCAGCAGTCTACGACGTCCCTGAATCTACGCTTAGGTCACGACTTACTGGAGTTCCTTCACAACGCGATTGTGAACCCAATTCAAAGAAGCTCACTAATCTAGAGGAATATGTTATTATTGAACATATTCTCGACCTAGATTCGCGTGGGTTTCCGCCTAGGCTTCTTATTATGAGAGATATGGCCAACCAACTGCTCGCTGCACGCTCTGCTGGCCATGTTGGCAAGAACTGGCTAGAGAACTTCGTCAACCGGACTCCTGAGGTCAAAATGGTCTATAATCAAAAGTACGACTACCAAAGAGCTCTGTGTGAGGATCCTGCGATTATTAAGCCTTGGTTCGACCTTGTACAGCGTACGATTGAGAAGCACGGTATTGCTGAAGAAGACATCTACAACTTTAACGAGACTGGCTTTCAGATGGGCGTTATTTCGACTAGCAAAGTTGTTACAGGCTCTGAAAGGCGCCATCGGCCAAAGGCTGTACAGCCGAGTAATCGCGAATGGGTTACAGTAATCCAGGGTGTTAATGCCCAAGGATGGGCAATTCCGCCATTCATCATCTTTGCAGGGAAGCACCACCTCTCTGCCTGGTATCAAGACGACGCCATACCACTAGATTGGCCTATCTCACTGAGTGAGAATGGCTGGACGACCAATAAGCTTGGTGTTAAGTGGCTACAGCACTTTGACAAGCATACAAAGGACCGTACAGTAGGCGTACGTCGCCTGCTAGTCATCGACGGCCATGAGAGCCACGACTCGCTCGAATTTCAGCAGCTTTGCAAGGAAAAGAATATTATCACGCTCTGTATGCCATCGCATTCGTCGCATCTGCTTCAGCCACTTGATGTAGGCTGTTTTGGGCCTCTGAAGCAGGCATATGGGCGGCAGATTGAGGATCTCATGCGCAACTACATTGGCCACATCACCAAGCTTGAGTTCCTACCAGCGTTCAGCGTAGCCTATCAGAGCTCAATGACGGAAAGCAACATCCATGCAGGCTTTCAAGCTGCTGGCTTAGTCCCATATAACCCAGATGTGGTGCTTTCAAACCTTGATATTCAGCTTCGAACGCCGTCGCCACCTGCTGAAGAGGACCTCCCCTGGCAGTCAAAAACACCCAGTAATGCTGCTGAACTAGGCTCTCAGACGGCTCTAGTTCAAGAGCGGATTCAAAAGCATCAAGATAGTTCACCTAGTTCGATTATTGAGTCGCTAGGTCAGCTTGCTAAGGGTGCTAAGCAGATGATGCATTCAGCAGTGCTACTGCGCTCGCAAGTCACCAGCCTTCAAAAGGCAAATGAAGCTGCAACACAACGCAGAAAGCGCAAAAAGAAGCGAATTTAGAAGCAAGGAACATTAACAAGAGCAGAGGGCTTAGAGCTAATTGCTCAAGCTAATGTTGATGCGCAGATTGAGGGTGAAGAGTGCCAGAGTAGGAAGCGTGCTAGAGTAGACGCGCCACAGCAAAAGCACTGTAAATACTGCGGCGAAACTGGGCATAACTCAAGAACATGTAAGAAGGCTGAGGAATAGGTTAACTATCTAGTAGCAAAATATTATTGTGATAGCTGCTAGCGTTGTAAAGTTATTGGATTATAAAGTTATAGAAACTTGGTAGGGTGCGCAGCTCGCTTGGGTGCGCAGCTCGCTTATGGAATACGATAATAAATATTTAGATAATACGCATACTGCTAAAGAGAGGAATAGATATAATAATTTAGAAAATAAAAAGCTAGCATTAGCACGCAACAAGAACGCGATAAATAAATTTATTTTAAAATATTAGATAAAATATATAAAGGATCATGTGGCTAAAATTAACGCTGCTAAAAAAAAGAATAAAGAGACTATAACTAAAAATATAAAGTAAAAACTAAAAACTAAAGCTATTAAGAAACTATAAGCAGATAAAATATTAGTCTTAGTATTAGTTACTAACGTTAGTAGGTTTAAAGATAGTATTTATTAAACTTAAAAAGTAAAGCTATATAACTCTAATAAAAATTATCATACCTAATCTTCTATTCTTAGTAATGATAAGGCAGGTAATGATAATAAGATAAAACTAATTACTAATATAAAAAAATAACTTTAAGTGCTTAAGAATTTAGTTATAGTAAATTCTATAACATAATAGTGTGTAGTGTAATATTTTTAAAGTATAATATTAAAAAGCACTATTAAGAAATTAAGATAGCTTTTTACTTAAATAGACTTTAAATATATAATAAGGCTTATAAGCATATTATGATTTAAGATTAGTATATATCTTCTTAAATTCAGACTAATACTAAGACTAATACCTATCTAGAAATATCTAATAATAATAATGTAAGCTAAGCATTTTGACTAAGTTAATTAAGCATAAAAAAGTATAAATCTTAAAGATATTTCTAATAAAAAGAAGTCAGCCATGCTACTTAGTATCTACTATAGAGTAAGATATTAGTCTAAGTATTAGTATATTACTAATAGAATTTAGATTTTAGTTTTAAAAGCTTTATATACTCTGGCTATTAAACATAGCGCCTTAATACTTAAAGTAGATTTAATTAGTAGCTGCCTAATTCCATTATTTTATAGCTTATTTAGCTATCTAGAATATGTTATTATAGTAGTAATAGCTGCAGCATAATCTTATAGCTATTATCTTAAGTCTGAAATTTAGTTAGTATCTATCTTAAAATACCTTAGCCTTCTAGGTGCCTTTTAGTCTAATATAATTAGAGATTTCACTAAAGAGTTTTACTTTAAGAATTTTAATAAGAATAATGCTAAGTACTTACTTAATTAGCTTTTAAATAATAATAATTTTATGCTAAAAGACGTTAGTATATAGATTAAGCTACTTAATAGTTTTAAATAAAAGTAAATATAAAATAGCGTATTCCTAGGTATTAGTTAGTATTAATTAGTATTAATTAGTATTAGTTTACTAGTCTATATACATATTTACTTCTCTTTAAAATCTAAATATTATATTAGAAGCTATAACTTAATGTTGAAGTTATTTATTAATATTAATCTATCTTATACGCATTATATCACTCTCCTTTTACTTTAATCTTTAAAAGTTAAAACTATTTATAAATAATATACCCTAAAGAGACTTGCAGCGTGAAATAGCTATATAAGTTAATCTAAAAATAAAGTTTTTTTTATTTAATATACCTAGCACCGCCTGCTTAACACTAATATTTTAAGACTTATAAATAATAATAGCATAAGCTATTACTAAAGGGAATTAAGTTCTTAAGCATATAACTTTTCTATACTAGAAATTCTAATAATAATAGAAAATTAGTACTATACTCTTCCTGCCTAAGGTCCTATATAGTGATAGCTTATTATAGTTATTAAAAGTAACAAGTAACACTAAAAAAGCTTTTTTTTTAAGAGTTTATAATATTATTAAATTATATAATATTATTTAATATATCTAGAACACTATTTACTAGGCCTTTTTTTTATTTATATATTATCTATAAGTATACCCTGTAAGCTAATACTTAAAGAAAATAAGGCCTTTAGGTTTTTAGTTTTTTTTATAGTAGACTTTTTAGTCTCTATATTTTTATAACTAGCTATAATAGCTACTATAAATTAGCTAGAATTTTATAGCTGGTAGTAATTTAACTTTTAAATCTACTCCCTTTTAGCGTAGATATAAATAGTGTTTTAGAATAAACTAATATTATCTATAAAAAGCGTTAATTAAATCCTAGTAGTAAATAAAAGCTAGTTTTAAATTATAATTTTTTTAATATAAAGACGGCTTAGCGTGTTATGAAAAGTTTTTTAATCATAACCTTACTATTATATTATAATATTAAGAAGAATAGTTTTCTTAAATTACTAATATAACTGCTGCCTAAATATCTTACTTATATTTTAGAATATATAAGTATTATATAGAGGCCTTACACCTATAGGTGGAAGTTAAAAGAAGTTTCTACCTAAAATAATACTTAAGCTACTAAAAAGGAAATAACTAGATAATAGGAAAATCTCCTTATACTATAAATTAACCCAAGCTAATATCTTTAAGCTAATTATAGATTTTTTGTTTATAACTAGATAATAAATATTCTTAAACGTAGCTTAAAGAGCCTAAAAGGCTTATAAAAACAACTTAGTAAACTCTATACCCTTAATTAGAATATAAAATAGTATATTTAGTGTCTTACTAGAAATATTATGGGCAGCATAACCTATAGGTGCTGCTTAAATTATTAGAAAATTATACTTATAAGTAGTAGCTATATTTATTAAGCTTAATAAAAGTAAATTTTATAACGTGCGTCTTTCTAAATCCTATTTTTCTATCTAAGTTAACTAGTTACTATAAAGAATCTTCTCTAGTTAAGAGTAACTAGTAGTAGTTTATAATAAGCCTATTAAATAACTTTTATTTTTCCATAAGGGTTTTATATGTGCCTATGGCTTAAATAATAAGGTTAATAAAATAATTAGTCTTTTATTACTTCTAGTATATAAAGAGATTAAGGTTATAGGTATTAATTTAAATAAACTAATTTATTACATAATTTTTAGGGTAATCTCTTAAGTTTTCTTTATTAACTAAAATATTCTATATACCTAGTTAACGAGCAGCTAATTCTTTCTAAGATAGTTTAAAATCTTCTTTTTCTTTATTAATATTTTTAAGGTTAGGATTATCTTCTTTAGCAGGTAGTTCTTTCTCTTTATATATATTATTTTATAAATAAGTATAATTAGACTTATAGTGTTAGTAAATTTCCTTATATATAGTAAATACTCTACTCTTAAATAAAAGAATTTTACTTATCTTTTAAAATAAATAATAGAGTATAAGCTTAACACAAGTAAACTGCGCTAAGTTATAGTTAAAATAATATTAGAATATAAAGTTTAAAATTTTTAGCTTAACTCAAGACCTCTTCTCAATATCACCAGTATAATTATATTTAAGAAGAAAGTTATAGAAAGAAAGATTAAATAAATTAGAATAATTTTTATACTTTTAGAGAAAACTCTTACTATAATAAAGAGTTTTATTATCTTTATTATCTTTTTCTGTAAAATAGTACGTATTTAGCTAGTTCTTCTTTAGCTAATAATTAACATTAAGTACCTAATAAAAGTAATAAACTAAAAGTAGATTAAGAAGAAGATAGATAATCTCTTAAGTAAATCAGTCCTACTTACTAATAAGCCTATTTATTATTTTTATAACAAAAAAGTGTAGCGGCCTCTTAGAATTAAGTTTTAGTAAAATTCTAGTAATTATAATTTTATAGTCTTCAGACTGCTGCTTCTATTTAGTAGTATATTTTTTACTATATATTATTACACCAGCAGTATCTATATATAATTAAATATCAATATTAGCAAGCTATTCTATTAGAAGTATATAATAATATATATTTAATTAAAAGTAATTATATATAGGGTAAAACCAATAATACAGCTTACCCTTATCTTAGAAAATAGTAGAGAATTTAGTAAATAGCTAGGGAGCAGAAAATCAGCACTTAATCTACTTTATTTTCTTATTAAACTTTAAATAATATACCGTTATATAACGGTGGATTTAAATTCTAGTTAAGATTAAAAATAATTACTTAAAGTCCTAGGTTATATTAGAATAGACGAGTGAAAGAGATAACTCTTTATTAGTAATACTTTATAGCTAGAGTTAAGAATATATAGTAGAAATATATACTCCTTAAAATCTAGTAAATTTAGCTAAGGTCTTGTGGTTATCTTTATTAAAGAGCTCCTTAGCAGGATCCGGCGCGTCTCTATAGTAGTATATACTATAGTTATAAATACTATCACAACTCTACAATTTAAAATGATCCTAACTATTAATAATACTAAACTTAGGGATAAGTATCTCATCCTTAAAGGCTTGAAAACAACAGTAAAAGTAATAGGTGATAATATAGGGATTATTCTAAATATTATCACGCGTAATCTTAATCCTAGCAGTGGGAATAGCATTCTTCCACTTATTATATTAAGAGAGATATCATATTAAATCGTCCTAATAGTAATTAACTACGGAGAAAGTGATAAATAAGCTTGGACTCCTCAGTTACCGTACCTAGCGAAGTATTAGTCTTAGTATTAGTCCCAGTATTAGTCCCAGTATTAGTCCCAGTATTAGTCCCAGTATTAGTCCCAGTATTAGTCCCAGTATTAGTCCCAGTATTAGTCCCAGTATTAGTTCTAGTAAATAGCGAAATGGAATTACGTACTATAGCTTTAAGATCTCTACTCTTACCCGCCTAAAAAGGGCGCGTCCCATAGAGAGTTCCAGTAAAACACACAACTAAGTTTAGTATAGCTATAGACTGGCTACTATCATCCTTAAAAGTACTTTAAAGCTTGTTAATAGAGATCCCTTTATTATCAGACATCCTTAACACGAAGAAACTAGACTTTATGTTCACCTCCTTCCGCATAATCGTATTAAACTTTACGTAACGAAAGCAGGAATGTTGCGCTATGCGGCCATCCTTATATAGTAATGTATACTTAACGTAGAACTTATAATTAACGTGTCGTTGACAAGACATTGTGAACTCCCCTATACCTATGGGAAAGCATGTTGGGAAAGCCCTACTTAGTAACGCCTCACTGCAGTTAAACTCTAATAAAGGGGTATATTAGACAGATGCTATAGATAGTAAGACTAGGGCTCTAATCTAGCGCCGTAGAACTTCTAACTCCTATGCATTAGGAACCAGGTCCGGGACTGCAGTAACTTAAGGAGCAGGATCATCCTCACTATTATCTCCACTATTATCTTTACTGTCATCCTCACTGTCGTTCTTACCATCGTCCTCATAGGGTATCTCCGTATTAGTGTCTAAATCCTCAGTTATTTGGTCGTAAGCGGGACCTCCTTGCGTGGCATTTATAGACTATTCTTATTGAGTAGACTTAGGAGATAATTTATCCGCCTCAATAGTAGGTAAATCGCTGTTAACGTAATCATCGTTAGGGAGAGTACTTAAGGCTTTATTATTAATAGTAATATCTCTATAGCCGTTATGATTCTGCTGTAGGAAGTATAGCTAACGCTGAACAGCCTAACGCCGTACACAGTAGTTATTCTAAAACTGTCGGTTAACGCGCTCATGATTATCACTGGAAGAACAGGGTGGCTTAAGGAGTATAATGTTAAGGTCCTAAGGGAGAAGAGGTAACGAAGTAAAAATCTTCCCAATATTACATAAAAAGTGGCAAATATGCCCTGTATATTTGTATTAGGCACCTTAATGTTAGCGGACTTCCATGAAGATATGCACTCAAGTAATTAGCATCTCTTCTATAGGGGAAAGTTTCGGAAGCTCCTCAGGCCACGAGCCAGGGTCCATCTCATTATTATGGCCGAATAGGGGCACAAAATCAGGATCTTGGGAGCCATCTTCGAGCGTTGAGTGCTTAGCCTCGTCTTTACAGCAAATAGAGCACTTCCTATCCACAAGCTTCATATCAAACCAGCGTTCATTACAAGTACTACAGGTCTCTATTACCGGCTTGTTAAGGCGGGTGTAAAACCTCTTAATTAGTTGTTAATCTATAGAGCTAAGGCAAGGGTTATTCAAGAAGGTATTACTTAAAAGATCCATAAGAGGGTCAGGTGGCGGCAGGTTATAAGATGGACCTATATCAGGGAGTGTCGATAGAGTGGAAAAAGGGAACTCGTCAAGGGTAGTATCCTGGGATGTGAATATTGACTGTAAAGGCTGGGTTGGCTCGGTATCCTGGGATAGAGAGATTGACTAAGAAGACTGATTTAGCTCCTCCTGGCGTCTTATTAATGATGAGATGGATGGTGTAAGTGACACTTCGTTCCCTGCCCGACGCTCAACACGGTGTTGCCTCTGAATTTCGGCTCAAGCACGGCAGGCATCGGCTTGAACTGGGGTATCATTACTATCCAATCCACCTAATAAATAACAAGACGGGCCGCGCCGGCCTCGTGGAAGCATGGGACCGTGTGGCGCATTCAAGGGACTCTGTAGTGGAAGGGGGGATGCTAGAGAAGCAGGGCGTCGTATAGGTATAACTACCCTCAGCAAGGGTGCAAGACGGCGAGGAGCATTAAAGCTAGGGGTAGAAGGCGGAGGTGAGGCGGCTTTACGCTTACGCTATATAGCATATTAGCCATAGAGTTCTTGTAGAGAAGGGTATGAGTGTATATACATATAATACAGAATCACTATCCCTACAGCGCGCGCAAAGAGCTTTCCAAGCACCACAGTTCATCTTATTAGTGGCAGCATCTTTAGGGATACCACACCTATGGCAAGGAGGAAGTAGATCCATTAGCAAATAACATGGCAAAGTATTAGTCGCGTGAGAGAAGTATTAGTCGAGCGAGAAACTTCAGCGGTAAGGAGTAGCAGTAAATTAATGTTCCTCACTTACGGCTAGATCACGTGATGAAGGAATTTCTTGACCAATTAGAAGACGAAAAACTTCAGCGCTATCTCGGAGCAGTTTTGATCAGAGAACCCCCCCCAATTAAATAGAAAGAGCTTCGCTACGCTCAGCAATAATATATTTTAAGAGTATAATAAATAGCTAGTAAGTAAAATATTACTAAAATATAATATTAGTTTAGGTATTAGTTTATATAAAGTATAAACTTACAAAAATTATTTTAGTAAAGTTAGTAAGTTAGTATTAATAAAATAGTAAAGTAAAGTTAAATAAATAAGTAATTTATATATTAAATAGCTAATTACATACTTATGCTTTACTAAAATTTTTCTTTTACTTACTTTTATTTTTACCTTTATATATTTTTAATTTTAACGTATTATAAATTTTAATACTTACTTTATTACTTACTTTTATTATTAATTATTTTACTTTAACTAATACTTACTTAACTTATTAACTATAACTAGTATAAAGTAGGTTATATTTACTAGCTTTAATAAGATTTATAAAAATCTTTTAAGTACAAAATAGATTATACCTACTAGCTTTAATAAGTTTTATAAAAATCTTTTTAATATAGAGTAAACTATATTTACTAGTTTTAATAAACTTTATAAATTTTTTTTTTGTAAAATACTATACAAAACTATTACTTTTATAAGTTAGTTTTTAGTATTAGTCCTAATATTAGTTAATTATAACTAATACTTTACTTCCTAGTTTTAATAAGCTTTATAAAAATCTTTTTAATATAAATTAAACTATACTTACTAGTTTTAATAAACTTTATAAAGATTTTTTAGTATAAAGTAAGTTATACCTACTAGTTTTAATAGGTTTTATAAAAATCTTTTTAGTATAGTACTATATAAAACTATAGTACACAAAACTATTACTTTTATAAATTAGTTTTTAGTATTAGTTTTAGTATTACTTAATTATAACTAATACTTTATTTACTAATTTTAATAAGCTTTACAAAAATCTTTCTAGTAAAGTAGTATATAAAATAATTACTTTTAATAAGCTTTATAAAAACCTTTTTAGTAAAGTAGTATATAAAATAATGACTTTTATAAGTTAATTTTTAGAATTAGTTTAAGTATTAGTTAATTCTAACTAATACTTTATAGTTTTTTTACTTTAAACATGTATTAAATAGCCTTTTATAGCTTTAGCTAGTAATAAATTTTAAGTTCTATTACTTTTATACTTTAAGTTTTTTGGTAATTATTATAGGTGTAAAGCTAATAGTATGTTTTTCTAATTTTTTTTATTCTATTTTCTTTATTCTATTTTCTTTTATTCTTTATTTTTATTTTTATTTTTAATATTATATTAATAATTTACAGCTAGTATGCTATATAAGATTAAATACTATTAATATTACTAAAAAATATTTATTAAAGTGTTTTCTATTTTAGTAACTAGTTTATAAAATTACTAAAATTTTAATAATAATTTTTGGTTTCAGGCTATAGCTCTTAACACTTTATAAAAAGCTATAAAAACCTTTTTAGTTAATATTTTTAAAGATAGGTATTTTTAGATATTAGTTTTAGTATTAGTTTAATTAGCTTTAGTTATTAATTTATCTACTATTTATGCTAAATAAGTTATAATTTAGTTTAAAAATTTCTATTACTTCTTTTAAATTATTTGCTACTTAGTTAACTATACTAATTTTATTAGTAATATAAATTTAGCTTATATTACTAAACCTAGCTATTACTAGTAAAAGTTAATAATAAAGAAATAAAGCTAAATATAAAGTTTACATAAAGTTAGAGTTTAGTATACTATTTTTAAATAAAAGTTTTAGTAACTATTTTAGGCTTAAAAATAAATAAAATTTTATACTATAAGCTTACTATCAGTACTTTTTAGTAACTTAAAATTTTAAAGTAAATATATAATATACTTTATTATACTTAGTCTACTAATATTTATATTAGCTTTAGTATTTTATTTACTACTTAGTATTACTTTTTTACTATTTTTTATAATTTTTTTTATAATTTTTACTAGCTATTTGTAAGTTCATGTTTTATTATTTAATAATAAATTTTATAGTTTTTTTTTATAATATTTTATAATATTTTATAAATTTAATATTAATTACTATTTAATTTTTTACTAATAATTTAAATAAATAGTTTACTATTTTATTATAAGTTTTATTTTATAAACTTAGGTTTTATTCTAACTATTATAATTTTTAACTTTTTATTTAAACATTTTTTTATAAAGTATTTAATATTACTATATTCTAAACATACTTTTTTATTAAGTTGCTTTTTACTTTTTTAAGTTATAAACAATTTTTTTTATAGCTTTTTTAATAGTTTAGGTTTTTCTATTTAAATTTTATTAATATCTATTTTATTATATACTTAACTTTATTCTATTAATACTTTTTTGTATAGTTATTACTTAACTTTTTTTATATTTTAGTTTATACTTATACTATTTATTATTAATGTATTGTAAACTTTATAAAAGCTTAAAAGTTATTTAATTAATTTCTTTTAGCTAGCTTATTTTTAACTTACTTTTTAAGTTTAATATAATAAAGTACTATTAATAGTATATTATTTTAGTTAATTTACAACTATAGCTGTTAAAGTTTTATAGTATATACTAAAACTAAATTTATTTTATTATAGTTTTTAAATTTTTTTTTATAAAGTATTTTTTATTAATTTATTTAAATATAGTTATAATTTATTTTTTAAAGTTGCTATAACTTTTAAAACTATTTTAGTCTTATTTAATATTTTTAATATGTTTTTTTTATGTAATTTTTAACTAAAAACTTAAACTAGTTTATAGCTCTACTTTTTATATTTATACCTACTATAAAAATTTTGTTTTAATTTTTAAAAAAAGTAAATTTATTAAATTAAGTATATATTTTTATTTTTATTAAAAATTCTTTAAAATGTTTTTTTATATTATTAAACTTTTTAAGTAGTTGTACTTTATTACTTAAAAAGTATACTTATATATTTACTTAATTCTAAAGTTTAAAAACAATTTATTATAACTTTATAATTTATACTTATTATTGCTATATAATTTAGGCTATAAATAATACTAGTATTAGAACTAAATTACTTAAGCTTACTATTATTATATAACTTATATAACTTATAAGTATTTATAGTATTATAGTTTAGAGTTTATGTTTTTATATACTTAAAACTTATAAAAGTATGTAATATAGTTTTTACTATATATTATAAAATAGTATATAAGTTTTTTTAATATAGTAAGTATAAATGTAATTTATGTTAAATCTTTAGTAATTACATAAAGTTATATAAATACTTACTTATATAATATATTCTAATAATATAAAAATGTAACAAAAATAGTTTAACTAATTTATTATATAATAAGTTAAGAGAGTTGCTTATAAATAAAAAAATAAGTATAAAAAAAACTATTTAAAAGCTAAAAAGAACACTCTTTATATAGTAAATTCTTTACTTATAATTTAGTAAGTATTAAGTTTTAATAAGTATACTAAATACTTATTATAACTTATTATTTTTATTATACTTATAACTTAGTATGTAAAACATTACGTGTTTTTATTATTATTAGCTTTATTAATTACTTTAATAATATTCGCTAATAGTTCTACATTTTACTTAGTTTTTTAAAGCTTTTATTTTACTTTTATTCTAGTATTATATTTTTAGGCGTATTTTTTTGCTAATAGCTAATAATTTTTTTTTTAGTTAGCTTATTACCTTTTAATTATTATCTATAATAAACTATTACTTATTAGTACTTATAATAAGTTAAAACTATTATAAAATTTAAGTTAGTAATTAATTACTATATATAGTAAAGTAAAATAGAAATTATATTACTTTATAGTTTTTACTTAATATAAATAAATGAAAAAAAATTATTAAATTTATTAATAGTTAATTAAATTATTAATTAATTAGTTAATAGATTATTAGAATTTTTTATAAAAGTAAATAAAACTATTATAATATGTAACTAAACTACTATTAAATACTTTACTTTATTATACTATACTTATAATTTATTAGTAAAAGTAAATTACTTTACATTTTTTATTTAATTAATTTATAATTTTTTAGTATTATATAAATTTTTTTTAATATTATAGTAAATTAGTTATATATTTTTATCACTATATTAAATTTTATTACTTATAAATAACCTTTTAATATATTTAATTATTTTAAAACTTGTTTTTTATTAGTAAATATTTATATTAAATATTTTCTAAAAAATTTAATTATTATATTTTAGTTCTTAAATCAAAAAATTATTTAAAACTTTAAAACTTATAAGTAAAGACTTTAGTTAAAATTTAGTATTATTTATTTTAATACTAATAAAAACTTTATAAAAAAAGTTAATGTTAAAAATATAGTTAAGTAAATACTATATACTTATAATTTTAATATTATATTATTAATAATTTAGAATTACTAAAAAGCAGTTGATAAATACTAAAAATAATATAATTATAATTAGTTTTAAAATAAAAAAAATTATACTATTATTTTAATAAACTATATAAAGTAATAGTATTAAAAATATACAAAATTATTAAAATTTATTTAATTTTAAAAGTAAGAATATAAAAATTAAAGAAAATATTATAAATTTTTAAGAAATTATTAACTATTATAGTAAAAATACTAAACATAATAATATACTAAAAAAATAATAATAAATTAGTTTTAGTTTTTATTATATATAAAACTTTAACTACTTTATACATAGTATAGTACTATTAAAAATAAAAAATAAAAAATATATAATTAGCTTTTAATAACTAAAATAAAAACTTAGCTTTTAAGTCTTTAATTTATAAAAACAAACTACTTTAAAAAACTAGATAAAAAATAGTAAATAAATTTAATACCTAAAAGTATATTAGTAAGTAATTTAATAAAGTAATAATTTACTATAATAATAAAATTAGCTTAATAAAATTATATTATTATATTAAGACTTTACTATAAAAAAGTACGTATTTTTTAGATATTTAATAACTACTAGTATATAAACATAATACTTAGTAAAAATGTGTTTATAAAAGCTATTATAGCTTTTTTATAAAGCTTTTTTAGTTAACAAGTTTATAGTTATAATTATATATTAAAAAGAAAGTATTTTAAATACTTTAAAAGCTTTATTATTAGTTATTACTTAATTCTTAAAAGTATTCAAAAATTGTGTTAAGAAAAAACTATAGTAATCTTATTAACTCCTTTTTATAAATTAATTTTTTTATGAAACTATATATTTGTAATAATTACCAATGTTACTAAAAGTAAAGTAAAGTTAATTTTATTATTTTTATTAACTTTATGGTCCTTTAAGTTCTGCTTAAAGTATGTTACTACTAATAAGATTAATAAGTGTATATAGTACTCTCTACTAATAATTTTATGTTAATGGCAATACTTATAGAGCTAGTAATTCTAGAGCTTTTTTTTAATAAAAAACTAGCTAGCTATAATTATAAATCTAGTTTGGATTACCTTTTAAATGATCCTTTATACGCTTTTATAGGTGTAGTACGTGCTCTTATTTAAGGGCTTTAAATGCCTTCTCATTTGTATCATCCTTATTAAAGTATTCGACAGGCACACCTACGTCATCAGGGTCGTCAGGTTTGGGAGCAACAGAGGCAGGCTTAAGTGGTGGTTTCTTGCGATTTTCGCGTCCCATATTTTTCTTTAACACCTTTTCAAGGTTCTGATTCATTTCGTAGCAGCAGATAGGTGGGGATAGGTGCGTTGTAGCGTGTTCCGCGTAAGTTAATGTTTTGGTGTTAATGACTGTGAGATGGCCTGTGCAGGATCTCTTAGTAACTAGTACTAATTAGGTAACTACGAACTGTAGATGAACCGCCTAGATAGCCCCCCAAGCTGTCTCCTGCAACACCAAAAATCTAGTAAACAAGCAATCAGCTTATCAATCAGTCCAGTCAGTTTGAGAGCTTTGAGACTGATTGACTGATAAAAATCAGGGCTTCAAGTTGACTGATTGGACTGAAGCTTGGCAGTCAGTCCAGTCAGTCTCATCAGGCCGAGTTGACCGTTGACAACTCCGGACCGCGCCCCCCTCATCGGCGTCGAAGCTGAGCTTCTTCTGGAGAAGAGCTAGCGCACCGCTCTTGTCCACTGGCTTAACCTCAACAATACTGGCTTGGCTCCCTGTCAGCTCGTAAGCCAGGGCTCGGCTCCAAGAAGTAATGAGGATTGATCCGTTTGGCAACTGTACAAGAAAGCGAAGAGTCCAGTCGCCATGGACGAGGATGGGTCAGGTGGTGGGCAGGATCTCGCTAAACAGATTTCATATTGATCAAGCAGTGCATGGTCATTGTTTGAGAACATCTCGTCCTTCATTCATTTGAGCCATGAGCAGAGGTCGAATCTAGCTTCGGTAGCGCCACCCATGCTAAAGCTAAACTGTATCACTTGCCGAAGTGCCTGTCCGAAGCTTCTAGCGTCATCGCGGGGACATAAGGAATAAAAGACTTCCATATCTGTCGACGCAAGGGTTGGAGGCAGACTACCCTCCGTCAAATATTTGCTAGCACTCGCGATAATAGGATCGGAGGCTAGCGCTGAACGACGATGGCTTATGGGCTATTTTTAGACATACCCCACGACCCACGGGCGGCTGAGGTGCGTTTCCCAAAGATGCCTTGGTCTTCGAAGCCTGCCTTTATGTACACATCCACCAGGTTACCTTCATCAACCCTGTTCATTTTCCTATGCATTACTACCAGCTCGCAAATGACGCGTTCTCCGACATGTGATGGCTCATATTCCAACCGCCCGGCATGAAAGGTATCGCAACGACTCCGTCACGGCGGACATAGTCCAGCAAGGCACGGCCAATGCGGGACGCGACATAAATTATGGTAGGCTTCTGCACTTCCGCTTTGCCATAACTGATATCTCCAGTCACCGTCCTCCATGACCGCCAACCAAAACCCCCCGCCATCTTCGGCTATTCCCTCCCGGCAAGACGACGACTTCATCAGCCGCGGCAGCCTCGACAAGATACGTCAGATATGTGCCAGACCAGCATCTCGCGCAGCGCTTGCTGGCCTCGGAGGCGTTGGGTAAACACCAGACATTGCAAGCTCGAAGCGAACGGTAGCTAACCTTGCATAGGAAGTCCCAGATTGCCATCGAATACTCATACCAGGTGCGAGACGAGTCGCCGGATACATTGGTGTTCTGGGTGCACGCAGGGACGCAAGCGAGGTTCGAGGAGGGGTACCGGAGGGTCGCCGAGGCGACGAAGATGGACGGCTGGGACAACCCAAAGCAGATGTTCTCTGGCTTGCGTGTAACTGGCTGTGCGACGAGTCGAACGGGCGTTGGGTGATGATCGTCGACAATGCTGATGATTAGAATGCTTCCTCCCTCTATTTCAAAGAACACGTGCCGTCGCACTAAGCAATTTGGATCAAGCGGCGGAATCGCTGTCAGACTTTCTACTGTCGGCTTTGGTTGTGCGTGGGAATGGCTCGAGTCGAGGTGGGCGTCTTCTAAACTATATACGTTTTCATTGTCAATTGATTACAAAGTTCGCAGCGAGTAACAACCATGCCAGAGTACAACCAAGAGATACAACAGCGGCATGCTAAGAGCGGATTGTGATCAAGCACCCGTGTACGGTCCCTTCAGTTGTCTTGTAGACCAGGCATCTGGAGTGCGCATGCTCCTCGAGACCCTACAACGCCAAAACTGAACCAGCAACACCCAATGCACCCACGACCCAACTTGCCATCGTCGGAAGCGATGCACCACCTGAGAGTGGGAAAGAGACGCGGTCGGAAGAGGGCTCGTTGAAACCTCCACATGGTCATTCTCCGTGCTTCTCTTCGAAACCACGCGAGCCGGGATAATCGAGGGTGAAATGCGCGCTGGCGATGCGCGCCAGGAGGAGAAGGGAGAAAATCATGGTTGCAAGCGACTGCGGTTCAAGATGGGATGCGTAGACGAAGGAGAACTGCGACTTTTCAGAGAAGTATGCGCGTTTAGCAGGCCCATGGTTGATGAATTGAGTTGCTAAGCTGATAGTCGACAAGCTTTGCCGCGGCGGCTTTGTGGATGAGCAAGTTTGCGCAGGATACCAAGACCAAGATACGGACCCGCATCTCAGCAGCTGCTTAATTTTCGCACAACCGTCGCGTTCAGAAATTGACCCTCTTTGGCCATATAGGCAGCGAAAAAGCGCTCTGGTGTTGATATAGATAAAACGAATCCCAAGCTGCGAATTGGTGGAAGGCGACTTCGAGCTATTGCGCGTGGGTGGGCGGGCTGGAGTGTTGAGTACGAACGAACTGCTAGCGCATCGTTAGTCGATGCGCTATATGCAACTCTAGTTACGAAATCGGGAGCGGTTGAGACGGGTAAATGAGCTGAACACTGGTGGTGTACATGAATTATGATACGAATATTACATATGATGCAACGAGGCTCGCCGTCCGCTAGTGCAGCCCTATCTTATCAAACCAAAAACATTAGGATCCATCATATCGCTCAAACGCAGACAACGTTAAACAGCTGCCTCTACCGATGCGCTCAATTCAGAACGTCCTTGGAGAAGTCTTTCCGATTCTGGACCAGGCAGTCTTCTCTTATTATTTTTCCGGTCAATGCAGGCGGAAACATGGAGGAGATGGCCTCTTCGCGATCGAACGAAATATGTGTACAGAACCGCGGCCATGAAGACGGCGATACAGCTCATTAGTACTGGCCACTGGAATTGCTCGGGTCGAAAGAAAATAATAGTCGAGGAATAGGAGCACATCTCAAAGAAGTTCTGCCATGACGCTTCGAGTGCGGAAAATGAGCCTCTCGACTCAGCTTCAACTTCCTGGTACCAGAAACAGGTCAGCTACACATGGAACTTAGCCATGAACATAAGGGAAATGCGGACTCACCTCTTGCACGATTATCTGAGCACACAAATCGAATCCACGAAGCCCAACGCGACTGAGGATAGTCCCCACCACCAATCCTGTGGCGGCTATAATTGGATCCTGCGCTCCCCAGAATAGGCCAGCTGCACCAGCGAGGCAGAACAATTGCAAATTGACTGACCATATACCAGCTCGAATTGGGCCCACTTTGGACATGGATAGAGGCGCGGTCCATGTAGCCGCGATTTCGAAGACCACTGAGAGGGTTCGCGCGGCACCGACGTGGAACGAATTATAGCCGCTAGCCAGAAGGTAAGTTACCATCCGACCGGCAAAGTTGAGGACAGTAAAGTAGAGTATAGCTCCAGAGAAAGATGGCAAGAAAGCACGATGGTGACAGTACTTGGACATGTCCCGTGCATAGCCCAGGAAAGCGCCTTTAATACCGCTCCACTTGGTCATGGACTGAGCCTGCTCTGCCGAAGCACGTCGGTCGCCTGCTTGCTGCTTTGGGTCCTGGAGGGTCGGCACAATTTTGTAGACCTGGCGAGATATTTTTAGTCGACAGCGGGAATAGGTAGGCTTCCAACAGAACATACCCTTGCAATAGCGAAATACTCTACGACTATCGATGCCACGTTCATTCCAAAATTCACGATGATTGCTATCTCAGTTGAAATTCCAGCAATCATCGAAATGAAGAAAGGCCCGCCGAGCTTGCAGATTAAGTCGATGCGGCGCATTTGTGCATTGAGTTCTGTGTTCGCAATTAGACTGTGAAGTCTGCGGTGATAGGTCGTAATGAAAGGATATTCAGTAGAGTACCTCGAAGAGCGGTTTCATTTTTTTTGGCAATCACCACGACCTATGGTTGTCATCAGTGCTGTCTACAGTAACGACTCGGATCAACTCACCCAATCCTTTTCAACAGACACCAAGTTCGTGACCGATGTCAGCTTTTCGATACAGGCTAATAAGGCGAGGACCGCCAAAAGTCCCCATGTCAAGCCGCGAGACCTGTGCCATCCACTGGCAAGGAACCAGAACGTCACGCAGGAAGCTGCCACGGCCAATCGCTGAAGAACTAGATAGAACTACCAGATTAGTAGCCAATTGAACGCCTTTTTTTGAACCGTAAACTTACCAATTGAGAGCCTCACGACCTGGAGACGGTTCCCCATATCGATATACCGGCCAACAGCAGGAGATAACAATATTGCTGCAGCACCGCGAGTGAAAGCATAGACTGACATGGGCAGGAGAGTATTAGGGAAAACGGCTGCAAGGTACAACACAGCGCCGAACTCGAAGACGCGGGAGTTCCATGTTGAGAGGAAGTGGGAAACGTAAAGCCTCTGTTTGATGCCAAAAGACACCTCGGGTAGCGTTGAGGTTTGCGAGCCATTGTCGTCGGTGCCGCCCAGCAATGGCGCCTCTTCGAGTTCGCGTGCAGTTGAGGGCGAGCGCGTCATCGTACGGGGATGCTGACACGAAAGATGTATAAAAAGTAATTATGGGAAAGAGGAAACAGATGGCGATGACTCTTGTGTTTCATTGTCGGAGAAAAAAGAGACGCTCGGACGCAGTTGCTAAGAGAGCCGATCTGCGGAAGGCTAAGTCCCGCGCACGTGACAATGGCGCCAGCGCGGCGTCTGTGCATTGATGGCGCGGCTCATCTTGCCGTTTGCTTGTCCCGCCGTGGCGATTGGAAATGCCTCTCCTTGAAGATCTACGTATGACGACCCCACCGCCTAAAACAAACAAGCGGAAGCGCACTTTATCCGCCGACCCGGAGAGCCTTGTGTCCAATCCCGTGTGCACACCAAAGCTTGTAACCGAGTGCAGTCAATCCATGAAGTAGTGACCCCATGATGAATTAAGGGCTATCTAGATGATGTATATATATGTAAAGGAGTGACTACGCAGATGAGTGCCAAGCAGGTTGCGAACAGGCTGCAAGCAGCTAGTGTAGGCAGGGGCAACTTAGTGTAGGCGGTAATAGGCCAATGTAGGTTACAACACCAGTCGGTGCTATCCGGTGACAAAGTTAACGCCGTTGGCAGACCGCAGCAGCCTGATTTCGCCTCTTAGAACTAGCAACAATGCAAACGCTAGCGATGTGGACGATGGCAGTAAAGTCAGTTGCAACAACATTCCCAACATAGCTTGAAGTGACCTCCATGATTTAATGAATGGCGGGGAGGGTGAACACCAAGGACATGGGTCAGATAAGGTGCCGCTAGAGCCCTTATGACAATCATCCTCTCCATCTATAAGAACGGAGGCTAATCGGTACGTCAATGAGGATTTGTATGTGGGTAAAGATAAAAGCAGTAATAGCGACCGGGAGGTTAGGAAGGGCGACGAGGACGAACTTGGTAACAACCAGGACGTGTCCGCCCAGGGCTCGTTCTGCCGCTTCACAGCGACATAAACGTAGTAATCGTCCGTCCTAGGAGAGGCGGTGCAATCTAACAAGAACGAGCCTTGAGTAGCTTAGCAGGGACGTGAGGCCCACGAAAACGTTGCGACGTCTAAATTCATCACTAGCACGGCGCCAGGCTGGATATAAAGCAGATATCGAAACTCGATCTGCTTCCCTGTAGACATCTTCCTCAGGAGCAAAGGCTGTACATAACTGTACCATCAATTATAGACAGAGCAACCGTGTAGACTATCAGTCAACTGATATTACCCTTTGCTAGATGCTAGAATGCACTATATTGGTGGCGGAGATTATCTGTTGGAATGAAATAACATCGAAGTTGTCTCTAAAACCATGGATAATTGTACGCAACCTGCTTAGTAACGCAGAGCAACTTTTAGGTATGACGCAGTTAACGTTGGATTCATACTTATTAGTAGGCTATTGGTATAATAATGCGCTAAATATATATGCTACCGCTGAGGGCGAGTGCATACAACACATAGATGAATATGCGCCAGAGGCCTGGGATCCAGCGGATGCTGCAAATCATACCGAGCACTGATCCAGTTGGACCACAACGCATGACACGGGGAAGGAAATATTCTTTAAACCCCTCAACGCTCTTAACAATTAAATTCTCCATATAATCGTCGCTATTCATACTAAGTTCAACGCGGGGGGTATTTGCGCAATATAGTCAAGTGCATTCTTCATCCAACACAGTCCACACCACACTCTTCTTCACTTTGCATCCACCTGCCGCAGATGGCGTACATCCGCTTTCTAACGCCGCAGCAATTTTGTCCATCTTCTCGTCAGAAGTGGCATACTGCATGAGCATTTTGTATGCAGTAGAGCACTCCACGCCATCAGAGCTGTAGTCTTCGGGTTTGCTGGTTTTGCATAGCTGCTTGTCCGATTGTGTCGAAAGCGGCACTTGTGTAATGTCGGCAGTTGGGTTCTTCGCAAGCAGGGTGAGCAGTTTGCAGGGAGCTCTCGTACCGTCTGGATATCCAGATAGCGAGGAGGCTTTTGTGCAGGTACCCGTGCACACTTTGGTAGGGGCCACATCCGACTTCTCACTGTGTGATTCCACCGAACGAGGAGAACTCTTAGTCAAACACTCTCCGCTCTCAGACGTCTTCATCGGGTCCAGTTCTCGCTCCCTGACACTGACATTCTGAGCTTCAAGCTTCTTTCCTGTCTGTGGCTCAGGCGTTGATGGCACTTTCTGTACATTCTTCTCCGACATTGATTCCACCATGAGCTGGTGGCGCTCCTCGCCATATAAGCACCCATGCTCCCCCACCCAAGTATCAATGGCGTTGTCGGTGTATCCAGTCTGTCTGAGCAAGTCTCTCAACTTGGCATTTTCTCGCGCAACTCGCTGGGCGGCAAATTGCACTTCTTTCGTCGCCTGAATCCCTTGTTCGCGTGCGTCTGCCAGCCTGCGCTCCAGGTCTAAAACGTACTCTTTTTGGCGAGCACGATGTCGGCGCTTGTTATCTCTCACTCGAGAAGCACGTTCAGAGTTCTTCTCCTGGTGAGACGGAACGAGCGCCGGTCTCCCGTCCATGATAATGAGGCCTAGTAGGCACACAGAACAGGAACCTAATCGATGTCCGAGGTGGAGGCGGGATAGTAAAGGCTCAGGATAGCTGCTGTAGTGTGGCACAAAGCAACATTTGCGGCACAGGCGCTGCGTCGTGAGCAACAAGCTAAACTCGCATGGCAGAGTTTTGAGTCTAGACTCGTGCCGTGCCAAGCGTGGCTGCAGTGGTGTGCGGGAAATGGAGACGGACAGGAAACCCCTAATTGGACGACACGAAAGAATGCCCCTTGTCTTTAACCAACGCGAAAGACCAATCAGCATCGCGCAGTCCGTCCCCATTCGAAGCCTTTCATTCTGTTCTACTAATTCACCTCCCACGTATTTATATGCCCACCATGGCCTTGACAGCAGGATTCAGTTATCTTCCCATCACTGTCTCATCATTCCATATCTACCAACTTCTCTGGTCGCTTGCTCTTTGATATATCCATGGCAGATCCTACCTCGCATCAGACTTCAACCAAATCCAGTGACCAAGATGTCGAGGCTTTCCGTCAGTCAAACCATCCTCATTCCCATGAAACGAAGGCAACGTCCGAAGGCGACCAAAACCCCGGCTCTTCCAATACCCAAGACGACGATTTGACCTCCTCCAACGCGCCAAAGCTCTCTCTGCTCCGCCTCTTCTGGTATTTCTTCTACAACTTCGGCCTTTTCGCCTGGGGTGGCCCTGTGTCGCAGATCGCCCTGATCAAAGAGCAGATTGTGATCAAAGAAAAATGGATCACGCTTGCACGGTTCCAACGCGTTTTCGCTGTCTATCAGATCCTTCCTGGACCAGAAGCTGCTGAGCTTTGCATGTTTTTCGGCTGCCTGAGTGCTGGCCGAATTGGAGGCATTGTTGCAGGCTTAGCTTTTATCTTGCCTGGGTTCGTCTTGATGCTGATAGCCAGCTACTTATATACTTTGGCTGGTGTCGAGAACAAGTACTTCAATGCCAGTTTCCGAGCGCTGCAACCTATCGTTGCCGCTATGGTAAGGCGGATTCCGGAACGGCTGGATACGCTTCGGGGCAAGCCGTTGCTGACATGAACCAGATCTTCAAAGCTACGCACAAGATAGCAGACCACTCCGTCATCAAGCATGGAACGAAGAAGGTGGATCCCTTCCTACTTATCGCAGCAATCTGTACAGCCCTTAATTCAGCTTTGCGCCTAAACATGTTAGTGTCCTCATGTGTTGGAACACTATGGGCAAACAAGGACTGACTTTGCATAGCTTCATTTCTCTCGGCCTATACGGCGTCATCTACATGTTCATCGCTCGCCGGCTATGGATACCAGCTGGCATGCTATTCATCCTTCAATATGTCGGATATGCCATTTATGCCGTTTTTCGGGGTGTTCCATCGCCGGTATCCCTGGCCCTCGGAATTGCGAAGACGCCTTCGCTGATTAATCTCTTTGTTCTCGGCCTCGTTGCGGGTACATTATCATTCGGCGGTGCCTACACCGCTATTCCCTTCGTCCAGGTCGAAGCAGTCTTGAAAGGTGGATGGCTACCTCAGCGAGTCTTTATTGACTGTATTGCCATTGGGAACGTACTACCAGCACCACTTGTTATCTTTGCTACATTCGTTGGGTTCCAGGGCGGCCATGTAGATGGTGGGTTGGGTAAGGCGTTTGCAGGAGCGGTTGTGATAACATTGGGTATGTTCTTCCCATGCTTTTTGTTCACCATTGCTGGCCATTCGTTGCTTGAGAAGCTGGTTCATAACAAGGTACGTATCAGCGCCATGACCTTCACATATCGGCCTTAAATTATGACGACTAACACGCCGCAAGTTTCTCTCGAGCTTCTTCGATGGACTTTGCGGAGCAGTAATTGGTGTCATCGCTGTCATCAGCTTCCAGATCCTCAAGCCGAGCATTCAAGGAACGGAGCGGGATTTCTTAATGAAGCCAGAGGAACTAGCCATCGCCAAGGGAGCACAATCAGGAATTGCAGCTGTACTTTTCATGGTTGCGTTGGCTGTCTTGTACAAGTTCACCAACAAGTGGGCTACCATTGTACTTGTCATTTCTGGAGCGGTGGCTGGACAGTTCCTGTTCATTTAGGAGCCCTCAGGTCACTAAGAGTGTTTAAAATGCCGTCAGGATTTCGAGGTGTCTGAATCTCACCTCTAATAATGGAACCTGACCAACAACAAAGTATGCCAGCGGAGAGTTCTAGCAGTACAATCGATAAGACTTCAGAAAGAGCCTTGCCTTCTTAAATTAGAGACGTCCCTACAAGCATAAAACATAATACTCGAGTGGGGTGCCGGTGCAACCGCGCCACGCTAGTCCACCTTGGCTCCCAGGTAGCGACAGGTTGGGTCTATAAATTACCGCAAATGCGGAACGCCCGAGCTGGGTAAGAATGCTAAGGAGTGATATCTAATGTTAATGAAAGTCATTTGGCGCTGGTTGTCGCTATCACCACCAGGGAGGGCGGCCGACCCGCTCCGGCCACACCCTTGTGGATGTTCCGAATTGCATAGGAGCGTGAAGTGTTAATTATGGGAGAGGAGAGCCACATGTGGCGCAGCTCTTGAGATCACCACCACCAAGATTTTTTTTTTTTATTAAAATTTTCTATGTTTCAAATATATTTTCCATCTTTTTAAATATATTTTCTGCCACTTGATGAAGTCACAAGTACTACCCTTGTTTGGCGCTTAGATTAGTTTGGTAAGGCGGCTGCCAAGAGTGGCGCGGGGAGAATCTTGCGGCGCGCTGGGAGGGGAAACCGGTTTTGCAAGCGACTGTATAGCGGAGGGTGAAGGTGGAAAAGGACCAGAGCAGGAAGAAGGCTTTTTCATCTCGGACTTACTCTTAACCTCATTACTGTCATACTCTCTCTCAGCTCCCGCTTCTTAGCGGTCGCTACGGCAAACCGTCGTGGAACCCGGAACCCCGATGGCCCCGACAACCCCTGAACGCAACCCCAGTCCAGCAACCCAGGAAGATCCATCAGCCCCAGAAAAACGCCGGGAAAGAATGCCGTCCAGGAAGGCCCAGGACACACAAAATCAGGAAGCACTAACTAGTTGGACTAAGAAACCCCGAGCAGAAAAGGACATTGAGCTTATGGAACTGATAAAAAACCTGAAGGAGATCATACTTCAATAGAGCCTTATCATCAACGAAGTGAGAGCAGAACAGCAGACCCTGAAGGACCAGAATGCCGAGCTTAAAGAGGAGATCCGCGAGCTGAAGACCTGACTCGATACCCTCTCAGTAGCACTCCCTTCAACGCGCTTATAGGCGTTGGTGGTAGCAGGCTAAAATACAACAGTGCCAGGAGCTATTCTTACGCGAACAACAAGCTGAGAGAGTCTTAGTAGGGACTTAAAAAGCATCCGAATCAGCACACAGCGAAATAACACTGATACTAAGGATAAGGAGAACGAAATATTCAAGAGATACCTCCTAATAGACTTAGCAAATACTCACATCTGAAATGCCCTATAGAATAATGATACGATAAAAGAAGCTTAGGTAGCAGGGATTGGAACAACAAAGACTAGATACGTGATCTGATTTAGGGATGAAAAATCTACCTAACTAGCCAGGTCCTGCACCGCATGGCTTGAGGCGCTAGGAAATGGTACAAAGCTTACTATACCACGCTTCAGAGTAGTGGTATATCATGTACCAACAGAGAATATTGCTCTACCAGAGAATCAATCAGAGGTCATCAAGAAAATCATGGAAGAAAACGACATGAGAAGTAGAAGCCACCAAATCGTAGAAGTCACGTGGCTAAAGAGACAAGACAAACCGTTAGGGAATGTAGCAACCCTTAGAGTATGATTCGAAACGATGGAAGCAGCGGAATGGACGATTGATAATAGAATGGTGTTTAGGTAGAGATATATTGGCAGCATCGAGCGGTATCAAGTTAAGAAGAAGTAATGCTATTAATACTAAGAACTAGGCTATCTAGCGTGGTCCTATAGTGAAATAATGAGATATAGACACTACGTAGGGGAGCACGACCACAGAGAGTACCCTCCTAACATAAAAGCGAAGTGCGTAGACTATAATAGCGTATACCTAACTAGAGATTATATATACAGAAGCTAAATAACTTCTAGTAACTAATAATAAATACAATAAACCTCTAGATCCTATAGCTGAATATTATGAAATCTAAAGTAGATATAAAAGCCTTTATTAATAATAAATAAACACAAAACCTCGATATTTTACTTATTTAGGAGCTATTAATAACTATATATAAAACTTATATTAATTACTAAGAATAGCAACTTTACCTACCCATATATATAGACGAAAACGTTAGGAAATGAAGCTTAATATATGTAAATAAATAAATCTCTATATTAGAGTACTGCTAGCTACAGTATAACAGCCTAAACATAATAGTAATAAAGATTTAAATAGATAAAATTAAATTACTAATTTTCTCAGTATACATCCTACTACTTAGCTATTAATAAATATTAGAGGAAATCTTAATATAAACCACGCTAAATAAAATACAGACTATAATTAAAGAAGCTATAATAGATACTAAATCTATTTAAATTATACTTACAGAAGACTTTAACTGTTACTACTTAGTATAAAGTAATAAAGTAGTTAATTATTTACTACTAAAACACGCCAAAGAGCTACTTACTTTTATTTAAAATAATAGAATATAATAGTACTTACTAAGTGGAATTCTAATATTCTAATTACTATTTTACTTTAGAATAAAATTAACTATTAACCTAAATCTAATAGACATATCTAAGAAAGTCCTTAGATATTATTTTTACTATAAGAACTATAAATCTAATTATAGAGTAACTTACTGTAAATAGGATCTTTAATTAAAACTAAGAGCAAAATAAAAACCACGTAAAGTATTTAAAAGAGTAGAATAGGAAAATATTAGAAAGATAATACAAATAACACTAAATAAATCCTAAAATATTAAGACTATAACTTAGCTAGAATAGTAGGTTAATAATCTAATTTAGGCTATCTTAAAAGTAGTTAAGAGGTATACACTAATTATAAATTTATTTTTATATACTAAATAATAGTTTACCCCAGAGCTTAAAATATAGTAGATAGAAATTAATAAAGTAAAAAGAAAATAGTAAAAGAGCTACGTAATAAAAGAAAGAAAGAACCTAATTATAATAATATTATTTACAGAAATACAGGCTAAACGCTGAGAATAGATTTAAAAAATTAAGTAAATAAAAACTTTATATTAAAAGGAATTTCTTAATAATACTAGATCGGGAAGCCTATAGAAGATAGCTAAGTATATAAATTTAAGAAATAACTACACTAATATACCTCCCTTTAAGATAGATAGTAAAGAAGCTATTGATAATAATAATAAGGCCTAAATATTTTTAAAGAGTTTTTTCCTAAAAATGGCTGAACTAAGCCCTGAAGTAATAACTATAGTAAAAAAAGAAATTCTATAGATCTTTATTACTAAAAGAGAGATAGAAAGAGTGCTAGAGACTATAAAAGAAAATACTATCCTAAGAGATAATAGCCTACTAATATTAGTCTAAAAGAAAACATAAAAATATATATTATATATTATTACCTAAATTTTTAAAGGATTTATCGACCTTGGCTACTACCTAATAAAATAGAAAACAGTAATGATTATTGTTCTAAGGAAGTAGAAAAAACTAGACTATATAGTGCCAAAAGTATACTAGCTAATTTTTCTTCTTAATATACTTAGAAAGCTACTAGAAGTAGTAATTGTATGATATTTATTATACTATATAAAGATATATAAACTATTTTTAGATACGTAGTTTAGTAGAAGACTAGAATGTATAATAGAATAAGCACTTTTAATCCTAGCTAATGCTATTAACTAGGCCTAGTTTAAGAATAAAGTAATTATACTAGTTACTTTTAACCTTAAGGGGGCCTTTAATAGCGTTAATAAGCTAATACTAAATATATACCTAATAGAAAGCAGCATCCCTACAATTATAAGAAAATAAATATAAAGTTTTATAAAAGAAAGAATAGTAAGTATTAAGTTTAATAACTTTAAAACTAAAGTAGTTCCTTTAGAGAACGCAGGCCTAGCCTAGAGATTTCTTTTATTACTAATTCTCTTTATTTTTTTTAACTTAGACCTTATGGATTAACTAGTGGATACTAAAAAAGGGGTATTAGTATATATTAATAACTACTTTAAATAGAGAGCTGGACTTACTACTAAAAAGAATCTCTAGAAGATTTAAGAAAAGAATATTCTATATATTAAAGGGTGGGTAAGACGGATAGGGTCATACTTTATAACTAAAAAAATAAAACTAATTTACCTAACTAGAAAAAAGAAGGAGCTAGGAAAAGAAGAGATTATTATATATAAAAAGATAATAAAAGCAGCACCTACAGCTAAACTCCTAGAGATAGTCTTTAACTAAAAGATAAGATAGAAGTAATATATATAATAAGTAATAAAAAGAGCTACTAAAACTGTTTTTAGTATAAAAGGCTTTAGATACCTTTATTTAACTTAAATAAAATAGTTATACTAGGTATGTGTTACACTAAAAATAGACTACATATTAATAATTTAGTATAATATTAATAAAGATAAAAGATACTTTAAAGTACTTAACTTAGTATAAAAAACAGCACTACTTAAGACTTTATTAGTGTTTAGAATAGTTATAATATAAACTCTAGAAGTGGAATCTTACACTCCTTTAATATATTTTTAATTAAAGTAATAAGTATAAAATACTATTATTAATCTACACACACTACTAAAAGAGTATTTAATATAAAAAGTTCTAAAATAAATAAAAAGAAAACGTACATGAAAAGGAATATACGTAAAGTTTTTACTAGTTAAAGTAATTAAAATACTGAACTTAGAAGCTACTAAAAATTTAGAAAAGATTAATCTAAAACCCCTGGCACTATAGAGATAACTAATATTTAATATAATTAATATTAAATAAAAAAATATAGAAGCTATTTAGAAGATTATTAATTTAATAGATGCCTTAAAGATAATAATATATACTAATATTATAAAAAAGAAACCCAACATTAGAGCCGCAGTAGTTATAATTAATTAATAAAATAAAATTACTAGATTATAAAGAACTAGTATTAGCTTTAAGAAATACTAGTTTATTTATATAGCTAAGCTCATCATGATATACTATGCTACTAAAAAAATTAAAAGTAAAATATATAATAATAAAACACTCTAGTAAGATAGAATATTTATTATTATAAGTAATAGTAAATTAGTACTACAGGTATTATAGAATCCCCTTAATAAATTAGGCTAGTAGATAGTACGAAATATTCTTAATAATATAGAGAATATAAAGGCAAGGTAAATAAGAATACGCTTATTCTAAATATTTAGATATAAGAAAATCCTAAGAAATAACACAGCTAATAACTTAGTAAAAATAGTAATTAGATTATATAAGACTTACATATTCAGACGCTCTATCACCACATAAATAAAATAAAACAGAATAGAAATGTTCGAGTAATGGTAGAAAGAATAGAAAACTATAGAAAAGAGTAAATATTTATAAAGAATAGATAATAGGCTCTTATTAAGACGCATATAGAGCCTCTACAGCCCTTAATTAAGAAATAGAGTATATTTACTTATATAACTTAGAACTAGCCATTTATGGCTCGCTACCCACGCTAAAATATTTAGCTTTATTAAAAAGGATAAATACGAATACAGAGCACGAGAAATAGTAAAGCATATTATAATAGACTATCTAGAACTTAAGATAAAAAGGTAATAGCTTTAGAATAAGATAGAAAACGCCTTTAATAGTATTATAGAAATGCTAGAAGGAAGACCTTAGGAAAACTAGAGAGAAGTTAAAGAATAGATAATTAACAATAATATAATTAACATAGTGCTTAACTTTATAAAGAAGTTAAAAAAATTTATATTAAGAGTATTAAACTAGCTTTATAAGAGGGATAATAGATAAAGAAACTAACACAGGCCCTTACAAGGCTTAAATTTCGTTTTCATAAAGTAGTATAATATATAGTAATTTTAGAAGAATAGATAGTAGTAGTGGTAACCTACATATCCTTTAGGAGAGATAAGACTATATAGCGATATTAGCTCTAGAAAAATGCTGAGAAAGAATACTATTTAGAAAAGCCTAAAACACATAAAATTAGAAAGTATTAACTAGTTAGATTAAGAAATCCTAAGCAGAAAAGAATATTAAGCTTATGAAACTAATAAAAAACCTAAAAGAGATTATACTTTAATAAAGCCTTATTATTAATAAAGTAAGAGCAAAATAGCAAATTCTAAAGGACTAAAATACTAAGCTTAAAGAGGAGATTTGTAAGCTAAAGACTTAACTTAATACTTTTTTAATAATACTCCCTTTAACGCGCTTATAGGCGTTAGTAATAGTAAACTAAAATATAATAGTACTAAAAGCTATTCTTATATAAATAATAAGCTAAAAGAGTCTTAGTAGGGACTTAAAAAGTATTTAAATTAATACACAGCAAAATAACACTAATACTAAGAATAAAAAGAATAAAATATTTAAGAGATATCTCTTAATAGATTTAGTAAATACTTATATCTGAAATATTCTATAAAATAATAATATAATAAAAAAAGCCTAGGTAGCAGGGATTAGAACAATAAAAACTAGATATATAATTTAATTTAGGAATAAAAAATCTACTTAACTAGCTAGGTTCTATACTATATAGCTTAAGATACTAGAAAATAATATAAAGCTTACTATACCACACTTTAGAATAGTAGTATATTATGTACCAACAGAGAATATTACTCTACTAGAGAATTAATTAGAGGTTATTAAGAAAATTATGAAAGAAAATAATATAAGAAGTAGAAGTTACCAAATCATAGAAGTTATGTAGCTAAAGAGATAAGATAAACTATTAGAAAATATAATAACCCTTAGAGTATAATTCAAAATAATAAAAGCAGCAAAATAGATAATTAATAATAGAATAGTATTTAGATAGAGATATATTAGCAGCATTAAGTAGTATTAAGTTAAAAAGAAATAATATTATTAATACTAAGAACCAGGCTATCTAGTATGGTTCTATAGCGAAATAATAAGATATAAACACTATATAGGGGAGCATGACTATAGAGAGTACTTTTTTAATATAGAAGTAAAGTATATAAACTATAATAGCGTATACCTAACTAGAGATTATATATATAAAAGCTAAATAACTTCTAGTAACTAATAATAAATATAATAAACCTTTAGACCCTATAGCTAAATATTATGAAATCTAAAGCAAACATAAAAGCCCTTATTAATAATAAATAAATATAAAACCTTAATATTCTACTTATTTAGGAGCTATTAATAACTATATATAAAACTTATATTAACTACTAAGAATAGTAACTTTACCTGTTTATATATATAGATAAAAACGTTAGGAAATAAAGTCTAATATATATAAATAAGTAGATCTCTATATTAGGGCACTATTAGCTATAGTATAACAGTCTAGACATAATAGTAGTAAAGATTTAAATAGATAAGACTAAACTATTAATTTTCTCAGTATACATCCCACCACTTAGTTATTAATAAATATTAGAGGAAATCTTAATATAAACCACGCTAAATAAAATATAGACTATAATTAGAGAAGCTATAATAGATACTAAATCTATTTAAATTATACTTATAAGAGACTTTAACTATTACTATTTAGTATAAAGTAATAAAGTAGTTAATTATTTACTACTAAGACACACTAAAGAGCTACTTACTTTTATTTAAAATAATAGAATATAATAGTACTTACTAAGTAGAATCTTAATATTCTAATTACTATTTTATCTTAAAATAAAATTAACTATTAACCTAAATTTAATAGATATACCTGAGAAAGTCCTTAGATATTACTTTTATTATAAGAATTATAAATCTAACCATAAAGTAACTTACTATAAATAGAATCTTTAATTAAAACTAAAAGTAGAATAAAAACCACGTAAAGTATTTAAAAGAGCGGAATAAAAAAATATTAGAAAAATAATATAAACAATACTAAGTAAACTTTAAAATATTAAGACTATAATCTAGCTAAAATAGTAAATTAATAACCTAATCTAGGCCACCTTAAAAGTAGTTAAAAAGTATATACTAATTATAAATTTATTTTTATATACTAAATAATAGTTTACCCCAGAGCTTAAAACACAGTAAATAGAAGTTAATAAAATAAAAAGAAAATAATAAGAAAGTTATATAAAAAAAAAGAGAGAACCTAACTATAATAATATTATTTACAGAAATACAGGCTAAATGCTGAGAATAAACTTAAAAGATTAAATAAATAAAAGTCTTATACTAGAAGGAATTTCTTAATAATGCTAGATCAGAAAGCCTATAGAAAATAGCTAAGTATATAAACCTAAAAAATAACTATACTAATATACTTTTTCTTAAGATAAATAGTAGAGAAGCCGCTGATAATAATAATAAGGCCTAAATATTTCTAAAGAGTTTTTTCCTAAAAATAGCCAAATTAAGCCCTAAAGTAATAACTATAGTAAAAGAAGAAATTCTATAAATCTCTATTACTAAAAGAGAGATAGAAAGAGTGCTAGAGACTATAAAAGAAAATACTACTCTAAAAAACAATAGCCTGCTAATACTAGTCTAGAAGAAAATATAGAAATATATATTATATATTATTATCTAAATCTTTAAAGGATCTATTGACCTTGGCCACTATCTAATGAAATAGAAAACAGTAATAATTATTATCTTAAGGAAGTAAAGAAAACTAGACTATATAATTGTCACGGCCAGCATGAACCTGTAGGCAATCGCAAGTGGTTGTGAGTAATAAGGCGCTGTATTGGAGCTACTCTAGTATAAAGAAGAGAAAAGAGTGTAGAAAGAGGGCGGAGGAGGATTATATAGGCGCTCGTAGCGTGCATGTGAAAGCGTGGCACGTGACTGGTAACGTTATCTGTAACACGACGACGCGATAACGCGTAGTAACGCTTCCTATGAGTGTGTCATGTGACAGGTCGTCACATCACCCCCCTCCAAAAGAGAGTGGAATCGTCCTCGATTCCGTTGCAAAAATTAACAAAAAACAAAGCAAAATTACAGACTATTTGCCTCCATATTACTTCTTCCTTCTTGTCTTTACCTGTTTGCCTTTTTGGGCTGCTAAATTGTCTTCGTCCGTCGGTTCTAGTATCTCTCCTTGTTGATAAGCTCTCAGCCAGTCTTCTAGTCGTACAGGTGGTCCAGCATGATCTGGATACTGCTCGTGGAAGTCCTGTACTTTGTGTGGTGCGCCGATAAAACTTCTTGCGTTATACTATATATTATCAAGGTCATAGTCTGCCTAGTTGGTCTTGTACTGCAGGACGCCTTTGTGGATGCGGCTCGCAAGGATTTGATTAACTTTATACTCTGGCTTACCATTAATCTCGATAGGGTCATCAGGTGCCTTGTCTTGGCTAGGTAGAGGGTTGCCAGGGTCCTTGCGTAGACAATCAGCATGAAAAATGTTCGACATCTTCATATAAGCAGGCAGGTCGACAACGTAGGAGTGTTCTTTTATGCCAGCAATAGGGTATGGCCCTGCCATTTGAAGATTAAGCTTAGCGCTAGGGCGATTGGTTGCCTATCCTTTTCTGGTAATGTACACTTAGTCTCTGACTTTGAAATCTGGCTTGCGACGGTGCTTGTTTGCTTGCTTTATTTGACGGGCTTGAGCTTTTGCTAGGTTGTCACGTGCCTATTCAACTGCTTTATGAGCTCTAGAGGCAAAAGCCTGAGCTTCCTCGCGAGTGAGCTATTTGTGAACTGTAGGTGATTTATGTGTACGCTCGCGCCAGTCGAAATGCAGATGGGGTTTGTAGCCAAGCTCTATCTCGTACGGCGATAGACCTATAGATTCATGAGGTAAGATAGCTTGGGTGAAATCCATAGAGGGTAGTAGGTCCGACTAGTTGTCTTGGTAGTGATTGATGAATGGTCTCAGTCTTTAGTCAATGTACTAATTAAAGATCTCTGTGTTTCTATTGGTTTGTGGATGATAGGCTGTAGAGAGCTTTTGCTTTACGCCAGTAAGCTTGCAGAGTTCATTCATAAATGCAGAGATGAATTAAGGGCCTTAATCTGATGTTGCTGTCTCAGGCAGGCTGTAGATGCGCCAGATGTATTTATCGTACAGCCGAGCTGCTTTTAATACGGTAACCTCTTTTATGCAGGGTAGTAAGAACGCTCGCTTGCCTAGGTGGTTAATAACTATGAAAGCATTATCACGCCCCTTCTTGTCCTTTAGGAATGCCTTAAAATCGAAAGAGATGTGCTGCTAGCAGCGCTTGCCTATTGGCAAGGGATGTAGTAAGCCTGGGGTCTTATCATGTAGGACACGCACATGGCGGCAGGTTCTGCAGTTGGCGACGTATGTGTTAACGTCAGACGGTAGACCTGGCCAGTAGTATTGGGACGAGAGTAGCTGTCTGGTTTTCTTTCTTTTTGGATGAGCTGTAACCTGGCGAGCATGAATCTCTTTGATAAGATGCGTTTTTATATTGTTGGCGTTAGAGATCATGAGCTTTCCCCATCGAGTTAGTAAGCCTCTCTCTAGCTTCCAGTCCTGCTTGTCTTGCTCTGCCAGCTCTCTGTAAGGCTGGAGGGTATTACTAGAGTGATTAGCTTCTAAGATGGCGTCTACAAGCTTGTACGGAGCCCAGTCTTGGGTAGGAGCCTCATGATTCTCTTTGCTCTCGGTTATTAGCGTTTTGTTGTCTGGGACAAGGGAAACGCTGTCCGTAAGCACAGGTACTGAATTAAGAGAGGCAACGGCTATTGCTGGATTAATGAGAATTCGCGTACGTGCAGCAATGTCCTTTGCTTTCTGGGTCTTGAGATCCTCGTGCTTGCGTGTAAGGGCATCTGCTACTACATTAACTAATCTAGGCCGATAGGTAATGCGGAGATAGTAGTTAGTAAGGGTGTTTGCTTATTAAGCTTGCTGTTGATTGAGCAGACGCTTAGTACTAAAGTATTCTAGGGCGTGATGGTCTGTAATTACTGTAAAAGGCGTTGCTTGCAGATTTACTAACTGTGACCGCTATGTCTCTAGTCCTCGTATTACTGTAAGCATCTCTTTATCATGGATTTCGTACCTCATCTCTGCTTCCTGCATGACTCTTGAAAAGAAGGCTATAGGCTTCTAAGCCCTGTTGTCTTGCTCTTGGCTTATTACGCTAGTAAGAACCCCATCGCTTGCATCAGTCTCGATTCGTGTCTGACGGAAGGGTGAATAGTGAGCTAAAACGCTCCCTGAAAGCACTAAAGCTTTAGCATTTTTAAAAGCATGGAGCTCAGCGTCGCCCAGTGGGTGCCATGCGTCTTTTTATGTAAGCTTAGTAAGGGGTCTGATAATCCGTCCGTAGTCTTTTAAGAAGGGTCTGTAAAAATTGCAGAAGCTAAGAAAGAATTGTACTCCTTTGAGTGTTGTCGGTAGCCTCTAGTCTTTAATAGCAGTAACTTTCTCTGGATCTATAGCGATTCCCGACGTACTAATGATAAATCTAAGGAATTTTGTGGACGTGATGTTGAACTCGCTTTTATAAATGTCTACTTACAGGCTAGCTTTACCTAGTCGTTTAAGGACCTTGCGGACGTGCACATCATGCTCTAGCGGGTCTTTAGAGTAGATAAGAATATCGTTCATAAAGGCGGTGCAAAAGTCGTCAAGGTAGTCAAATAGGATGTTGTTAATATATCGTTAAAAGGAGGCAGGCCCATTACAGAGGCCAAATGGCAGCATGCGGTATTTATAAGAGCCGTACCTTATTCAGAACGTAGTAAGGTCTTCCACTGATTCTTTTAATTGAATGTGATAAAATGCTTGCCTGACATCTAATCGGGTGAAAATGCGTGCACGGGAGAGCCAGGCCAAGGTCTCTTTAATGAGAGGAAGTAGGTAACGGTCTTTCTTAGTAATTACATTAAGTCTTTGATAGTCGACATAAAAGCGCTACCCTTCTCTAGGCTTCTTGGTAAAAAGCACCGGTGCAGCAAAAGGGGCGTCGCTTGGAACGATAAAGCCTTTTTATAGGTAGTTTTGAAGGTAGGCTTTAACAAGCTCTAGCTGCTCGAGCGATATGTTGTAGAGAGGGCTTGGAGAAAGCTCTCTGCTAGCATCTTCTTCTAAGATAATGTCGTGGTCGACACTGTTATGATGTGGTGGCAAGGTGTTAGACGCTGCTTGCGAGAATACCTAATCCAGATCGCTTTGGGCCATAGGGAGCTTCTCCTTAATAAGCTCTCATAACTTCTCAGCGTCGTCCTTTAGTGCGTTCTCTTGACGTCAGTTGTTGATAAGCTGGTTAATCTCGTACAAGCTGGTTGCTCTGATTACTACACCTTTTCTTTTAGCGCCATGTAGAAACGATTGTCTTTTAAGCAGAGCGAGACCGATCCCTGCTCTGCTACGTTGCGTAGGGCTAGTTCGTTTCCTTCTAATTGTTAGTGGGGTTTTGATAGGTAATAAGGGGTATAGCTGCTCGTCTATCTTGCGTAGGTTGTTGCGCTGATCCATCTGCCACAAGGTACGTATTAGCGTGAATGTAACCGAAGCTTGCTGCCTTCGTAAGAGCGTGATAGAAGCTTGCTGCTTTAGCAAGGGTTCAATAGTTGCTACCTCTAGCAGCTTGTCTCGCCTGTCGGCATCCTTTTGGTGTGCTAGATCGATTGTAGGCCTCGTAAACGTACTATGAGGTATTATAATATCGCGTTTAGCATCGATTTTAGCGTCGTCCGGCCAGACTATTTGTTGGTTAAGAGGGTCTGGCATTGCTTTTATTGATTCAAACTATTTTCGGCCTATAATCAGGTCGTGACGCCTAGTGTCGCAAAAGATAAACCATGTGGTAATACAACGCTCGTTAATCACTAGTTAGGCTAGAAAGAACTAATTGACTACACCTATTTGTCGATTATTGTGCCCTGCTACAGGAATGCTTTTACGTGAACGGTAGAACGTAGGCTTAAGACGCTCCTTAACAACCTGGTGGAGTTGAGGATGGATAAAGACTATACCTCCAGCTCCTGTATCCAGCAACCTAGAGACGTTAATTACCACGCCGTTAAAAGTAATTCAACACTTTATTGTAAAGCAGGACCACTAATTATGTCGCTTAGCCGTACAGGTGTACTAAATGCTCTAGTAGGGGTCTCTAGGCAGGAGACTTTACCTAGAGCGATTCGTTTTCTGAGCTTTCGGCAGGCTCCAGGACGTCGTCTAAGTACTCAACGTACTCTTCCTAATTAACTACTTTATTCTTAATTCTCTTAGGCATCAAGTAATTACGTGAGAGATGACCGGGTTTACTACAGCTGTAGCAGGTTTGGTTAGTGAGTAAGGCTAGGGTAATTACTGGTTTAACATCAAGAGCTAGCGCAGGCTTGCTTTTCTTAATGCTTCTTGGCAGGCTTCTCTTGGCTTAGAGCAGCGCTCTATGCTCTATATGCTCGCGGTTGGATCGGGCTAGTCCTCGTGCCATATGCTAAGCCTTGTTACAGTATATCTCAAAGGTGCAGTACTCCTGGGCGTATTTGCTTTCCATGTGCGTACGTAGCTCGCTGTAAAGCATCTTATAGAGGTCTTCCTTCTACTGGTTTTATGGTGTTCTGGCGAGATTGGCAAGCCACATGAAGTTTGCTAGAAACTGGTTGAAATCGTTGGACGGCTTCATCCTAAGAGACCTGAGCTCTTGTCGTGCCTTAATGTGTTAATCAGGGTCTTCAAAGACGCTCTAAAGGTACTGTATCACGTCTTCTACAGTAACGTTTTCTCCTAGGTCTTCTCTAGCGTTAAGAAAAGGATTAAGAAAATTGCTAGCTTTACTAGTGATATGGGTCTGGATGTAAGCCACTCGCGCTGCCTCCGTAGCGTCTGGATCGTTACATTCATACCAGTCAGCATTGAGCCTGAGCTTGTTTCTCATCTGCTTATTCCAGTTCTTAAAGGTCGGGTTGACGCTGTTGTCGAGAATAGGCAGGTTAGGGAATTTAGCAGACCTCTTACCCTGGGAGACGCTTAGATGGGTAGCGTATACTGACCCTAGGGTTGTTAGTTCTTGTTAAGTAGCTGCACCTAGCGTGCGATACAGGGCAGAGCTTGATCCTCCGCGAAGAGAAGGGAACCTGGCATTCTGGCGTGTCTGTCGTTGCTTGGCAGGCTGCGACGGAGTTTCATCAGCCTCGGAGATTACTTCTTCTTCTTCTTCCAGTGGTTGAATCGGCTTTGGCTGATGTCGAGCTTTTACAGCCTTTTCTGCTTGAGTCTTTACTTTGGATGGGCGCAGGGCTTCTGCAATCTCGCTCTCAGCATATAGGGCATCATTGGCAATATGGAACAAAGTGTCGGTCTGCTGCTCTAGTGCTTTGATATAGAGGATTTGCTCATGAAGCTCGTTGGCAATCTCTGTCGGATCCATTTTGACCTATGTGGTGATGTCGGTGGACAGCGTTTGTCCATCCTTAGTACGCTTCTTAATGGTTATAGGGATGCTCTTATCTCTTACTTGCTTTTCCAGACGTCTGAGCTTACCTCATCAGTCGTCTTCAAGCTCTCTTATCGATATATAGAGGTGAAGTAGGGTGTTCTCTAGATAAAGGGTAATGTCGTTATTGATGCCGATACTTGGGAAGGCCCTCAGCTCCAGGGCGGTTGCTTTCACCATTTTGCCTTGCCTTACACCACTGCAGAGTTCACAGGAATTACCACGAGGTTTAACGTTTTCAACTACATAAAGCAACCTGATGGCTACTATAACTCAGCAGGCTTGTAAGCAGGGGCCTGGGGGTGTAGATCGTCCTAACTCGGTTTATAACCGGGTAGTGCTAGCAGTGCTTGGCTTCCTAGCTCTTGCTCCTTCTTCTCCACTCAGCCGCCTCGTGACGTGCACTGAGATTGTTCTTGTGTGTGTACTGGCCGTCTGCACGCTGCAGACGTAGTAACGCTTGTCTGTAGGTTGCTGTCGTCGTTGTCGTCATCGTCGTCACGATGAGAGCCTGCAGGAAGTGCGTCTCCTAAGGATAATCAGTGAATAGGTGTCTTAGTGAGAGCTCCTAGAGCCAGCCGCTTGCTGCTTTTTAGAGGTGACTAGAGATTCAAGAGCGATGAGAGCCTGTCATAGGTTGATCGCTTTTGCCTGCTAATCCAGGGCTTCGTTACACTGCCTCATAGTGCAATTGGGGTTGCCTAGCACGGTAGGACTTGAAAAGAGTAAGAAAAGTCGTTGGTGCTGCAAACTACGTTTGAGCGCTCAGTTTGACTGATATTATGTCGCCTTCACAGGCCAAAAGAGGGAGATACTAGAGTAATGTCACGGCCAGCATGAACCTGTAGGCAATTACAAGTGGTTGTGAGCAATAAGGCGCTGTATTAGAGCTACTCTAGTATAAAGAAGAGAAAAGAGTGTAGAAAGAGGGCGGAGGAGGATTATATAGGCGCTCGTAGCGTGCATGTGAAAGCGTGGCACGTGACTAGTAACGTCATCTGTAACACGACGACGCGATAACGCGTAGTAACGCTTCCCGTGAGTGTGTCATGTGACGGGTCGTCACAATAATACTAGAAATATACTAGCTAATTTTCTTTTTTAATATACTTAAAAAGTTACTAGAAGTAGTAATCACACAACGCCTATTATACTATATAGAGATATATAAACTATTTCTAGATATGTAGTTTAACGGAAGACTAGAACATATAATAAAATAAGTACTTTTAATTCTAGCTAACGCTATTAACTAGGCCTGGCTTAAGAATAAAGTAATTATATTAATTACTTTTAACCTTAAAAGGGCCTTTAACGGTGTTAATAAGCTAATACTAAATATACACCTAATAAAAAGCAGCATCCCTATAATCATAAGAAAATAAATATAAAGTTTTATAGAAGAAAGAATAGTAAGTATTAAGTTTAATAACTTTAAAACTAAAGTAGCTCTTTTAGAGAATGTAGGCTTAGCTTAAGAATCTTTTTTATTACTAATTCTCTTTATTTTCTTTAATTTAAACCTTATAAATTAACTAGTAGACACTAAAGGAGGGGTATTAGCATATATTAATAACTACTTTAAATAAAAAACTAGACCTACTACTAAAAAGAATTTCTAGAAGATTTAAGAAAAGAATATTTTATATATTAAAGAGTAAGTAAAACGGATAGGGTTATACTTTATAACTAAAAAAACAAAACTAATTTACCTAACTAAAAAGAAAAAGAAGCTAGGAAAAGGAGAGATTATTATATATAAAAAAATAATAAAAACAGCACCTACAGCTAAACTCCTAGAGATAGTCTTTAATTAAAAGATAAGATAAAAGTAATATATATATAATAAGTAGTAAAAAGAGCTACTAAAACCGCTCTTAGTATAAAAGACCTTAAATACCTTTATTTAACCTAAATAAGATAGTTATACTAGGCATGTGTTACACCAAAAATAGACTATATATTAATAATCTAGTATAATATTAATAAAGATAAAGGATACTTTAAAGTACTTAACTTAGTATAAAAAATAGTATTACTTAAGACCTTATTAGCGTTTAAAATAGTTATAATATAAACTCTAGAAATAGAATCTTATACTCTTTTAATATATCTTTAACTAAAGTAATGAGTGTAGAATACTATTATTAACCTACACACACTACTAAAAGAGTATTTAATATAAAAGTTCTAAAATAAATAGAAAGAAAACGTATATAAAAAGGAACATGTGTGAAGTTTCTACTAGTTAAAGTAATTAGAATACTAAACCTAAAAGCTACTAAAAACTTAGAAAGAATTAACCTAAAACCCCTGGCACTATAGAGATAACTAATATTTAATATAATCAATATCAAATAAAAAGAAGCAGAAACTATTTAGAAGATTATTAATTTAATAAATGTTTTAGAGATAATAATATATACTAACGCTATAGAAAAGAAACCTAATATTAGAGCCGTAGTAGTTATAATTAGTTAATAAAATAAAACTACTAGATTATAGAGAACTAGTATTAGCCTTAAGAAATACTAGTCTACTTATATAGCTAAGCTTATCGCAATATACTACACCACTAAAAAGATTAAGAGCGAGGTATATAATAACAGAACACTCTAGTGAGATAGAACATTTATTATTGCAAGTAATAGTAGATTAGCACTATAGGTATTACAGAATCCCCCTAATAAATCAGGCTAGCAGATAGTATGAAACATCCTCAATAACGTGGAGAATATGAAGGCAAGGCAAATAAGAATACGCCTGCTTTAGATACCTGGACATAAGGGAATCCTAGGAAATAACGCAGCTAACAACCTAGTAAAAATAGTAATCAGACTGCATAAGACCTACATATTCAGACGCCCTATCACCACATAAATAAAACAAAACAGAATAGAAATGCTCAAGTAATGGCAGAAAGAATGGAAAACCACAGAAAAGAGTAAATACCTGTGAAGAATAGACGACGGGCTCCTAGCAAGGCGCACACAGAGCCTCTACAGCCCTCAATCAAGAAACAGAGCATATCTACTCACATAACTCAGAACTGGCCATTCATGGCTCGCCACCCACGCCAAAATATTTGGCTTCACTAAGGAGGACAAATGCGAATGCGGAGCACGAGAGACGGTGAAGCATGTCATGGTAAACTGCCCAGAACTTAAGGTAAGAAGGCGACAGCTTCGGAATAAGATAGGAGACGCCTTTAACAGCATCACAGAAATGCTAGGAGGAAGACCTCAGGGAAACTAGGAAGGAGTTAAAGGATAGACAATCAACAATAATGTAATTAACATAGTGCTTGACTTTGTAGAGGAGTTGAAAAGATTTACATTAAGAGCACCAGACCGGCCCTATAGGGGGGACGGCAGATAAAGAGACTAACACAGGCCCTTACAAGGCTTAAATTTCGTTTTCATGAAGTAGTATAATGTATAGTAATTTTAGAAGGATAGATAGTAGTAATGGTAACCTGCATATCCTTTAGGAGGGGTCAGGGTAAAAAAAAGACTGTATAGTGAATAGGGACTGCGGGCAAGGTAATCAACGCAGGCCGTAACAAGGCTAAAATTTCGTTTGCATGCAATTCGGTACATGTACATTAGAGATGTAAGGATAGACTTAGTAGTGGTAGCCTGCATATCCCAGTAAGGGAGAGGTCAGGGTAAATAAAATATAATAACAACGACTGTATAGCCACTATTTATTTCGCATTTATTAGTTGGAACGCGTGGCCTTTGTAGTGTTGGTAATGGATTCCCATTAAGGAAACAAAAATGCGGCCGCACTTGATTAGGTCTTTTAACTTCTAAGTTAGGATAATTAGCTAGAGAGCGTTCTGTAAAGGCCTCCTTTAACCTAAGATCGCTGAGCCCTAATCGCGCTAGCCCCCAGTCTAAATCATTACTAAGGATGATGAGAATTAGAGAGCAAAATAAAAAGTAGATTTCCATCCTCTATTATTCAGCCCATTAGAATATCCCGCCCGAATTCCTAGGCGACCTTTTTTACGCTCAGGCTCACCTTCCTGCTCAGCCTCTGAATTAGATGCCAGGTTAGTGGGGTTAGCTGCTGGTTTCGTCTGTGACTTAGAGCTCGTTCTAGGAGCGACTGGAAATTCAATACCGTCTCTTTCCGATTCCGGAATTAGAAGTATAGTGTTCGTCCCGTCTGCCGTGACGTCCTTAAAACATGTCTGAGGGTTTAGCATACGGAAATTTGTATCATATATCTGTATGCCTTCGTGCTTTCTCGTATACTTTATCGCTAGTCGCTTTACCTCCTCTACCGCCAATGGCGCAGATGGATTAACCAGAAGACTGTGTTCAACTCTCCAAGTCCCTCTCTCACGGATCTCGAAATTTATGGGGACTTTTTGGGCGTCTGCCTGTTGATTAGAATAGGGAGTAGCGAAATTGGCGGCATCTATTGCTAGAGAATTAGCATTATTCAGCAAAGTATAGGTTTGCTTACCTGGTTCTACTTGTCCTTCACTTATATGTTCTATAACTTCCCCTAAGTTAATCTGGGTAATCCGTTTACGGTCGTTTTCTCTTCATGCAGCCCCTATACCTCTTGGGAGTTTAGGTTTCTTTCTCTGTGGCCTCTTTCCATCGAGCTTCCATAGGATGGCAAGTGTCTCTCTGTCAGGTTGTGCCTTCGCAAGATGTTTCCGTCCTTTACTTGTGTGCGGCTCCTGGATATCGTCTTCCTCGAACAGCTCTTGCTCGGTTTGCCTGCGTCTCTCCTCTTTAGCTTGCCACTAACTTTTTTGCTCTGCCATCCAGTTTCTCTCCTCCTCGGCCTGCCTCTGCCTCTCCAGTGTTCCGCATGGGCCGTCTTCGGCACATAGGCCTTCCATACCATACCTAATTAGGGGTGCTAGATTGTTTTCGGCGGTAGTAGTCGTCAGTCGTAGCTGTCAATCAAAGTTGAATTTATATCGCACCAACCTCAAATCTTTTAGTGTTACACACGCACCTGCAATTCGAATCGCCCCCGCCATCGCTCTCCACCTGCATTCTATTAGTTTGCTTCCTATATTCATCCAATATGGCTTCCGACGCACTTACTCAACGCCAACAACGCTTGCACCTTGCAGGTCTATCCGTGAACGCCTCATCCGATGAAGAAAGCGCCTTTGGCACCCCAATTCACCCTGTGCGTCGTACAACAACGAAGGACAATCGAGGTAGAGGAGGAAGAGGAGGACGAGGCAATACCAGGAGCAGGAAGCGTCAGCGTCAACAGTCACCTGAGGAGAGTAGCCAGGAGTTCGTCACACAGTCGACCCAGCTGCCGGCTTCACAGGAGACTCAGTTGTTAGCGGCAAATATTACTACATATGGTATTTGTTTAAAGTTTTATTAATAACTTATTCTTTTAGTATAGCTATAAAAAAGATTATTACTAAATAAAGTTAACTTTCTTGTTTTTTTACTTACTTTAGTTTTATTAATACCTTTAGTAAGTTTACTAAAAATAGTATAAATATATTTACTAAATAACTAAATAATTTTCTAATTTATTTTATTATGATTTTACATTTCATTTACTATTTTATTATATAGTAAAGAGTAAAAATATACTTAATTTCTAAAAAACTATATAAACTTATTAAGTGTTTTATTTTTATTTATAAATTAAATATTATTACTTTTAACGTATTTTATAACTGAGCTGGACAAACAATTGAGCTGGACACTTTACTAAGACCTTAACAGTACTATTATTCACAGTACCATTATGCCACCCATTAACCTAGAATCGATTTCTCAAGAAGCCAGAATACAGCTTGCTATCCAGGCTCTTAATCTAGACTAAATTCATGGCCTTCGAAACGCTGCACGCATCTATAACGTACCTAAATCAAGCCTAAAGACATGACGCGACGGAACTACCTTACGACGCGATACCTTACTAAATAAGATGAAACTCACAGTCTCTGAAGAGAAGGCGATAAAGGAGTATATTCTTAAGCTAAATTCAAGAGAATTTGCCCCTCCGCTTAATGCTGTTTAAGAGATGGCTAATAAACTACTAGCTGAGTGAGGGGGAGACCTAGTCGGTAAACTTTGGCCACACAACTTTGTCAAGTGTATGCCAGGGATTCAAACGAAGTATAATCAGAAGCTAGACTACCAGCGTTATAAACAGGAAGAACCAGCTATTATATAAGGCTAATTTAATCTTGTATATAACGTAAAGGCTATATACGGTATACAGGATGAAGACACGTACAACTTTGATGAATCTGGCTTTCAGATAGGTATAATAACAACCCAAAAGGTTGTTACAGGCTCTAAGAGACAGCATTAACCAAAGGCCCTTCAGCCAGGCACTTGTGAGTGGGTTATAACGATCCTAGCCATCAGCGCGTTAGGGTATGTAATTCCACCCTTTGTCATCTACAAGGGCAAGAATCACCTCTCTGCCTGGTACCAGGAACTTGGTATACCACGTCAATGGCAATTCGGTGTCTCTGATAATGGCTAGATAACTAATGAGCTTGGTCTCACATGGTTAAAGCACTTTAACGCGTGTACAAAGGAGCGTAATGTTAGCACATACTGATTATTAATTATTGACAGCCATAAGAGCCACAACTCTCTCGAATTCACGGAATATTGCAAGGAGAATAAGATTATCACTCTATGTATGCCGGCACACTCATTACACATCCTGTAGCCACTAGATATGGGTTGTTTTTCACCTTTAAAGAGGGCCTATAGGCGCCAAGTCGAAAAGCTAATGCATAACTGGTTTAACTATATTACTAAACTAGAGTTCTTACCAGCCTTCCGCGACGCGTTTAACGAGTCAATTACTAAGAGTAATATTCAAGGAAGCTTTCAAGGTACTGGCCTAGTTCTATTCAACCTGGATAAGGTGATATTAAAGCTTGATATTTGATTACACATGTCTACACTACCTACTAACCAAGAGGTCACCTGGCAGTTGAAAACCCCTAAGAACTATTAAGAATTTAGGTCGCAAATAAAGCTAATTACGAATAAGTTAGGTAGCTTACTCTCTTTTTTAAAGGATGGGTACCAGCAGCTTGTTAAAGGCACCCTCGCGATAGCTTAAGAGATGGTGCTTATACGTGATTGTATTACTAAGCTTAAAGTAGCTAATAAGGCCGTATCTTGACAAAAGCAGCGCAAAAGAAAACGTATCCAGAAAGAAAGAGTACTTAGCTTTAGTGCTGGCCAGAATAAATCCACCAAGGACCCTACTACTACAAGTTCTAGTAGTAAGAAGGGTCGTGGGAAGGTAAGGGTAGATAGGGCTAAACTAACTCAAAAGCGCTGTAGTAACTATAGTGGGACTAGGCATAACACTCGAACATACGAAATTAATAAAGATAATACTATAGAATCTAGTAGTAATAAGAATAGTACTATAACTAACAGTACTATTAAGTAATGGTACTGTAAATAATAGTACTTTAATAAAGTCTTAGTAAAGTGTCCAGCTCGGTTATTTATCCAGCTCAATTATAAAATACGTTATATTTATTTTTTATATTACTTTATTTAAATTTATTTATATACATTATTAGTAAACTTAAAACTAAAATTATTATTATTATTATTAATACTACTTAATAATCATAAGTACTAAACTTATTATTTATTTAAATAGTATTATAAACTTTACTATTTATAATAATATTAAAATTATTATTACTATTTTAAATTATTTAAAATATTTTAAGTTGTATATAAGTAACTAAAATAATTAAAAAAAAATTTTTACTTTATACTTAGTTTACTACTATTTATATTAACAAAGTTATTATTAAAGTTTTTATTATATAGTTACTTATTATAAATAAAAATTTAATTTTTTTATTTTTTAAACTAGTTTACTATATATTTTAATAAGTATTTTTTTAATAAAAATAAACTTTATAGAATTTTTTATTTAATTATAACTATTATTAAAGTAACTATATTTTATTATAATAAAACTTTTATATACTATTAAATATAATTATTAAAGTAGTATTATTATAATAATATAATATATATATTATAGTAATATAAAACACCTAAATAAATATTACTACATGTAATGTTTTTTAAAACATAAGTATAATACTACTATTATTTAAGTATAGTATTATTATTATATAAGTGTAATATTATTATTATATAAGTGTAATATTATTATTACACTTATATTATAGTTATGCTTTAATAATATTTAGAATTATAAAATAAAAAGCTTACTACCTATTTTCTAGTTTAATAGAATTTAGTTTTAATTTATTTTATTAGTGTTTACTTGCTGCTATATTAACTCTTTATTATATATATACTATTAATTTTAATTAAGCTTTTTTTTAGCTACTTATATAATTAAATTTAAAGTTTAATAAAATTAGTAATTTAAAACTTAAGTAAACTACTAAATTACTATTATAAATAAGTTTATTTAAATTTTACCTAAAATTTAATACTTTTTTTTGCGTTTTTATACATAATATATACTTAAAAAAATAAAAAATTATTAGTATTATTAATATTGAATTTTATAAGCAAGTTTTATATATATATAAATTATATATTTTAATAAAACATACTAAATATTAATATTTTTAGTATAATACTTTAATGAAATAATAGTTAATTAATTTAAAAACATATAATATATAGTAAATATATATAACGTTACTAAATTAGTATTTAAATTATAATTTATTAAAGTGTTTTTATAATATAATTATAAACATAATTTAAAAATATTTGTTATTACATATATTTTTGCCTTCAAATTTCTTTTTTATTTACTTAAATTTTTTTTATAAAAAATATAATTAACTATTTACTATATACTCTATTAGTATAATTAGTGTAATAACTATATATTATAAGTAAACTAAAATATAATAAACTAAATACTAAGTTTTAACTTAAGTACTAAATGTATATTAACTTTTTAATTTTTATAAACTTACTTTTTGGTTTTATATAGTTTTAATATAATACTTTATTACTTATATTTACATGTAACTATTTATAAGTTTATACTAACTATAATAATTACTAAAATTTAGTTTAATAGCTTTATAAATTAAACTTTAAAAGTTAAAATAGTTTATAATTAAAAGTATAATTACTAAAAAACTTTATATAAAAATTTTATTATTATTAAATTATAGTTTAATATTATGTATTATATTATTAAAAAGTATAGTATTATAAAAAAAATTTATAACTTTAATAAAACTAGCTTTTAAATAAGTATTATTATAACTAATAAAGTAGTTATAAATTTTAAAAAAAACCTTTTAATTAAAAGTTATATAATTAAGTAATTTTACTATTTATTATTTTTGTAAAAATTATTACTTTTTTATTTAATATTAAAATAATATTATATTACTAAATTACTTTATTTTATTAAGTAATAATAGTTAAGTAACTAATAAACTTAATATTACAACTAATATAAATACATAAGTAGTTATATATAAATATAAGTAATAAAGTAATATATTAAAGTTATATACAACTAAAAAGTTAATATACTTTTATACTTATATTATAATTTAGTATTTAGCTTTTTATATTTTAGTTTACTTATAATATATAACTATTATATTTAGTATTAAAAAGCTATGGTATTTTAATAAGTATATAAAAAACTATAAAATAAGTATATATTATTTACTAATTACTAATACTTGTAAAAGCTTTAATTTACTTAAATTTTAATAGTTTTATAAAAGAAATATACTTTATATACTAGTATTTTTATTGTATTTACTTTAATTACTTAACATAAGTTATGTTAAGCTTTTAAAAAAAGTATATAAATAGTAAGTTAAAGATTTTATATACTATTATAATAAAAAGTTAATATAGTTATAAGTAAATACTATAAAAAATAAATAAAAGCTAAATTCTATTAAATTAAAAAGTAAGTACTAAACTTTTTATTTTATAGTTTTTAATACTATTAAAATGTAAATATAATACTAGTATTACACTTAATTATTTTAAAACTTATTATATAAAGTAATATTTACTTAATTATATAATAATATTTATTAAATTATTTTATATTATTATAACTATTATATTTATTATATTATTAAATTTAACTTTTTACTAGTATTTAAAGTAGTTTACTAAAACTTAATTATAAAAAGTAATATTTATATAAACTTTTAAATTATAAGCTTAATTTTTATAACTTGAATATAGTATTAATAAAATTTAATATTAAGCTGTAAATACTATTACTATTAGTAAAAACAACTTTTTTTTAGTAGTTAAAAATAGTTAATAATACTATTAAACTAAGTTTTTAAATAGTTTTAGTTTATAAGTAAATTTAAAAGTATTAAAATAACTTATTTAACTTAATTATTAATTTACTAAATTACTTTAGTAAAAGTATTATACTAATAATATATTTAGTAGTATTACTATACTTAAAAGTTATTAGTTTTTAAAAAGTAAATAAAACTATTATGTAATATAAAATATATTAAAAAAGCAAATTTAAAAGTAAAAAATAGTAATAAAAATAAAAGGCTTAGAATTAATTACTTAAGCTAATATTAATATATAAATTAAAACTAAAATGTACTAAAATAAAAATTATACTAATATAAATATATTATAGTTAAAAAACTATAAATACTATTGTAAAATTAAGTATAAATTAAAAATATATAAAAAAAGTAAAAACTAAATTATTTATTTATTAGTTAATTAGTATAATAATAACTTTTAGTATTATAAAGTTATAAAAATTTATTAAAAAATTTCGTATACTTACATATATAATTTATTTATAAATGTAATATTTTTATTTTTAGTATAATAAATATAAATAAATAATATTTATTACTTTTATTATTATTTATAAAACTTAAAGTTATATTCTAATTATTATAATATAAGTTTAGTTGTTTTTACTTAAAATATTAATAAAATAGTAATTATAAATAAATAAAAAAAGTATTATAATAATATAAGTATAAATATTAGTTTAATAAAGTTTATTAAAAATAATAATTTATATTCTAAAAGTTATATAGTTAAAATAAATAAAAATAATTAATTAATAATTAATTAATAATTACGTAATAAAAAAATAATAATATAAAAACTATAAAAAAATTAATTAATTTTATATACTTATGTTTTTACTTTATTTATGTTTTTTCTTTATTTATTTTTTTACCTAATTTTTTTTATAGATGTCACGGTAACTATTTATAACACCTTATAAGAGTCTTCTAAGAAAGTCTTTTCTATAAGCTTTTTTATTATATTATGTATTTATATATTAGCTTTACACTAGTATATAAGCTCTTATCTAAATACTTTATTTATAGTCTATTTTATTTCTTTTTTTTAATATAACGTTTTAAATTATTACTTAGTACTATATATAGTAAATAATTAATACTTCTTTCTAAGTTCTTAATTTCTTGCTTGTAGTATTTTTATAATATTATATTATATTATTACTACTAGTAGTAGAATATTTAACTCTTTTAATACTCTTATTTTAACTACAAAACTCATGTCGTTTTTTAAGGAGTAGATAACTATAATATAGAACGTATTTACTAAAGCACTAGAATAATAATAAGTATAGCTAAAATATTAGTAAATATAACAACAAGAATTTATTAACACTTTTTAAAAGAAATTATAGGAAGTTTGAAAATAAATTATGTCTATCTTTTTTTACCTTATTATTTAAGTAACTACTACTAAAAAAAGCCTTAGTAAGTACTACTAGTTTATTTAGAAATAGCTTAAGTCTTATAATTCTAATCTTATTTATAATTATAACTAGTACCTATTTCTAAGTTCTCTAAATTATAGTTAGGTAAATAAAGTTAATTTCTATACTAAGTTTTACTATTTTATTAGTAATAATAAAATCTGATTACCTACCTAACTTTTTAATGTTTACTAGAAAGTAAAAGAATATATCTATTTTTATTAGAAAACTCTGCTATGAACTTGAAAGTAATATTAACTAATATTTTACTAAATATTTTTAGCTTCTATATGTATACTTAAGACTAGAAAAAACCTAGTAACACTTATAAACTTTTTTATAGATTAGAATATATACATAGTAAAGTAATTAATTACCTTTCTATAAACTATATATAAAGACCTAAATAAAAAACTTACTATTTTAAGTAAACTTAATATGTTTTACTAAAAATAAAAGAGCTTTATTATTTATTTTACTAAATTCTACAAACTAGCTACTAATACTAAATTAAATGAAATTAGTTTAATTATATAGTTAAGAAAATTATTAAATAATAAGCTTTATTAAGTAATAGTAGGTATTAAAATTCCTAATATATTAAATAACTATACTAACTTAATATTTTTATATAATAATAATTTTTAGTATCTTTTTACCCTACACTACTATAGGCTGTAACTTATATTATAATAAGACTTTAATATTATAGAAATTAATATCTTTAATTATACTTTTTTTAAATTAGCTAAATAAAAAACCTAAAAGTATAATAGTTAGTGCTTTAAGTATAATAAATATAGCTATATTTTCTAAAACTACTTTATTTTTCTGTTAAAACTTTAATTTATAAGTCTATCTAACTTCTAATAATTAACCTGTTTCTATTCTTTCTATAGATTTAAATTTTCTTATAAATAAAAACACTTCTAAACTCTTTAAACTAGTTTACTAAAAACTCTATTCTGAAGTTAAGTTACTCTTTAAAATGTTTTTAATACTAGATTTTTATTAACTTATAGACCTTTTACGTAATAACTAATTCTTAAGACTATTAAGTAAATATTTTATATACTATTTAATAAAATAGTTCTTTTTATTTTATTACTACTCTAATTAATACTAGAGCTACTAATATAGGTTATATTAGTAAATCTTTAGTTTATATTTAAAAACTTTATTTTTTGTTTTTTTTTAAACGTTTTTTATTTCACTAGTTTTAATAGTAAACCCCTTAAAGAGAGTTATATCTTATATACTACTAGTATAATCTTTTATTATTTAAATTATATTAAAGATATCTGCTTTTTTAAAATAGCTACTAGAAATTATAAACTAATTTTTAGCTAACTATAAATGAAAAAGTATAAAGTTAATTTTAACTATAACTTATAAAAGTGTTATGGACGGTAATAGTAAGGTAACTATACTTAAAGAGCTAAAAAAAACTAGCGATAACAGCTAATAAAGCTTTAGAATAGAAACGTATATTTGAACTAGAAAGGAAGAATTATAAGTAGATATAAGACATATTAGCACAGGCTAAGGCACAAGCCAAGAAGTAAAAACAGAAATATAGAATTATACTAATAGATTAGAAGTAGTGACTTATATAACTAAGATAAGGCTTAGTAAATAAAGGTAGATAGAAATAGAGTAAGATAGCTAAACCTCTAATAGCTTTATTAATCTCTAGTAGTATTTAATATACTACTAATAGGTATATAATATACGCATGAAGGATCTTCTATAAGTATAGAGTATTAGATAGTTTATAATTACTTTTAATTCTTTATAGTTACTCTAAAATTAAGATTTATATTTTAAGTAATATAGTTTAATACTATCCTGTTAAATTTTAACTTATTATATTATTTTCTTCTTATTTTTTACTAAGTTAATTAACTTCTACTAAGTCTAATAAGCTATTTAATCTGGAAGTAAGAGAACTATTAAATATTATATAAGTAGTTAAACAGCTTATTACTAGCATAATTTATATTAGTAAGTTAGTAACTTATAATATTATAATTATCATCTCAAAAGAATAGAAAGAACCGTTAGATAGATTCTAATAATTAATTATTAAAAACTTATAATAACTTACTATAAGAGAGAGCAAGAACTTTACTTATTATTAGAAAGTAATAGTAAAGAAAAAGTTATAGTAAGATTCTTATCCATAACTAGAAATATATCTAGAGGAACTAAGAGTGTATAATAAGTTATCTAGAAATAAAAAATAGCTATTATAGAATTACGCAACGCTTTAGTAAACCTATAATAATAGGTTAAAGCTAAATAATAAGCTATAATAGTTTAAAAAGAAGGGATAGTAAAAATATAACCCTCTAAGAAATTTAATAGAAATTAAGATAAACTTAAAACTTTTATGGCAATAATAAACCTCTATTATTAATTTAATTAGAAGTTATTTCTAACTAATTAGGATTAGATTTTAGCGGCTAGTATAAACATAATAGGTAAAGCTATATAATAGTTTAAACTAATAGTAAGAAATTACCTTACTAATAAAGACTTTAACCTAGAAGCGGTAGGATTAGCTAACTGTAATAATAATATATTATTACAAGTTACTAACTTACTAATATAAATTATACTGGTAATAAGCTGTCTAACTGCTTATGTAATACTTAGTAGTTCCCTCGCTTCTAGATCAGATAGCTCGTTAGACTTAGTAGAAGTTGGTTAACTTAGTAGAGAGTAAGAAGAAAGATACGGTAAGTTAAGATTTAACAGGATAGTATTAAACTATGTCACTTGAGGTGTGAATCTTAATTTTAGAGTAACTACAAAGAATTAAAAGTAACCGTGAGCCATCTAACGCCTTATACTTATAGTAGATCCTCCGTGCGTACATTCTGTACTGTTGTTCAGTATATTAGATACTATTAGAGATTGTTAGAGATATCAGAGCTTCTGGCTTCCTCTGATATTTCTAACAGCTAAGTCTTGTCCTATCACGTAGGCTACTGCTCCCAATTCTTTAGCATAGTTCCGTATTTCTGTCCTTGCTTCTTAGCTCTTGTCTTAGCTTACGCTAAAGCATCCCGTGTATACTTATAATTCTTCCTTTTAAGCTCAAACATCTGTTTCTATTTAAGAGCTTCATTGGCTGTTATTGCTAATTCCTTTAGCTCTTCAGGTGCAGTTGCCTTATTGTTACCGTTCATAATATTATCCCCCTTTTCTAAGTCTTTGTCCTGGAAGATAGTTTCTCTCTTCTATAAGCAGTATAAAGGCAGCAGGTCTTCTGCTCTGTGTTCTAGACTGTAAGACCCTTAACTTCCTTTCCTTCCTGTCTAGCCTCCTCATAATAACACGTTCTGAGTCGTCTCTAATACGTGCTTGCTGTTTAGCTTCTCAGATCTATAACGAACCCTATTACATGCTGACACCTTGCTTGAACTGTTCCCATCAAGGCGATAATTGCCTTATAAATTTAAGTTCTAGTTATTATTCAGCCTGTAATAATTGCAACGTGAAATGCGATTTAATTATCTCGTAACCGGAGTAGGATTATCTTAATTATAATAAGGAAAAACTCTATTATTAGCTTGAAAAGGCTGAGGAAGATGTGCTGGAGGCTCGTTCCCGTGCCCTCCGGCTTCATCGCAAACTTACGAAAGTTGATTCCAAAGAGAAAGAGATGTTTGATTGAGAGATAGCTTCTATTTATGAAGTCTAAGCTCTTAAAGAGGCTAAAGCTTGCTTTTGGGGTTAAGAAACTTACACACTGTAACCCGCAATGCTGGCTTCTTTCTAACCTGTTTTATTTTTCTTTTCCTTTAGTTTGGATTGGAACGCGCTGCAGTCGTCCTTTCTATAGGATATAGCCCTTATTAGTTCTTCTAATAGTACTAGTTAATTAGCTCTGAACTATTTCTTAGGTTCCTAATTAGCTCCCACGTATTATCTTTAGGTCTGTAACTTTTCTATCTAACTAGATATTTCCACTAACGCCTGAACTGCTAGTAGTTCAAAATCCATTAAACTTCGTACTTAGTTATGTCTTCTTCGAGTTTAAGTTTTATCTACAATTTAGTATTCTGTAGTGCTGGTTCTAACTTTGAAATATGAAAAACTAGGTAAATCTTTATGTCCTTAGGTAGCTATAGTTTATAATTCATAGATTCTATTTATCTTTTAACCTTAAATAGCCCTAATTTAACGTGATCCAGTTTCTTTGATAGTTGTTTTATTTTAAAAATTTTTTATAGTAGGAAAACTTTATCTCTCTCCTTAAAAATTAGTCTCTTAACTCTAGATTTATCTTTCTGCTGTTTGCTGAGAACTCCTTTCTAAATGATTTTCCCTACTATTTCCTAGTAAAGTTATTATAATTCATTAACTCTTATTCTTACTAATTCTGATATTTTGTTTAATTTCTATAGTTCTCGATAAGCTGTAGGCTTATAACCGTAATTTGTATAGAATAGTAATTTTCCTATTATTAATAACTTTGCAGAGTTATATACAAACTCGGCTATTAGTAGTAAATTAATCCAATTATCTTATTATTTATTAATATATATTCTTACGTATTATTCTAACGTCTGGTTTGTTCTTTCTGTTTGTCTATTTATTTATAGATAAAATGCTATTAAGAGATAGTAGTCAGCCTCTAGCTTTCTTATAAATATTTTTTAAAACGTTAATATAAATAATTTATCTCTGTCTGTAATGAATTCTCATGGTAGTCTATATTATGCTATTAGTAGTCTAATAAGTATAGTTACTAATTTATCCGCTTTAACCTCTATATATATAGGTTTAAAGTATGTATATTTTATAAGTTTATTTACTATAACTAATATCATGTCGTACTATTAACCTCTAAAGGTGGTTATTATTAGTATTTCCGTAATAAAATCTATTATAACTAATTCTTATAGTAGGTCTAGTAAAGGAATTAGTTATATAAGTCTATATTCCTTATATCTTAATGCTTTATTCTTTTTGTATTTGATACATTCTAAAAGAATATCTCTAACCTTTTTTTATATTCCTAGAATCTAAAAATGTCTGTTGATTCGTTCTATAGTTTTTTTAATTTCTTAATATCCGTGTATTTCAGCTGAATGTTGGTCTTTAATAAGTTTAGTTTATAATATATTTAGTACATAGATTATTCCTTAGTCCAGATTCTAATATAGTTACCTATTATTAAATTTCCTTATTTATTTTTCTTAAGTGTTTTTGATAATGACTACTGTTTTAATATCTATCTATAAGCTTCCTAGAGATCCGTCTAGTCTTTATCTAAGTATTATATTATAAATCTTTAGTATGTCTTTTATATAGTCTGCTCTTTAACTAAGTACGTTAGCCACTATATTTTCTTTTTCTAACTTATAAAGTATTTAAAAGTTAAAAGTAGAAACTAATTTCTATTACTTAACTTATCGTTAATTTAGCTTCTTCATTATTGTAAATACTATTAGATTCTTGTAATCTGAATATATAATAATTTAGTACTTAGTTTCTTCCAAGTAGTGTCTCTATTTTTTAAATGCTTAAACTATTACCAATAGTTCTTTATCATAAATATTATAGTTTAACTTAGTAGTTATAAGTTTATGAGATAAGAAGTCTATTAAATGTTTATACCTATTATTTTATATTTATAGTAGGATAGCTTTTATAGCTCTATCTAATATATCTATATATATCTTCATTTAAAGTTATAAATTAAACATCTTTAATATCGGTGGTTGCTGGAACATTTCTTTTAATATCTTAAAAGCATTTTCCTTATATTATTCCTACTTAAATTGTTGATCTTTCTTAAGCAATTCCGTTAAAGGTAATGTGATTTTTAAGTAGTCTTTAATAAATTATCAGCAGAAACCCGTAAATCTGAGGAAAGAATAAACTTCTTTTATATTTATTAGTATTAGCTAAAATAGAATATCTTTAGCTTTATCTAGATTGACTGCTATTCTATCTTAAGATACTAAATATCCTAAGAATTTAACTTCCGTTCTGTAGAACACATATTTTTCTGTTTAAATATATAACTTGTGTTTCTTAAGCTTTCATAATACCATCTTAGTATACTTAATATGTTTTTCTAGTATTCTATTCATGTATACAAGCACGTTATTAAGGTATGCTATTATAAATACGTCTAGAAATTCTCTCAGTACCTAGTTAATAATTGTCTGAAATATTACTAGTGTATTTGTGAGTTCTATTAGCATAACTAAGTACTTAAATAGTCCGTATCTTATTTTAAATACTATTATCTATTCGTGTTCTTTAGCTATTTATATTTAGTAGTATCTATTTTTAATATTAAAGAGACTAAACTATTTAGCTCCTCTGAGTTTATCCATAAGTTCTAATATTAAAAGTATTAGATAATAATTTTTTATTATAGCTTTGTTAAGGTGTCTGTAGTTGATATATAACCATAATTTACTATTCTTTTTTAGTATAAAGAGTAGTAGTGAAGCTATTTTACTTTAACTAGTTTATATATATCTTTTTTATTAGTTTTCTTATAAGAATTTTCGTAATTCTTTCTGCTGATGAATAGGTACTTGATATAATAATCCTAGTTTCAAATCTGTTTCTTTCTTAAGCGTGATTTTGTGGTCCTAGTCCTAGTATTCTGGTAATTAGTCTTTAGCTTTTTTAAAGAACCATTCTCTGAATTCCTCTTAGTATTCTTTTAGTATAATAAATTTAGTATCCTAAAGTGTTGCTTTCTTTATTTATATTATTATTTATTATTTCTATTCGTGGTAATCTCTCCTGATTTTTATAGTTTTCTTTCTCTAATTAATAGTTAGGTTCTATTATGCTAGCTAGTCTTATCCTAAGATAAAATTCTTACTACCTAGATTTATAATTTTAATACGATAGTTATCCCTGTAACCTGCTACCTAAATAGTTACATTTCGTGTTTTAAGATTAATTAGACTTTTTCTGAATACTGTTAGACTATTGTCTACGTATTTTACTTATACAGGTTTATTTAAAACTCTAGTTAGTATTTAGTATCTTTATACTTACTTATTTAATATAAGTGTTTTACTAGCCCCACTGTCTATAAGTGCTAGTATCTAATTACTATTAATATATACATTTATGTATAGCTTATTTTCGTGTTTCCTCTAGTTTAGTTATGTGTATATAATTGATATGTTTTTTCTAACTATTTTTTATTAGCTTTCTAGTGGCTTGGTCTAAGTTTACTAGTTTTCTAGTTTTTTATCTATAGCTAACTCTTAAGTAGCAGTTGCTTTTTTAGTGTTTCTTTATTAGGTTTATAGATTAAGTATCTCTAGAGTTAGTATATATCTTATCTTAGTATTAAATATGTATTTCTAGTTTCTTTTTTATAATCCTTACATTTCCATCCTAAGAAACATTCTTAATATGTGAGTTTTCTGTGTGAATCTGTAGCTAACTATTTTTCTTAGCAGTATTTAGCCTAGTGTAGTCTGTATCCTAGTTAATATTAATCCTATAACAACTTTTTATGTTTATCTGAGTTTAGATCTTGTGATTTATTTTCTAAGTTTATGTAAACCAGTTCTTATTACTTACTTAGTTCTTTTTTATTCATAATTTATTATAATACTTTTCTTATGTTTAGTCCTTTAACACGTATAGAGTATTTATTCTATTTATAGTCCTTTTCTATATAAGTTTTTACTATATATATCTAATATTACTTTCTTATTAATCTATTTATAGTATTATTATTTTATATCTATAAGGTTAATAAAGGGGTCTTTTCTTCCTTTTTATTTTAATCCTATCCTAGTTCTAGATATCTAATGGGTGGGTAGTATATTATATTTATTATAGCTAGCATAGGTATCTATTAATAGATCTTATTTATTTATATAGCTAGTGTTTATCTAGTTAACTCTTTATATTACTTATTACTTACTAACTATAATATTTATTAGTATTTATATATCTTATCTCTTAAGATAACTTCCTAGTGCTTGGTAATATAATATTCCTCTAAATAATACTTTAATTTATATATTTAATAGTATCCCTAGTGTACTTATTATATAATTATTATAGACATAAGTTTTTTACCTTCTTCTATCTTGTGATTTTTTTTTATTAGAATTTTTAGTTTTTCTTATAAAAGAGTCCTCCTTCCCGTTCTATAATCTTATAAAAACGTTATGTTTTTTTTTTAGTTTTAGTATTATATTATTAAACTGCAGCTCTTTATATCGTGATGATTATATTATTAGATTATTTTACTAGATAATTTTTAACTTATTAATATAGTATTTTGTATTCTTAACTAAGATGTATGTGACTCCTATAGATCTAGTATTATTTCTTTTAAATTCTTTATATAATTATCTCTTTTGTTATCGTGTTTTATACTTATTCTACTTAGACTATTACTACTTTAATTTTCTTAAATACTTTAGTCTAGACGTAAGCCTTTTTAATATCTAATTACTATTATTTATAATCCTTAATAAAGTGTTTTTATTTTCTATATTCTAGACAGGCTTTACGTGTGTAGTGTTTTATTTATTTTTTAGCTTACTTTCCTTACTTATTTCTAATAAATATTTTCTTAATATTAATATCTATTACGTTATAGATTTAGTTGTTTTTTCTATTTCTTCTAGATATATAGATTACTAATCTCTTATATACTTTCTTCTCTTACTTTTATTAATATTAATAGTTATTAATAATTACTGCTTGCTTAATAATTCTTAGTAAAATATCTAGCTATTTTCCTTTAAAGATTTCGTTTTTAATTTTGTTTTTTATTCTGTTTTTTAATTCTTTATAGTATATTATAACTAGTAGTTAATCTACCTAATTAAGTTATAATTAGATTTATTTAAATTCTGCTATGTAGTTAGCTGCTGATGTTTATTACTTAAGTCTTTAAAACTTTTAGATTACTTTATTTTCCTTATTAATTTTACCGAAGATAATAATTAGTTCTTTTTTAAAGTCTTTATAACTGTTAAAAGCTTATTATATGTTATTATTACAATTAGCTAGTCCTACTACTCCTAAGTTAGAATCTTTATTAATAAGATAGTTTCTTACTAGTGGTTTAAATTATTATATAGCTTTACTTATTATATTTATACTTACTACTAGAATCTAATCCTAGTCAGTTAGAAATAACTTCTGATTAAATTAATAGTAGAGATTTATAGCTATTATAAATATTTTAAGTTTATCTCTATTACTATTAAACTTTTTAGGAGGTTGTATCTTTGCTGTTCTCTTTTCTTAATTTATTTTAACTTATTATTATAAGTTTATTAAGGTATTACGTAGCTTTATAATGGCTATTTTTTATTCTTAGATAATTTATTACACAGTCTTAGTCTCTCTAAATATACTTCTAGTTATAAATAAAGGTCTTACTATAACTTCTTCTTTACTACTACTTTTTTTTAACAAATAGAGTTGTCGTTTGTCCTTATAGTGAGTTATTATAAACTCTTAATAATTAGTTTATTAGAATCTATCTAACAGTTTTTTTTACTTTCTTGAGGTGGTAGTTACAATATTATAAGTTACTAACTTACTAATATAAATTATACTAGTAATAAGCTATTTAATTATTTATATAATACTTAATAGTTCCCTTACTTCTAGATCAGATAGCTTATTAGACTTAGTAGAAGTTAGTTAACTTAGTAAAGAGTAAGAAAAAAGATATAGTAAGTTAAAATTTAATAAAATAGTATTAAACTATATCACTTAAGGTATAAATCTTAATTTTAGAGTAACTATAAAGAATTAAAAGTAACTATAAGCTGTTTAATGCCTTATACTTATAGTAGATCCTCCATGCGTACATTCTATACTATTATTTAGTATATTAAATACTATTAAAGATTATTAGAGATATTAGAGCTTCTAGATTTCTCTAATATTTCTAATAGCTAAGTCTTATCCTATCACGTGAGCTACTACTCCTAATTCTTTAGTATAATTTTATATTTCTATTCTTACTTCTTAGCTCTTATCTTAGCTTACGCTAAAATATTTTATATATACTTATAATTCTTCCTTTTAAGCTTAAATATCTGTTTCTATTTAAGAGCTTTATTAGCTATTATTACTAATTTCTTCAGCTCTTTAAATACAGTTACCTTATTATTACCGTTTATAACATATATAATAAGCCTTTAGAAATTATAAATGTTTCGAACAGGAAATAATTATTGTCTTTAGGGAGATTAATAAAGAAACTAAAGTAATTTAAAAGCTCTAATAACTTAAGTAACGTATATTAGTAGCTAATTATACTATAGAATTTAAATAGATTTAATTATAACTTAATTAAGTAGACCAGCTTTTAGTTATAATATACTATAAGAGACTAAAAAATAGAATTAAGGACAAAATCTCTAAAAGAAAACAGCTAAGTATTTTATTAAAAATTATTAAGTAAGTAGTAACCATTAATAACTAGTAGTACCAATAAGAATAAAAAAAAAAGGTATAAAAGAAATTAGTAATTTATATACTAAGAAAAAATAAAAAAGATAACTAAATCTATAACGTAATAAACATTAACATTAAGAAAATATTTATTAGAAATAAATAAAGGAAGTGAGTTAAGAAATGAATAGAATACTATATATATAAAGTCTGTTTAGAATATAGAAAAAAAAGACACTTCGTTAAAGATTATAAATAGTAATAATTAGATATTAAAAAGGCTTATGTTTAGACTAAGGTATATAAGAAAATTAAGGTCACTATAGTCCAAGTAGAATAAGCAAGAGACACTATAATAAAAGAAATAATTATAAAAAGAATCTAGAAGAAATAATACTAGATTTATAGAAACTATACACATTTTAAATAAGAATATAAAATTCCGTATTAGTAAGTTAAGGATTATCTGGTAAAATAACCTAATGATATAATTATTATAATATAAGAAGCAATAGCTCAATAACATAATATAAGAACCAAAAAAGAAATAAAAAGGTTTTATGAGATTATAGAATAAGAAAGTAGACTATTTTACAAGAAAGATTAGAAATTCAGGCAAAGAAAGAATTAAAAGATAATAGAAGATAAGAAGTTAATATCTATAATAATTATACAGCGCGTACGCTGGAGATACTGTTAAATATACAAATCAGAGTACTATTAAAAGGAATATTATATTACTAAATACTAGAAAGTCACTCTAGAAGACGGAATGTATAAATACTAATAAGTATTATAATTAATAGGAAATAAATAGTATAGAGGACTAAGCAGAGAAGGACTAGCTATATAAATAAATAAGATTTATAGGCAAACGCCTATACTAGTTATAATTAATATACTATACTATCACCCTGTTAGATACTATTAGAAGGAAGAAGAAAACTCTTTACTAATATTATAAATACAGGATAATAACGCCGCAAACAGAATAATAAGAAAGAAATACTAGATATATGTAGTTTCTAACTATATAAAAAAAAACTATAAATAGAATAAACACGCCATACGTGTTAAAGGACTAAAGATAAGAAAAGTATTATAATAACTAGCGAATAAAAAGGAACTTAACCTGGAATAAAAACTAATTTATATAGATTTAGAAAATAAATTACAGGACCCAAACTCAGATAAATATAAATAACTATTATGGGATAAATACTAGATAGAATGCTAATAATATTAAGCTAAATACTACTAAAAAAGATAGTTAGCTACAGAATTACACAAAAAACTCACATATCAAGAATGTTTCTTGGGATGGAAATGTTAAGATTATGGAGAATAAGCTAAAAATATATATAAAATACTTAATAAAGAAGTATGTTAACTCTAGAAATGTCTAATCTATAGATTTAATAAAGAAACACTAAAGAGGTAACTACCACTCAGGAGTTAGCTATAGACAAAAAACTAGAAAACTAATAGACTATAACTAAGCTATTAGAGAGCTAAGAACTAGAAATTAGAAACAACATATTAATTATATACACATAACTAAACTAAAGGAAATATGAAAACAAGTTATATATAAATATATATATTAACAGTAATTAAATACTAGCACTTATAGATAGTAAAACTAGTAAGACACTTATATTAAATAAGTAAGTATAAAGATACTAGATACTAACTAGAGTTTTAGACGAACTTATGTAAGTAAAACACATAGATAATAATCTAACAGTATTTAAAAAAAGTTTAATTAATCTTAAAATATAGAATATAACTATTAAGGTAGCAGGTTACACAGATAACTACTATATTAAGATTATAAATCTAGATAGTAAAGACTTTATCTTAGGATGAGACTAGCTAGCACGATAGAACCTAATAATTAATTAGAAAATAAAGTCTATAGAAATTAGAAGAGACTACTATAAATAAACGAAAGCTATAATATAAATAAAGAAAATAATACTTTATAATACTATATTTATTATGCCGAACGAATACCAGAAGGAATTTAGAGAATAGTTCTTTAAGAAAGCTAAAAACTAGTTACTAAAATATTAAAACTAAGACCATAAAATCACGCTTAAAGAAGGAATGGATTTGAAACTAGGACTATTATATTAAGTACCCATACACCAACAAAAAGAATTATAAAGATTCTTATAAGAAAATTAATAAAAGGGATATATATAAACTAGCTAAAGTAAGATAGCCTTACTAATACTCTTTATACTAAAGAAAAATAGAAAATTAAGATTATGTATTAATTACAGACACCTTAATAAAGCCACTATAAAAAATCGTTACCTTATACTATTAATATTAGAACTTATAGATAAGTTAAGAGGAGCTAAATAGTTTAGCCTCTTTAATATTAAGAATAGATATTATTAAATATAAATAGCCAAAGGACACGAATAGATAACAATATTTAAAACAAAATATAGACTATTTAAATATCTAGTTATGCTAATAGAACTCATAAATGTACCAGCAACATTTCAGACAATTATTAACTATATACTAAGAGAATACCTAGACGTATTTATAATAGCATATCTAGATAACATACTTATATACATAAATAAAATACTAAAAGAATATATTAAGTATACTAAAAAGGTGCTAAGAAAGCTCAAGGAACACAAGTTATATATTTAAATAGAAAAATATATATTCTATAAGACTAAAGTTAAGTTCTTAGAATACTTAATATCTTAAAATGGAATAGTAGTTAATTTAGATAAAGCTAAAGATATTCTATCTTAGCCTATACTAATAAATATAAAAGAAGTTTATTTTTTCCTTAGATTTATGGGTTTCTGTAGATAATTTATTAAGAACTATTTAAAAATAACATCACCCTTAACAGAATTGCTTAAAAAAGATTAGTAATTTAAATAGAAATAATAAGAAGAAAATATCTTTATAATACTAAAAAAAATATTCTAATAACCACTAATATTAAAAATGTTTAATTTATAACTTTAAATAGAAATATATACAGATGTATTAGACGGAGCTATAGGAGCTATTTTACTATAAGTATAGAATAATAAATACTAATATCTAGTAGATTTTTTATCTCACAAACTTATAGCTACTAAGTTAAATTACGATATTTATAATAAGAAACTATTAGTAATAGTTTAAGCATTTAAGAAATAAAGACATTACTTAGAAGGAACTAAGTATTAAATTATTATATATTCAGATCACAAAAATCTGACAGCATTCATAATAACTAAGAAGTTAAATTAATAATAAGTCTGATAATAGAAACTAGTTTCTACGTTTAATTTTTAAATACTTTATAAGTTAGAAAAAGAAAATATAGTAGCTAACGCACTTAGTTAATAAGCAGACCATATAAGGGATATACTGGAGATTTATAATATAATACTTAGATAAAGACCAAATAGATCCCTAGAAAGCTTATAAATAAATATTAAGACAATAGTCATTATCGAAAACACCTAGGAAAAATAAATAAAGGAGTTTAATAATAGATAACTATATTAGAATTTAGATTAAGGAATAATTTATGTACTAGACGTATTATAGACTAAGCTTATTAAAGACCAGTATTCAGCTAAAATGCACGGGTATTAGGGAATTAAAAAAACTATAGAATAAATCAACAGGTATTTTTAGATCTTAGGAATATAAAAAAAGGTTAGAAATATTCTTTTAGAATGCATTAAGTGCAGAAAGAATAAAGCATTCTAATATAAAGAATATAGACTTATATAACTAATTCCTTCACCAGACCTACTATAAAAATCAGTTATAATAGATTTTATTACTAGAATACTGATAATAACCACCTTTCGAGGTTAGAGATATGACATGATATTAGTTATAGTAGACTAACTTATAAAGTACGTATACTTTAAGCCAACATATATAGAGGTTAAAGTAGATAAATTAGTAACTATACTTATTAGATTACTAATAGCATGACATGGATTACTATGAGAATTTATTATAGATAGAGATAAATTGTTTATATTAATATTCTGGAAGACGTTTATAGGGAAGCTAGGGGCTGAACATCGCCTCTTAACAGCATTTCACTTATAAATAGATAGATAAATAGAATAGACAAATTAAACACTAGAACAATACCTACGAATGTACGTTAATGAGTAATAAGATAATTGGATTGACTTATTACTAATAACTAAGTTTGTATATAACTCTGTAAAGTCATCAACAACGGGAAAATCACTATTCCTTATAAATTATGGTTATGAGCCTACGGCTTATCGAGAACCACAGATTCTAGACAAGATATCAGAATTAGTAAAAATAAAAGTTAAGAAGTTATAGTAACTTTACCAGGAAATAGCAGAAAAAATCATCTAGAAAGGTATTCTCAGCAAACGGCAGAAAGATAAATTTAGGGTTAAAAGACTAATCTTTAAGGAGGGGAATAAGGTTTTCTTACTATAAAAAAATTTAGAAATAAAACAACTATTAAGGAAACTAGATCACGTCAAGTTAGGACTATTTAAAGTTAAAAGATAAATAGGATCTGTAAATTATGAACTATAACTACCTAAGGATACAAGAATTTACCTAGTTTTTTATATTTCAAAATTAGAACCAGCACCACCGAATGCCAAACTACAGATAAGACTTAAACTTAAAGAAAATACTACTAAGTATGAAGTCTAACGAATTTTGGACTACTAGTAGTTTAGGTGTTAGTGGAAGTATCTGGTCAGATAGAAGGGTTACAGACCTAAAGATAATACGTAGGAACTAATCAGGAACCTGAGGAACAGTTCAGAGCTAATTGACTAGTACTATTAGACAAACTAATAAGGGCTGTATCCCACAGAAAGGACGACTACAGCGCGTTCTAATCTAAACCAAGGGAAAGAGAAGGCAAAGCGGGTTAGGAAGAAGCCGGCACTGCAGGTTACGGTGTGTGAGGTTCTTGACCCCGAGAACAAGCTTCAGCCTCTTCAAGAGCCTGGACTTTATAAATAGAGGCCATCTCTTGATTAAACATCTTCTTTTCCTTGGCATCAACTTTTGCAAGCTCACGACGAAGTCGTAATTCTCAAGCACAGAGCTCGGAGCGTTGATCCTCGAGAGCATCAAGTTAACAACAGAGTTTCTCTTTATCACGATCAAAACGATCCTATTCTGGCTGAGAGACAACTAAGTCGCATTTCACACTGCAATTAGCACAGGCTGAGTAACGACCAGAGCTCAAGTTCACAAGGCAGTCGTCACCCCGGCGGGAACAATTCGAGCAGGGTGTCGGCATGTAACAGGGTTCGTTACGGATCTGAGAAGCTAAACGGCGAGCACGTATTAGAGACGACTCAGGACGTGTCATCATAAGGAGGCTGGGCAGAAAGGAAAGGGAGTTAAGGGTCTTACAGTCTAGAACACAGAGCAGAGGACCTGCTGCCTTTATACTGCTTATAGAAGAAAGAAACTATCTTCCAGGACGAAGACTTGAAAGAGGGGGATAATGTTACGGACGGTAACAGTAAGGCAACTGCACCTGAGGAGCTAAAGGAACTGGCGACAACAGCTAATAAAGCTCTAGAATGGAAACGTATATTCGAACTGGAAAGGAAGAATTATAAGCGGGCACGGGACGCGTTGGCATAGGCCAAGGCACAGGCCAAGAAGCAAGAACAGAAATACGGAACCATGCCAATGGATTAGAAGCAGTGACTTATATGACTAAGGCAAGGCTTGGCAGATAAAGGCAGATAGAGGCAGAGCGAGGTAGCCGAACCTCTAGCAGCTCTATTAACCTCTAGCAGTATCTAATATACTACCAACAGGTATATAATATACGCACGAAGGATCTTCTATAAGTATGGGGCGTTGGACGGTTCACGATTACTTTTGATTCTTCATAGTTACTCTAAAATTAAGATTCACACCTTAAGTAACATAGTTTAATACTATTCTGTTGAATTTTAACTTACCGTATTATTTCCTTCTTACTCTCTACTAAGTTAACTAACTTCCACTAAGTCTAACGAGCTATCTGATCCGGAAGTAAGGAAACTACTAAGTATTACATAAGCAGTTAAACAGCTTATTACCAGTATAATTTACGTTAGTAAGTTAGTAACTTATAATAAAAAGTTACTTTTTAATATTTTTTATTATTAAACTTACTACCTATACTTATTTTAATTTCTAATTTATTTAAAAGAATATGTTACTTACTTAAGAAATCTTTTAATAAACTCTTTATTAAAAGACTTTTATTTTAATACTATTTATATACAGCATACTTAAATCTGTTTTCTAAAGTTATTACTAACTACTTAATCTTAATATAACTACTAGGTAACTAAAATAAACTACTAGGTAACTAAAATAAACTACTAGTTATAAGAATTAAATACTTACTTAAAAATCTTTTTAGTAAACTGTTTTCTAGAAGACTTTTATTTAAAGTCTAAACTTATATTTAAATATACACTTAAATTTAATACTAAATTAAATAAGAACCTTATAAAGAAGTCTTGTTTTTAAAGTTCTAAAAACTTTTTAGTAAAAGCTTTACTAAAAAAGCTTTATAAGAAACCTAAATTAAGTATAAATATTTACTTAATTAGGGCAGCTCTTTTTATATAAATAGCTTAAAAACATAAACATAAAATCTTTATTATTTTAATAGCTAATATTAATAAGGCTTTAGCTCTAAAAATCTATATAAATCTAGCTACTAAGGTTCTAGAGAATTACTATAATATTCTTAGAATATTTTTATATAAAAAAATTAATAGACTACCTAAACATTATTTATATAACTATAAAAAAAATTTTAAAAAAAGAAAAATAACCTAAATTTAAACCTCTTTACAAAATGTTCTAAAATAAATTAAAAGTTTTTAGAAAGTATTTTAATAACTATTTTATTAAAGAGTTTATTAGGGTAAGCACGTTTTCTATAGCTGTATTAATTATTTTTTATAAAAAAACCTAATAAAGGTTTCTAATTTTATGTAAACTACTAAGCTTTAAACGCTATTACTATTAAAAACTATTATTTTATTTTATTAATCTAAGAAACTCTGTTTTACTTTAGTAAGATAAAGTATTTTATAAATTTAAATATTATCTTAGCCTTTAACTACCTTCGTGTAGTAAAAGAAGATAAATGGTTAACTTATTTTTAAACTTAATATAGTTTATTTAAATATTTTATTATATTCTTTAAACTAGCTAACATACTAAGTATGTTCTAATACTATGTAAATAATATTCTTTAGCTATTTTTTAATACATTTTATATAGCTTATCTTAATAATATTTTAATTTATAGTAACTCTTTATATGAATATAAATAATATATAAAATAGATTTTAAAAGTTTTAGAAAAAACTAGCCTCTAATTTAATATTAAAAAATATAAGTTTTATTAAAAACAAGGTACTTATCTTAAGTACGTGATTTTAAAAAAAAAAATTAGTATATGGTTGGTAACCGAAATTTGGTATTTTTTTGCCCATGTCCGCAAAATTACTGATTTTGATGGGCGTCAAATAGGCCCGAGCGTCAGGCCATAGAGGCTAAAGAAAACTGTACTAGCCGCGCCCAGCACAGGTCCTGGGCGGGTGCCAGTCTTGTTCGGTAATGGTGTCCGCACCCGAGGTAAGCCGGCGTGTTAGGGTTTAGACCGACCGAACACCGTGCTTCTGCAGTCCGTACCCGGATTAGGTCCGTGCTCCTATGTTTCCTGCATGGGTACGAAGCGTTCTTGGGACGTCCTGAGCCCATTTGGTACAGTCACTAGGCTATAATGTATTAGTCTAAGCAGACACGCACACGCTAATGGACCACCTACAGGGACCGTCTTATGGTAATAGTATCTCGCGACATTGACCACGTCCTTACAGCCCAAACCCAGGGGTGCGTGGCCATAATAGAACCTACATACGACCACGTCGTTGTCAGCCACCTCATGCGGCAATTCACCCTCTCCACGGTCCAGGACCTACCACAAGTTTTTAACCAGAGGGGTTCGGGCATCGTCACCCTTACAATAAGCTTTCCAACAGGTTGTCAGTGGTCGTATTGCACTGTCCTGTTCCCGGTTCGAGGTTAAATCCACTATAATGCAGAAATTTGCATTGTAGAATCCAAATGCAAACCAACACTACCCAAATGCCTAATTAGGTCTAGCTCCTACCTCAATATACGTGATTTGTAAGCCATCCTAACCAAATCCAGTGCAAATCCGGCAGACCCAATCCAAAATTTAATAACGCGGTGCAGGGAAGTCGTCAACCCACCAGTACAGTCTAAACCCGGTCCAGTCCAATATGGTCACTGCAGGTTGTCGCTTGGCCGGCGATGCAAGGTGCCTGCCTCATCGATCCCAAGACACTCTCTCTTTTTTTTGGGATCTCGAGGTACTAATGATGGTAGGGTCAAATCCAAGCCGCTCCCCATTTATTCAGAGAAACCCCAGCACTGCAAATACGAACTGTGGCCCTTTTTGATTGCTGTCAAACTGCACAGATGCGATGCTCCTTAGCTGGTCAAATTCCCACAGCCGCATAAGCTATGTACAGAGAGTAAAACCTAGGGTGAAGAGGTGATAGTCTTGAGCGGCGAGCGCTTCTCTCGCGTATCGCCTTAGATGAATCCATGCTTTGGAGGCTACGTTTGTGGATGGATTGCTCTTGAGTCCTCCTACCGCAACCATATGCGACCAGTGATATTTGGAGTCTACGCCGGTGTTCTAGCCCTACCAGAACCACGCAGTAAATTCCCAGGTTTTTCTAACCACGAATAGACATATTAATCATCCTGCAAGGATTTCATTACCAAGACAGAATCTAGCAGAATTCTATATCTGTTTCGCATGCCAAATTATTCTTATCCAAGCTAATCCTCCAATAATTGGCTGACTTACGAATATAGGAGCGAGATGTGAGCAAGATATACAACCACAGTTGTGCGCCATGTACCTCTCCCCTCTCCCCGCAGGGAGGCCGAATATTAGGCTTTGCAGGACTTTACCCCAAATCCTAAGCGAAGTGTTAAGATGCAGTCAGCTTATCGCCTGTCCTTTTCTTTCTTCAGCTCAGATTTTCATATCACGTGGTTTACCAATTTCCTATTCTAGTGGTAGTTAATTGGCCTTAAGAGTATATATAGACCTCGATTGACCTCCTAGATCATCGCTTCTGCAATACGCTCCAGTTCTCCCCTCAATTCGCTCCCTCTCTAGCCAGTTCATATTCCGCTCCCCTTGAAAACTACTTTCTTGCCATCAAGAACAATCTCTTCTCCCTTCAAACCCATCGAAGTTAAAGTCAAAATGGCACCAAGAGTCTTGCTCTACCTCCTGGCAGCAGCAGCAGGCATCACCTCTGTCTCCGCAGCCGCTCTTCCTGAGCCTGCACCATTCTCCATCCCCGCCGATGCTGAGATCCTCGATCTCAGAACTGAAGAAGACAAGAAGCTGGTATTTACTTCCTCTCCTCCTGAGAATCTCTTTTGCATTAGTACTAGAGAAAACTAGGCATAGAGAGAAGATAAGGGCTGACATAAAGTTTTATAGGGCAAGCGTGTAAACGGCGGCGTTTATGTTTGCAAGGCCATCAACTTCGACGCTAATCAGGGCTGCAAACTTATCCTTACAACCTGGGGGAATCCGACAAGCCTTGTCGGCTCTGATTACAATAATGTCATCTCGAGTGCCGGTGCTGATTCGGGAACGAACTGCCAATTCTTTGAGTATGTAATTTTCCCTTTGCTCTTTCCTTCGCAATGTTCCTTTCTTTCACAAGTCAATTCGCGTTGTTATTGCTCATGTGGATATCTCTACTTACTCTTGCCATTAGTGCCTTCAATGGCGATTGTATCGGTCAAGGCTACCTCCCTATTAATAACCCAGGCATTAGTGACTTCACGCAATTCCCATGGGCTGGGGGCGGAGGACAGACTTGGAATGATATTACTAGCTGTATTAAGTGCTGGTACTAGATTACCGAACGCAACGGGGTGGACTGCGGGAAGGGCAGGGTAGTGGTGAACAGAGCGGACAGGATATGAGATTTGATGGAAGTGTTGATGTTTATTTTCTTCTTGTCACTCACTCGACTTGGTCGTAATATTTTACGTAGGCTTTGACATTATGTGTTTGTTCGTCTTTGCCCGACTCGCGCGGCATATCCGAGGTCAGAGATGGCAACTCTCTCTCGGATATTCAATTCAATGCTCAATGCTATATCTACAACCATGCTCCAACAATTCTCCATTACCTTATGCATCTAACCATCTAAAATATTCGTCATTAGCAAGCCTTCACCTACTCTAGACGGTTCCCTCGCTAGCAACAGCGGCTCCATGTAATCTATGTACCGCAACTGAACGCCAAAGGCTGGACCCTCACATCCTCCTTACCATCTTAATCGTCATTATTATCTTCTTTAAGCAAGTCATGGCAGCATCGGTAGACTCCTAAAGAGAACGGCTAGCGGATAGCAGGGTGAACGCCAGTCGCTCATCTTCGGCACGATTATAATCAACGTCAGGAGCAGGACGTCCGCAAATTGTTCGCGTGAAGCCAGAATGGCCAGGACGTAGTTTGATCAACATCTGATTGAAACCACGGGCCAAACTGCGTGCGACTCTTACTCACCAACCTCGCGATCCACATTCCAGTGCACCGACCTCTTGACCCAGCCCCACTGCCAAGCGGGGTGCCTGATGCGTTTACCCCAGAAGAAGGCCGGGATTGTAACCGAGAAAGACAACACCGACGATGCCGGCCATGGTGGCGAAAGCGCCGAAGTACCCTGATTCGTCCACCCATCGATTAGTGTAGAAGTGAGGAGGAGGCCAGAGGCGGCTGTGGCAACTTAGTGAATTGGCGTGACTGAGATTGAGTATATAGGTAGGTATGGTATGGAGTTCGGGCTGGGTGATGGGATAGGTGGTTGGATAGGGGATGGGGTTCTCAGAATGAGCCGGGAGAGTGGGCGATAACTACTGCTACGTACCTCTGAAGGTGCATTGGAAGACCACTATTTCACCGGGGATGGGGCGATAGGCGCCGAGGGTGTAGATGAGGGACAAAACTGTTGGACTGGACGGTCGTAAAGTTTATTAGTTGCGTAGCGTCAATGCAAGTTACATCACATTGAATATTTTTGGCCCGAGCAAACTTCCGGAGGTGGTTATGGAGATGACATGTACGTACCCAATCCAAGGCCAGCCACAGCGCACATTCAATGCAGCTTCTTGCCGATCCTCCGTTCATACAAAATATACGACAATGGCCCGGGCACAAGGGAGACAGTCTTCGCTGGTAGTCACATTTCTGGATATCTCAGCCCTCCGCTTCACACCGTCAGCTTGTCTGCGACCCAATCAGAAAAGTAGCCGTCCACGAGGATAGCACTGAAAGAGCCAATAATAGTGGCAACATATATTAGGCTGGACTGCCAGGTCTCGAGGTTGTACGTCATCCCGAAGCGGTCGCGAAGTTGGAGGGTAGGACCATGACCCTACCTATAACCGAGTGCAGTCAATCCATGTAGTAGAGACCCCATGATGAACTAAGGGCTATCTAGATGATGTATATATATGTAAAGGAGTGACTAGGCAGAAAAGTGCCAAGCAGGTAGCAAGGAGGCTAGAAGCGACTACTAGTGTAGACGGTAATGTACCAGTGTAGGCTACAGTACCAATCGATGCTATTCGGTGACACTACCTGTTGTAACCGCACCGACGAGTGTGGCCCAAAGAACCGGAGGTAGGCCAAGGGGGAAGATCGGGCGGAATAGGAGGGTCAGAAAAGCCTCGTCAGTATAGCGCTGGAAGAGCTTTAGACTTTCGACGTAACTCGTCTGATTGAGCGAGGAAGTGCTTTGTCTCGTTTCTAGGACCTCCGAATCCCACAGGCCTAGCGTCAGCTGTTCCTCTACTATTTCGTGAACGATGCCCATCTCTTCGAGTTCCGAGACAGCGAGGTACTTAGGGTTGGCCTCGAGAATTGTGAATATGATTATAAGTGAGCAGACCCCTACGAGCGCAGTGGCCACCAAGTATATTAAACGCCAACTATAGTTTTTAGTATTGAAACCGTTGATCGAGACCCTGACTCCCACTCCGCACAGAGGGCTGATGCGTAGATACCATATTCCTAATTACAGTACCAAGATATTAGTTCTCTCCACATATTTCCTACGCGAACGCGATACCCAGTATCAGCAAAACAATCTCAATCTCCACGCAATGCAACGCCAATTCGGTACGGAAATAAGCGGCAATCGCGGTAGAGGCTGCGAGTTATCGCAGAATCAACGTGCAGCCATTTTGGCTGCGGTTGAGGCTGGCGAAAATAAGGCAGCGCTTGCGCGACGATATAAATGCGATCGCAAAACAATATACAATATAATTAAGAGATGGGATGAACACGTATCTATTGCCTCTTTACTGCGATCTGGAGCGCCAGAAAAGCTTACAAGGCTGCAAAAAAGAAACCTTTTACGCGTTGTACGCCAACATCCTCGGATCGAGTATGCCCCAGCTACGGCTGCAGGTTCAAGATATCCACGTTGACGACAAGACTATATATCGATTACTTAAAAAACATGGAATCACGAACTGGATAGCCAAGAAGAGGCCAAAGTTAACTCCCGGGCATGCGCGGCTCCGTCTCAATTGGGCAAGGAGGCATCGGAACTATGACTTCAAGCGCGTCAAGTACTCTGACGAGTGTTCTGCACAGCGAGGGAGAGGCAAAAAAAGGATTTGGGTGTTCCGTACGCAATCACAGAAGTGGAGCCACGATATGATCGAGGAAAAATCTGTCGGCCTGCCTGAGTGAGTACTCAGAGCTTGAGCTTTGGCCAACCTGGCTGCCGCCGTCAACCATTCACTAAGGCAGTTGGCAGGCATTATATAAGCAGACAGCCTTATATAAATCGTCAGTAGTTAGTTAGCTTAATACAACAACAATCAACTGATTTCCCCAACTTTGCCTACCAACAAAATCTAAAGATCACGAGCTCAGCCAGATGTTTTGGGCCGCTATCTGGCATGGGGGCCGCTCTGAGCTTATAGAAATGCAGAGAGACTATAGCCAGAGAGGTGGTTACACTGCCAGCTCGTTTATTGCAGCCTTGGAGGACGGTTTAATTGACGATTGGAAGGACGGGGATATCTTTATGATGGATAATGCCCCCATTCACACTGCGGAAGGTACCACCAATTTTCTCGAGAGAAACCATATCGAGGTGCTTGAATGGCCACCCTACTCGCCTGATCTGAACCCTATCGAGCATCTCTGGTGGGCGTTGAAGCAGAAAATCTGCGAGCTGTTTCCAGATCTTGAAGAGATGGGCAAGTCTCAGGAGGCCCGCGATGCCCTCTGCGACGCCGCATGCCAGGCTTGGCGCGAAATCCCGCAAGATCTGATTGACAAGCTCATAGAATCAATGCCAAGGCGTCTACGGGCTGTACGGAAAGCTAGGGGGTGGCAGACAAAGTATTAAGTTAATAATGTTGGTAGAAATTAATATTTGGGTAGTGTGGACAAACTAATGTCTTAGTACTGTAGCTCGCTTCGTTCTTGCTGATACTCACGCCATCACCGCTCCTCGCTGATAGCGAAAGAAAATATCGGTTAACGTCAACGGTGAGACAACTTCCGGTCCGCCTGCTACGATAGCCAACAGTATCCTAGCGGCGAATTCCCTGCCGTAGGTCTGAGCGGTGCCGGCTCGGGCGGAATGGGCTGTAAAGATGAGAAACGAAATAGCATAGACATCCCCCCGTCCATACTTGATCGCCACCGTCACCCAGTAGAGCGTCCCCACTCCAACCATGAGAGACGTTGCGGTGAAAGAGTAGGAAGTCTGCGAGAGACAATCAAGATAATTCTCACGTCCAAAAGCGTCCACGGCCTTGGGGTAAAGAAATTAAAGGGCCGGCTACTACGAAATTGCAAATAAAGATTACGACGATGGAGCCGGTGAAAATGTAACATTTTTTGCGAGAGACTTCGCATAGATTAGCATTGAGGCCAAACTGGGAGTGGAAGTGAGGGTCATTAACCAACTGACCGGTTCAATAGGCCATTGGGTTAGTTTGACCGGGCTGGCACCAATATGATCTCGTTCGTATGCTCACTGTGTAGCTGAATGGTACCCAGCGTGCCCGTCTTCTTAAAGTCGGCCGCATCACGATTGTAGGTTGTGGACACAGTCCTGCAGACACGAATGCACTGAGACATGTTAAGAGTAAAATGTGCTCGTATTGGAGATTATAGACGGAGGTGGCTAACCTGGAACCGAGTGTAGTAAATCAATGTCGCAGCAACCCCACGATTAATTGAATGAGTTAAAAGTCAGTTTAAATACATAATAGAGGTGGATAGTACGTAAGACAGTACGTAGGAAGATACGCAATCCGCTGACATAGGAAGGACCAATTGTAGAGCGCAGACGAGGCGCTACTCGGTAACATAACCAGCTGTTGTGAGAAGGGGCAACAGTGTAGGTTATGTACGCCTTTTTCTCATTTGTTAGGGAATGTTTGATGCAAGTTTCCGGACCTTCTTAGCAACTGCTCCCTGTGTTTCATCCACGTATCCACGATATAGCGGAAGCGTTTCCGGACTCCCCGGACGAGAAGATCCCATTTAATTCCTAACGAGATATATTTTGTCCTACTGATTTCGTGATGAAGGCCATGTTTTGAACCGGCTCCCTCGAGATCAAAAGCTGGGGAAATACGTGGCAAAATCCGGATATTACAATCTTGTAGTGATGTTATACGAGAAAGATAATGGATAACCCAGAAAGAGAGGTTGACCAAGGCTATAGCAGAATCTGGGCATCAGGGAAGCTAGATTCCTCCAATTCAGCAACACTCCCTTCAGAAACATAACCGAAGCTCCCGTTGCAACCGCTTCTTCAGTTACAAGGATGCCAGCGTGTAAGACCGCGCTATCACGTTACTTGGTCGGAGAGACGCTCTCCAGACTTGGCATTCATCCTGTACATATAAAGCTCTATGGAGAGTGCCAATCCTCACATAACAATACAACCCTCTTCAACTGCACTGATTCTCAACTGCTTACACAATGTCATGAGACTTTACCGCTGACCACCCTAGAATCAAAATTTGAGGGCTTAGAGAGTGACAAAAGCAGTTGCAAGATTTTCTTCCTTCGCTTCAACTGGAGGGGCTCCTTACTACTTAATCGGTTTTTCCGTGGATCGGCTTTTCCGTGGATCGGCTTTCCGGTGCATCGGCTTTCCAACTTTACGTCCTGCCGAAAATGTGGCCGAAAGCTGCAAGCACCACATCGAAGGTCAGATCGACTGGAACTTCACCGAGTTCGAAACTTATCTGTGTCCCATCCGATGCGATGCCCCGATCTGTTATTAGATCCTGAGACTTCCCAACAAAACGATGACCGCTCCCAGTTTCTTGACCATTCTGATGACGCATATGTAAATGTCCTGCTCACTGCCATATTCCATCTCCTTTTGCTTGGTTTTCCCTTTATTCTATAGCCAACCCATTATTCCAGCATGAGCCCAGAATGTCATCTAAGACTCTCAGACGCTTACAGGAAAAGCAGCTCTTGTCGGTGGTTCTTCCTTCGGAATCGGTGCTACGATGGCTAGGGAATTGTCAAGACGTGGAGCTCATGTAATTATCAACTACCCTTTTCCCGCCAAAAAAGGGCGCGCAGAGGAGGTCCTCTGCAGTTTACTAGGCGTCGCTAGATCGATCATCGTCGAAGCCGACTTTTCAACATTAACAGGTCCACAGTTGTTGGCTGCCGCTGCCGCTGCCGAGTTCAGAAAAATTGACATTCTTGTCAACAACACAGGCATCGGCGCCTTTTCCCCTCTCGACACACCCGACGACGCCGAGTTTACAAAGCTTTGAGACCGTAGTAGGGATAAACAGTCGAGGCACGCTGCTCCTCACCAGAGCCTGCTTGAAATACCTATCACAGGAAGGTTCTCGCATCATCAATATTTGCAGCTCAACATCGCGAGATCCTATTTCCCACACGACCATATATGCGGGCTCTAAAGGCATGATCGAACGCTTTACAAGGTGCTGGGCAAGAAAACTGCCTCATAAATACTGGTGCACGGTCAATTCCATTGCGTCAGGGCCTGTGGCCGTGGGGCAGATGTTATCGTGGCCTCAAGAGTTCCTGGAATCTCTAAGAGCCAATTTTGACCGCGCTCCCTTTGCCCCCAAATGTGCAAGTCGGAGAAGATTGCATAGACCGGAGCGAGCTGGCGTAATGGCGTCTATTTGCCTGTCACTGACGGTTCAACTATTTGTTGAGGACATGAATTGAAACTGAACCCCCGTTGGATGTTCTAGATGCTGGGTGCAGCCGTCGTGTAGTAGAAGCCAGGTTTAAGGCTTGCCATGACCATGCGTCAGAACTCGTGTGCAGACCTCTGAATACCAACCATATCAGTCTTTGCTTGTTATGACCAACGTTGTACGCTGAAAGCATTGTTAGAAGATTTAATTAGGAAGTGGGAAGTGGGATGTAGGGTGAGACTAGGGAGTTGGCAAGCACGCATCCCTATTAAAATGTGACACAAGCTGGTTACCCTATCAATAATAAAAAGGGAGATGAACATAGTGAACAGCTACAGCTAGTTTTTGAACCAAAAATATATGGGCACAGTCCTGAAATAAGCATAGTCCACCCGAAACCTATCCCTAGGCAAAAACACCTTCGTAGCCCTGCTCTCACTGTTCCTAATCTTCTCCTCCTTTTCTAACCCTTCCTAAACGACTCAAATTTATACTTATTATATATGATATTCTTCATCTTGCCCGTTGTATCCGTATCATACAATCCCTTTAGGTACCTCCCGCTTCGCGCGGAACTGTGTCTCCATCATAAAAAAGACCTGATCGTGGTTTGCCACAATTTTGCTCGGCACGAACACTTCGCCGAAGTCGGAGAAGATGCCGCTATAGTGCGTAGACTCGAAAACTCTCGGTACTCCCTTACAACAACGCCCGGAGATTCTAGGCAGCTCAGACAGCTGAAAACAGAGTCATAAATAAGGCTTTCCATGTTTTTCATATTGAGATGTTCAGCATTCCGCTCCTATGATATTCCTGGCGGCCCGAGACACGCCAGGTATTACCTTTTCTACCGCCAGCCGCAATGCGGTCTTGATGTCCGCGGGTAGATAGTTGTGTCGTAAGAGACCCTTTCTTATCCCTAAAGACCTTCTTTTGGTTTCCGCAGTTAATCACGCAATTGCAAAATATATGATTCCCATTTGCGCATTTGCCCACTGAGCATAGGGATAGTGTGCAGAATCCCATTCAGTATCTGAAACTAGGGTCAGTTTGAATTTCTTGGTCTCTACGGTTCCGAATCCGATTCCAAAGAGATTTCTCGGCAACTTTAAGCTCTTATGTCTTTCACGCTTCTCCCCGTCGGGAGGGCCGGTGCCCCATTAACCAAGAGCCTCACTACCCTAACTCCATACATATCTTGTTGATGTTCGTCCCGTCGCACCATCCAACTAAAATTTAGCAACTCTTCGATCAGCTAGCAACCTTATCCGTCCCATCCGTATTACCTTGATCATTTTAAACTTTCTTGAAAACTCGCATATTCCCTTCGGGCTCTCCAATGTAATTTTCTGTCCGCCCATTGAACTCACCGTATCAATTTCATTATTGCTTACGCGTTAAGGATGACGATGCTAGAGTCCAACGTCGATGTGTGAGTGCAGACTCAACATTTTGTAGAGCAGAAGACTGACTACAGAACAGTCTTATCATCGGCGCCGGGCCAGCAGGGTAGGCAACCAGAGACAGATTCATGTACGATAACTTACTCGCTTAGGTTCATAGCCGCAACTTGGATGACTCGCATTGGCGTGAAGATGCGGATAATAGACAAGCGTGGCACCAAAGTATTCAATGGACAGGCGGACGGCCTGCAATGCCAAAGTCAAGAGATCTTTGACAGCTTTGGCTTTGAAGACCGTGTGCAGAATGAGACAAACCACATGTTGGAGTTCTGCATGTGGGCACGTGTCTTTCTATGCACACGATTTCCTGTCTCAGATGGTTGACCAACAGGGTTAGAATCCCGACAAGGATGGGGTGGTAAGAGGATCAGACAGACTACCGGATAACACTACCAGGCATCTCGCGGTTCACGGAAAAGGTGTTACATCAGGGTCGGACCGAGCAGTTCTTTCTTGACCATATTAAGAAGCACTCCGATATTGAGGTCGAACGAGGCGTACTCCCTGAAGCCCTTTCTGTCGACATGTCTCATGTCGAAGACACTAATTCTCATTCCATCACTTTAAAACTACGATCTTTGGGCGACGAAGAGGCGACGTCTCAGCAGGCGAAAGGCACAGGAACGCAAGACGGACTGTTCAGGAGTAATCTTGCACGAGATGGCACCGATAATCTCATCCACAAAAGCAAGGAACAAGCAAACTTAGAAGAGGTTGTGCACGCAAAATACGTCTTTGGATGCGACGGCGCCAACCGCTGGACCCGTCGTCAACTAGGCTTCGAAATGCAAGGCGAAGCCACCGACTTCATCTGGGCGTCCTAGATATCATTCCATTAACAGATTTCCCAGACATCCGCAAGCGCTTCGCAATCCACAGCACATCGTCTAGTAGTCTCATAGTCATCCCGTGAGAGGACAAGCTCGTGAGACTGCACATCCAGCTCACAGAAACCAAGCCCGACGCATGTGGGCGAGCTGACCGATCTAGTATCAAGCCCGAAATTAAGCCCGAAATCAGGCCCGAAACCATCATCTCCGCACCGGAGAAGATTCTCAGCCCGTTCACGGTCACGTACAACTACTGCCACCGGTGGACAGCATATCAGATTGGGCAGCGCGGAGGTCGCAACTTCGATCTGCATCAACGGATATTTCTCGCTGGCGATGCCGTGCACACGCACTCGCCGAAAGCCGGCCAAGGTATGAACGTGAGTATGCAAGATACCTACTATCTAGGCTGGAAAGTCGGTCTCGTGGTCAAGGGCGTCGTGGAACCCTCTATCCTCAAAACGTACCAGTCGGAACGCCGTCGCGTGGCGCACGACCTGATTAGCTTCGACCATAAGTTCTCGCGCCTCTTCTCTGGACGGCCAGCTAAAGACATCATGGACGAAAGTGGTGTCAGCATGGCTGAGTTTAAGGAGAAGTTTGTGTGAGGCGCTCTGTCCGCCGTGGGCTTGAGCGTCGACTACCGTGCCAGCATGCTTGTTGCCAAAGCCGGCTCGTCCGAACATCAGGGCGACGGGACGGGCATGTCTCCCTCGGGAGGCAGGAAGCAGGTCATGGGCAAGCAGCACTAGCCAAGAACATTCCGCTCGGGATGCGGTTTCCAAGTCTCCGGACCCTAAACCAGAGTGGTACGCGGCCGTGGCCGTTCCAGGCATGGTTGAAGAGCGACGGCCGCTTCCGCATAATTCTTTTTGCGGGAAACATGTCCAGTTCGTCGCGGAAAGCACGCGCTGAGGCTTTCTGCGCGGCGTTAGAAAAGTCAGACTCCTTCCTAAAGAGGTACGCGCCACCCAGTGCTCGTATCGAACAGCGTCATTGAAATCCTCACTCTCTATTCGATCAGGAGAATCGACATCGAGCTGCTAAACGACTTCCCGGTGATTTTGCATTCGTGGGATGAGAAGACGGGCTGGGATTACTACAAGGTGTTTGTCGACGATCAGAGCCACCATGAGGGACATGGACATGCTTATGAAAAGTATGGCGTTTACCCGGAGAGGGGGTATGTCGTAATTGCTCGGCCCCACCAGTATGTGGGATAGCTTGGGGAATTGGAAGATGGAGATAATGTGATAGCGTATTTCGATAGTAGGCCAGCGGGCAGATTAGCGATGCTCAAAGTTGTCAATGAATGTTTCCAAGTCATTGAAGTCTCCGATGACATTTATGAGGCCCAATGTGATATGTAGAAAAGCCAACTTGGGGTCAGCACACTAGTAGTAGTGATTTAGACACGAGATGCAAGGAGCAAATTTAACCATTTAGAAATCCTTTGCCTTTACAGCTGGCTGCATTTGGGTCGTCTCTATGGTTTTGCACGTTCGGAACCTTTTCAGCAGGCCTGCGTCAGCATCATCCGTGTAAGGCACTTGATATGACTATGGGCGCTAATAACTCCTGTCAGCGAGCAGCCTGTAAACAGGCAGCGTAAGCAGTAATGAACTACCGTAGGCCGTAGCATCTTAGTATAGGCTGAAGTACCAATCGGTGCTGCTCGGTTACTACTCCACTCACATCTAGCTTCGAAGCGGGGGACATCGTGAAATTACGGGTTATAATTACAATGACGATGGAACTACATTGGCCACGGCGTCCGATTTCATTTTGTCGATATGGTGTACCATTACTCCTGCGTTCTCTGAAAAGTACTTGAGCAGTCTCTTTGTGCCACCGTACAAGGCATCGCCAGTTATCACCTGGTCAACGGGTCGTAACATGCGAGCTATTACGTCTAGCACGGACATGCTAGAAGGGATGACGAGTGTTGGTGTTGCGTTCATGATCTTAGCTAAAGGTCTTATGAGGTGGGTTCTTGTGAAGTCCCCGGAGTGACTGCAACCGTATTCTTAGCCTGGACCACCTTCGAAGGTGGCGGACTGTAGAAATGAAGTACCAGCAGACGTTCATATCGCCTAACGCCCGACAAAGTAAGAAATGACAATGCCCTGTATATGGGAACACTACTAGGGCTGTGCTAGTCATTCCCCTCGGTGAGGACCAACTCCATCGTTAAAGTATATTTCCTCCCGGTGAGAATTGAAAGATGTGGGCAACGGTGGTGGGCTGGTCTGTAACCGGGTACAGAGGATCCATGTAGGAACCACCGTGTGGTTTGAATTGAGGGCTATCTAGGTGTAACGATGTGGGACACCTGGGTGAACATCACGACACGCCAGGGTGAATGTCACCGCACGTGATGTTCTCTGAGACACCAAGTGCGGCGCTGCTGTCACACTTGTGCTACACCCGCGCCTCGACAACGTTCGAGGTTGTAGGATAAAGGGCTCACTGCCCACCTTCTAGCTCGGCAGAATTCAGCTTTGGTTCATCCCACAAGTGTTTGCTCGCTGCTATACTAGGTGTTTAGATACATTAAAAGAGTGGATTAGGCAGCTAAGTGCCAAGTAGGCTGCAGCAGGCAGCAACGCTTAGTAACATGGTCTCACGCATTAGGAATAACTGGCAAAATCAAGCAGCTCTCAAGCTTCCTTCCCGTATGAATGATATGAGTCCCCACGTTCTCATCACTCGGCCCAGTGATCCCAATGTCGAGCTCCGGATGCGCCATATCATAGCCACTCACCCTTAGCACAATGCCCTCCCCCTCAGCGAACACCATTCCAATCAGCCACATACCAATCTCCAACTCCACGACCCCTCCCGGTTTCACGGGCTCCCTCCTATCATGCCTGTATATGAATTCGTTTTCCGGCGATGCTGCCCTGTCTTTGGTCAAAGCGTGCGACGCGCGCAAGAAGCTTTGCGGGCCAAGCACCTTGGCCACGTTTGGGGCCTTGTCCACGGGCACGGGACACGGGTAGTTGAGATGCTCCATCATGTCGCCTGAGCGGGAGATCTTGCGGATTTGCACGCCTACATCGAGGTCATCGTGATCTGGGTAAGACATAAAAAGACGGACTTTTGGGTAGCCGGCTGGCTCAGTGGACTTCTTGAAGTAGAGAATGAAGTTCGAGGATGCCGTAAGGCTGTGTCCCTTGTGAGAGATCGAAGCTACCGAGGACAGTGTCTCAGGCAGGAGTTGTTTGGTCGATACGTCTAACTAGAACTTTTGTAGCTGTTGTCTAGCCAGAGGATATTCCTTCTCCTGTCGTTCTTTGATGGTCTTCGCCGGACTTCCTTCGAATCCTAGAAGCGATAGTCGCACAGGCGGTGTGTCTCGCTCCCAGCCATTGTCCACTTCTTTCAAAAAGCGGTAGAAATACCGCTGTAGGTCCTCATTCACTTCTGGCAGGTAAAGGTCATACCATTCTTGGTATGGATGTACCCCCAACAACTTCTCCTTGCTCTTGGCAGTTCTAAAAGTAAGGAACGAACCCCTCGCATGAAGCATTGTTGAATAACTCGCCGTGATATACAGGGGAACATCGATGTTCTCGACATGGGTCGTCTTCTCTCCCAGTACTCGTCGAATAACGGTCTCTTCTTCAACATTCCTGGCATGCTCTCTACATACACATTCTCCGCGAAAGCCTTGACAATGATGTCATGAAAATGAGGATTATGTGGCATCCCCCCTCGTGCATGAAGGTCTACGTACGGATAGATAAACCCTTCCATAGGCGCCGGCGCCCTCAAGGCTGGATGCTTGAGACGCGAGGCGTAGGTCACCTGTGCGGCGGCGAGCCACGAGTTTCCAATCATACCCACAGATCCATTGCACCATGGCTGCTTCGACAGCCAATCAATAGTGTCATAAATGTCCTCCGCTTCTTGCTGGCCCCTGTTGGAAACAGGCAGCGGGGCAAGTAACATAATGGATTACATGAGCAAGAATATGGTCAGAAGGCGGTAAGTACTGAAAATATATCCATCTCTCAAGCATGTGGCAATACCAATGAGTCATACCAAGATGTCCGAGCCGTGGTAGCCTTGCAATGCGCCAACAGCCCCAAAAAACTATGCTCCCTTCAGACATTCCAGCGCCACGCGCATCGGCATTGATGATAGCATATCCGCGCTCGCACCACTCAGCGAGGTCTGGTGCTTCAAACTTTTTGTAGGCCGAGGTTCGCTCGACGGGGATTCCACATCGAAAGGACTCCATGGTGTCGTATTGAAGCGGGCCAGTGCCAGTTTTGCCGTACGGACCCCATGGAATGAGGGCGGGCACCATTTTCGTGCCCGAATCTGTGGCCCTGAAGATGTCGGTGTAGATGCGGATACCATCATGCATTGGAATGGCTCCGTCCCGGTCATAGACTACATCAATTTGGAAAGATATTTTGAAATTCTGCTTCTCGATTAAAGTCGCTTTGATGCTTTGCAAACAATTCAATTGCCCTGTTCGGCAGCTATGCTGGGATTAGCCAAATTATTGATGACAAATATTTCCAGTAAGGAACATCTTTGAAGAAGAGACTCCGAAATTGTAGTTCACAGGGTCAATTAATTTAAGGACCCAGAATGCAAGTTGCGAGGGTCCGTGGATCAGTAACGGGCGAACACCGGGCCGTTACTGCCCGTCCCCGACCCGAAGCGTCGGCTGGTCGTGAGAGCACTTCTGCCAAGGTGGCCCGACTGAGGCTTGAATTTTGAAAGATTATATTTATGACAGGTCAGATAGAAATATCCACTGACATTGACTGCCAACTACAGGAAGTGTACACAACATTGTGGGTCAACATGTTCGCATTCATAGTCCTTCACACTCTCCTCCACACTCGGTTTTTCCAGCTTCCCAATGATGCCTCCACCTGCAAGTGTCCACTTCTCCTGCACCAATCACTCAGTGACCGTATCCTGAATCATTCCGCTGGCAGCATAATACTCCGAGATCCCCTCCGTCCAGTTTGTAAGCCTTCATATCTTTCACAGCAGCCAGAATTCGTTCATCGGCCGGTACATAGGGATTCCACTCTCCTTTGCTCCATCCCTTCATCTGATGCCCCTTCTCTTCAAGAGCTTGATCGAGGACCGCGGTTGAGGTATAATGGGCGTTGGATCCCGTTGTCGCAGATGGGACTAGCCCTCCGTCCTTTGGAACAATCATGTAGCTGCTTAGTGGATTCACCTCTGCTGATGTATATAAGTAGCTCATCTCCCTTCTTGAGGGGCTCAGCTAGTCAATCCACTTCGTTCCCACTTATCTGCTATCGATAATGTTGCCGTGAGAGCGACCTCCTGGTCGGACATACTATTAGCCGGCTTGGCAATTCTTTGCTGTATATAAACTCTTCTTGGCCTCTAGATTCTCAGGTCCTTAATGCAATCTTGTTCAGTCTCTCAGCCGCTCAACAAGCTCAATTTACGGTAACAGATAACCTACTAACACCGTGTGTGAACTTGGTTGCACCAGCAAGTCAATCGACAAAGTGCGTACTATTGTGAGGTGGGGTGATTGTGTAGCAGCATATCAAGCGGAGCTTCTGCTAACACAGTTGCCCTAAGTAGAGTAGCGTCGGAGAAGTGTCATATCGAGCAATAGTTCACATCAAATAGCAATTAGCCAGCCAGCCTGCTGCTATTCAGAGTTGCTTACTTGGGCAAGTATAGAGGCCGGTTGGCGATCTTGGTTTCGAATATCACTTGCGATGAACCATATTACCCTAACGATCTCCTAGGGTCGTAATTTTCGTCTACGGAGGATGAAGCTAACTATAGCCACCTCGGGTAACTAGTTCATGCTTTCTAGCTACAGCAGGTGCTGCAGACTGGCGTGTGAATCCCTATCGCTTGTAGGTTTGTGCTCGGGAGGCGTCTTAGTACCAATATTAGGGGCGAGCTCTCAAGGCACGGGAAATGTGTACGCCATTATCGCAATTAACTTCAAACGACCTATTATTCTATTTATTTATGATCCAGTGTCTGCTCGGAAGGTAACACGCGGGTGAAAATTAGAAGATGTCTAAATAAGAAGAGATTGAAAACACTACCTCACATGAGTTCCCGAAGAGGCAAATGGGCCTAGCAGACGTTCCACTGACTCCCGTCACGGCTGCCAATTACTCTGGTCATCTGAGTGTGTTGGTATAAACTCTGGCAAACGGTACGCGGAATCACGCATGATATGAGCGAGGTTGTCAAGGCAAGCAGGGGCGGGTGGCTTCTGGTGAGCGGACTAGCTCGACGACTACATGAGCTCTTTTCAGAGAGCGTGAAAAAAGGGCCAGGCGATTTTGGGATCACTGCTACCCATCTCAGCTAGTCGAACGAGGGAGATGTTGGACTAGATGGGACCGGGAGCTTGTGCTACATCGAATCCTACGTTTACGGGTTGTGGCCATTCCAACGCTGTCAGTCCTTGCCCTTGGAATGACGAGCGGCTGGCTCTGTGCGACGATCAGGAAGGCTTCATTGGGATCTACCGATAGCATGGGGTTTCCTAGGGAAGGTTGCCCATCTCGACATTAAGGGGCTTGGATTTGATATAAACGCCATTTGGTACGACTAAGTCATAACTTTGCTACTTGCTATAGGCATAGCCCAACTAAATTGATTAAAAAGTGCCGAACACTTCTACTCCGCCAATCTTCAGTGTATATGTGCTTATGTGTAAATCTATTGAGCCTGTCCCCTGTTACTGAGTGCTGGCCTCTCAGGTAGCTCCATTATATAACTGATCCTCTCCTGTTGATCCTCTCCTGTCGATCGTCTTGTCGATTTTTGCAAAGCTCATTATTTAAGTAGAATAGTCATCCATAGTATTCAATGTAGGTTGGCCATGACTTTCATCCCAGTGCGCTCTGTTACATCACCCGGTCACAAGGGGTTGGCGTGCGTGCGTACGTAAATGTATGTGGCCATAATTTACCGTAACCTCTTCAATCTCTGTACGAGCGCCTAGCGCTCGGATGCCGTAGATATGAGCCTAAGCACCTATTTACATCGGACATTGGTGGCGACCGTGTGGAATCGACGTTGTGGGGCGCGTCTCTGGACCCTGTCGACGGGACTAACCGACCGGATCGAGCGGAACCAACGGATTACCCGTCGGCATGCACCCGAAGCCGAAAATATGCTTACAAAGCAATTGCAAACAGGATATATTCGTCCTTTACGGCATAGAATCCGCACTGTTATTGGTGAAATATATCCTTGTTAGTATTTCCCTATTATATATCGTGATTGTTTGATCGGTGCGAAGATTTATTATAGCACGCGAGAACGATGGCATCGACCAGTAGCAAATCGTTGTACGTGGACGGAAACAACACTTTTAAAGTCATCGAAGGCATGTCAACCTACGAACCCGGCGCCGACGAGCTCCTCATCGAAACCATCTTCTCTGGCGTCAACCCAGCCGACATCAAGCACGCCACACATCTAGGAATCTGCTCTACAGTCCTAGGTTACGACTTCTGTGGGCGCCTCCTCCGTGCACCCCGAAACTCCAAGTTTGTTCCTGGAGACATCGTTGCAGGCTACACGCCCACAGGTATCGGTCGACCATCCAGATACGGAACGCATCAAAGATACTTGTGCTGCCCCGAGAATCTGGCATGGAAGGTACCGGATAACGTGCCTCAGGATCATGCCGCTTGTCTAACATGTGTCGCAATGACGGCTGCGGATGTAGTGTTCAACCTTTTCGGCTTTCCGCTGCCGTCGGAGAAGAACGTGGGGGGAGTTAAGAAGCCTGGTCCGATGCTTATTTGGGGCACGTCGGCATCGGTTGGCTTCTGTACACTGCAGCTTGCTCGTGCGGTTGGTGCGCATCCGATTTTTGTGACTGCGTCGCCGGGTCGACATGAGAGGTTGAAGGAGCTGGGGGCGACGGCGTGTTTCGACTATGCTTCGCCGAGTGTGGTGGCTGATGTCCGTGCAGCTGTGAAGGAAGCGAATTGTGGACCGATACGGTACGCCCTAGATGCTGTGGGTTCGCTAGACCCACCTAGCTCTGCCGAGTTGATGACGAAGTGCGTGGACGAAGATTGCGATCTAAAGCTTGTGTCGACCGTGATTCAGCAGGACAGGAAGTTTACTATGCCCTTGGCATTGAAAGACGGAGATGTGCGGATTCGACCGCTCGGGAGTCCGACTATTGTGACTATTCCTGGCCAGCCGCAGGAGGCGAGGAGGATGTGGGAAATACTTAAGTGGACTTTGGAGCATTATGGAAAGGATTTTACGTTGCCAGAGGTTAAAAAATTGAATGGAAACGCGGAGAAGGCGTTGGAAGAGATTAAAAAGATTGCAGATGGTGGAGGAGGTTTTGGAAAGTTTGTGGTAGAGCACCCTATAAGATAGACTAGAAATTGAAGAATGACGCTTTGGAAGGACGTTCCACCGCCTCTTTCCTCATCGCCGCCCAAAATACTACTTAAGGCAGTGCCCACCAGCCTAACGTAATTTCTCTTCTCTTTAATAAAAGAAGGGCCATTACGCGAGGGAATACCATACTTTAGAAGACTTTTATACCGCCGTATTCCTCGAACATTTGTCTAACCAGTATAAAGTGAGGTTAGTTTTTGTGCATTAGCTAATTGATAGCGGCCCCCGTTGCTGCGGGAAAAACCTACGTGACTGATTACTATCGACTATAATAGTAAGTACTAGCGGCGTTACCCGGACCCAAACTCCATCTACCTACAACGTTATCACTAACCGAACCCATCGATCCATCAAATTAATTCACCCAGCCGTAGATTACGTGTTTATCGCACAAAACCATTGTATTCCTATCTAAAATCTTCCCTAGGCATCCTAGCCTTCTTAAATAAAGTTTAAGACGAGATCCATACTCTTTAACGTTATTATTAAAAGTATACGCTAATAATATGTCATAATCTACTTAATCAGAAATAGCAGTAGAACTGTACCCAATTGCAATAGATTGTAAACTAACTTGTACTTATCGGTAGCAAAATCTAGATTTTTATATTACAAGTAGTTTGCGGGCGGTAGAGGTAGTAGAGACGCTATGCATCGACGTAGGCCGGTGACCCGGCGCAGCACCGACTGTGACTCCCAAAATCTGCTTAGTAAACCTATCCCAAATAGAAATAATAGCTTCATGTAAAAAAAAAGTTAAGATTTAAGCTTATGTTGGAATTGCAATCACTGCCAAGCACACGTGACCTCAGCTATGTATATAAGCTCCACGCAAGCCTAAAATAATCAAGCAAGCTTCATTAACCTCAGCTTCCAACAGCTTACCATGGCACTGTGGTTGGTAGAATCATTAAATATCCAGACTATATGAGGTTTTGTAAAGGGTGCAGATAATTTGTGGTGCGCCAAAGAATTCGGCCGATTTTTGCACATACTAAATGCAATACCGGGTTTTACCGCGTAACGCCCGCTCCCACGTGACGCACGATTTTTAAGCGAAATCGCTACCAACACCAAATTTTTGACATAATCCTATCTTCACTAAAATGAGCCCTCTCGAGCTCGCGCTGGATGAATTAAAATCCTTGGAACCTGGAGAAAAAGTTAATTTTACTGCGACAGCGAATAAATATGGCTGCGACCGATCAACGCTCTCGAAACGTTTTCGCGGTGTGCAACGCTCTCGTGAAGAAAAGCACGAAAACCAGCGACATCTCAACGATCAGCAAGAGAAATCGCTTCTACAATATATCGACGATCTCTGCAAACGAGGGCTACCTCCTACACACCATATGTTACAAAATTTCGCAAAGGAAATATGTGGGCATCCGGTAGGAAAACACTAGCCTGGGCGCTTTTTAAAGAGACACGATTACTCAATTTTCTCAAAGTGGACTGATAGGATGGATAAGGAACGTAAGAGGGCTGATTCAGCGTTTAAATACACCTTATATTTCGATCTGTTAGAGAGGAAGATTGCTCAGTACAATGTGGATCTATAGCTTATGTATAATATAGATAAGAAAGGCTTCCTTATTGGGGTGCTTACTAGAATAAAAAGAATCTTCTCAAAACAGCAGTATGAGAAAGGGGGGGTAAAAAAGATAATTCAGGACAGCAATCGCGAGTGGATTATATATATTACATATATATACGCCGACGGGACCTCTCTTACGCTAAGCCTTATATATCAGGCTGTCTCTAGGAACGTATAAGATACTTGGTTACAGGATTTTAATCCTTCGCTTCATAAGTGTTACTTTACTTTATCTCCTAGTAGGTGGACTAATGAGGATATAGGCTATGCATAGCTTACCTAGGTGTTTAATTAGGAGACTAAAGAGAAGACGCGAAGGCAGTATAGGCTCCTCATCCTCAACAGCCATAGATCTCACGTAAATATACGATTTATCGAATACTATGATAAAAACAAGATTCTACTGGTAATATACCCACCTCATTCAACACATACGCTATAACCTTTGGATGTTTGTCTTATTAAACCTCTCTTAACAGCTTACACGGTAGAACTTGAAGTGTTTATGGACGAGTGTTAGGGATTCTCTAGTATAACTAAAAGAGACTTCTTCTGCTTCTTCTGGGTGGCGTACAAGCGCGCTTTTACTAAGAAAAATATTCTCTCTAGCTTCAAAAACACTAGTTTACATCCTTTCGATCCAATGCATGTTATTAAAAAGTTTAGTGATTTAAATGCTTCAAGGCCTTTATTAAGCTTATTTACTAACTCTATACTTAAGACTGAAGATTGGCGCCGCATTAAGAAGCTGTTACACCAGGTTATTAACGACGTTTGTAATAAAAAGGCTAAACAGCTTAACAACACGATTCACGCTTTGACGGTCGAAAACATGCTTCTTAAAATGCAGAATCAGGGCTTAAAAAAGACACTCATTAATGAGAAGAAGCGTAGAAAGCGTGGCAAACCTCTTCTACTTAAAATGCAGAGTAAGGAGGAGAGTAATGCGATATTTTAGAGTTCTAACAAAGTACAGCAAGCACGTGATTGATAGGCCTAAAAAGAGAAGGAGGCAGAGAATGAATGCTGTTAAAAAGAGGAAGATAAACTCCGTAAGGAACAGGAGAAGGCTGAAAAGCAGCGTTTGTTAGAAGAGAGAAAGGTTATGAAGACTAATGTGAAAGCGCAGAGGTTGTTTGAGCAGGAGAAAAAGCGACGTGAGAAGGAAGAGGCAAAATACGCTAAAGAGGCTGAAAAGCAGCTCTAAAAAGACATGCAACAAGCGAAGAAGGATAAGCGGAAGGCTATCAGGCCTATCATAAGTAAATCGGATGAAAAATTTGAGGGTGCATTTGCTGATAAAGTGGTGGAGGCAACTCCTGTACAGAATTGTTATAGGCGGAAAATAGTTCTCCCACAGCGATATCGTAATTAATTTAAATAGCTTATAACCTTCTCCGTCATCGATAATTTATTACTCTAAAAAATTGTACAATTTTATTAATTTTATGTGGCTCAAAAGCTTCATGTTCACACGTCTGAGATGAGCTAAAAACGTGCGTCACGTGGGACCGGGCGTTACGCGGTAAAATCCGGTAGAATACAGAGTTTCAGATCTTACATTTTAAACAACTATTAAACATGTGTGTCGGTGAAAATGGTATCTAATCTGGAGGAAGCACCCGCCGGTTTTAAGGCATTTTCATCTGTGATCATTAGTAACTTCCCATTATTGGACAGCAACTATGCCGATGTGTATGCCTTTGTGGATCCCGTTCCGATGCCCGGTTCTGTGCTTCTTGGCACCAGTCACACCAACCTTCAATATTGGTCTTCTTTAGCACTTGTTATTTTGCCCGGGCTCTATCTGTTGACCTCTAATACACTCTGTTGCTATCTGGATTATTCAAGTGTCACATCGATTATGGCGCTATCTATTGTCATGGAGGTCTTATTTGGCAGCATGAAGTTCTCATAAATATTGTCTTCAAAGGAATGATTGCATTTTTTGATTCCTACAATACTGAAGGTAATGACTGATTAAATACATAATAATCGATTAGGCAGTAACGATAGTACGAATCCTTGATGACTCACGTTGCCGTTGTGGCGGTGGTGCCTTGAGTTCTGCCTACGCTTGGCGCATGGTAGCAAGGTTGCCTATCGCGGTTTTGCCAACATATTGTGTGTTGCTCTCACTACCTTTACATCTATATCGTATTGTCCTTTTGAAACTGTTACCGTAAATTGAGCTTGTTGAGCGGCTGAGAGACTGAACAAGATTGCATTAAGGACCTGAGAATCTAGAGGGCAAGAAGAGTCTATATACAGCAAAGAATTGCCAAGCCGGCTAATAGTATGTCCGACCAGGAGGTCGCTCTCACGGCAACAGAAACCCTTCCAAATAAACACCATCACCCACAAGCTCAACTATGGCAGGCGCAACCTCGCCGTCAAAGTTCAAAGATGAACTTTCAGGAGTGCATTAAACCAGCGGCTCGTCTAGAGAGCACTTCATTCGGTCATGTCTTCCCATTTGCATTTACACCATTCTCAATGGGCGCTACTCTCGGCTTCTTAACCGCCCTCCTCATGGAGGTCATATTTGGCAGTTGGAAGTACTCATAAAGATTGTCATTAGGATTGGATTGATTGAAAAACTAAGGATGACTATCCTACTTAAATAATGAGTGAGATGAGCTGGAATGAGGATTCCTATCCTCTTGATGTTGACAAGGGAGGATTTGCAATCTCCTGGTGGAATGAAAATAATAATGGAATGAAAACCCTTGCTCGGTTACACATAATGATGCAAGGTAGCAAGGTTGCCAATCGCAAATTGCGCCAACACCTCCTCTCCTCCCTCTCACTAAACCGATCGCCGAAAAGATGGAAATGCGGCCTCATAACAATTGTATACTTAACAAATTCCTCCATGCAGTCTACGAGCCTGTCTCGGTTGGAGCCCGGCATCAACCTGCTGCCCCCCTCCCGCGCATCGGGCTCGGTGAACTGCGTGTACGCCTTGGGGACAGAGCTTTGATTGGGAATGGTGAACATGCGCATCCAGCGGCCTAGGATGCGAAGCGAATTGACGCAATTGAAAGATTGCGAGCCGCCGCAGACTTGGGCGATAGCTAGGGTACGCCCTTGGGTGGGCCGAACAGAGCCGGTCGACAGTGGTGTTGGCGAAACTGCCATGGGCAACCTTGCTACCTTGTGTAACAGAGAAGTATCATCACCAATCCCCCTTGTCAATTCTGATACAACTTACAAATCATTGTCAGAGGTTATCTCGCTCGTTATTTATGTACGATAGCACTCTTTAGCATCTTTTAATTAACAACCTCTGAAGACAATATTTATGAGTACTTTTAGCTGCCAAACGTGACCTCCAACAAGTGGGATCCAGTCAATTTGGTTTTTGAATACGGCGGTCTGTGGGCAGGTGCAGTTAGCTAAGGTGAGCGTGAATGGAAGTCGGATCCTACGACGCCGTTAAAGAGGCTGTGATGGACTCACCAGATTTCCATGCTGCTCAGGGCTTTTCCATGCTGCTCAGGGCTCACCCACACGTGGCCGTCGCTCCATTTGCTAGGATCCCGCAGTTCCTGCACTTTGGCGTGCGAGTGCTGAATGTCATCTTTAATAGGTAATCCAGAAGGGTCGAACACACGGACATCGCAGCCTAGGCGGAAGAGCACTCTCGCGGCTTCATACGCCAGCAGCTTCGAATACGACCCGCGAGAAACTAATTAGTTGTCAAAACTCTTGGTTGGAGGTAGTGTCCGCCTGATCAATGATCACTTGCCGGGTACGGCCCATACCGCGTCCGCATGCTGCCATAAAGCACCAAAACCCTCAGTCTCTCTTCTCCTTTAGCGAAGATCTCGGCGTCCACCATCTTCAACACGGTGCTCAATTCAAGCTACGCGATCCAATCGCTGTTGGAATCGGCGTCGTCTGATAAGAACGGCCGATAGGTCTCCCGAACACGTGGTTCATCTTCTGTGCTGGGAATAGCGAACGAACGGCTACTGTATGCCGAGTCTGCGTCAAGCGTAACGATGTGCCGAGCTGCATAAGTGTTGTTCAAATTGCCATTCATTTCTAGAGCGGATGCAGAAGTGGAAATGACGCGGCGGAAGAGGGAAATGTTACTAGATTTGCATCTCCTGGCTGAGCGAAGCATAGAAATTTTGATTCAAGATTGTGGTCAAATGATGCTTATATTCTGTTGTAGCAATTACAGATCAGAATTTTTTGGGTTGGGGGGAAGTGGATACGTGCAGGAGTTCGTCTCTCGATATGTCACCTGGAGAATTTCTTACGGTATGTCATTCATGCAGTCTGATTGGCTGAAATGGGAACCTCTCAGTGAACTTTTTCTAACATCGGATATCAGTGCCCTCCGGAAATCTTCACGTTTCCAACGCAGACTACGATCACAGTAGACTCTCATTTGCCCATACTACAAGTATACCACCTTCAAGATAAGCAATATTGACCAATCTCATAAGAATACCGAAGCACCCACTATTATTTGCGCTCCTTCCCTTACCACCTCCTTACTTATGATCCAACATTAGTCCTTTCCCCAAACCTTCCCATCATACTCATTCATCAGTCCAATATACTCCGGCCCGGCATCCACCCACCCCTCAATGCCCTCGGCCAAAACCAGACTCGTCATACTCATATCCCCTTTAGTCTTAAAATAGTCATCAAACCACCCCGCGGCACGAGTTCCACGACCGCGGGACGAAGCTATGCAGTGCACCAGAATTTAGTTTCTACCCAAAAGGTAAAGGGACGTTGAAATGCGTGAACTTACAGCAATATCATATGACCTTGCTAATACCAGCGGCCTTGAACATGGTGTACAAAGTCGGAATGGAATGATATAGACTCTGCGCGGGGAGATTTATCGAGTTGTAGATAGTACCGCCCTATGAACCTCAGGAACAGAGATATACTCGAATTTGAAAAAGAGGTATGAAAGGCGCAATACCTTGTAGTCATTGCGTCGAAGATCAACAAGCACGAAGTCCCTCCGATCATTGCTCTTCTTTTCGTTCAGCATGTCAAACACCTCTTTCAGGGTGATAGTCGGGGGATCTGGTTGCTGGGAGCCGGGTATGCTGTGTACCAAGGAAGTGGGTTCGAGGCGTCTGGATTCGACATCGCGAGCGAGTGGAGGAATGATCCGAGAATTGAGACAGGAAAAGTTTTCAATGAATGCAGCGCATGTCTGCTGCACGCTGTTGTTTATCTATCGTATGCAAAAGTTGGTAGAATTTCTTGGCGACACTTCACGATTCGCGCTGCGCGACGTTGCGCAACTACATAAATTAACATGTTGACAACGCTCCTAGAGAGCCTTATAATTCTATAGATTGCTCTTTTTCCTACCTATCCTCTAGATTTTTAGAATATTTTAGCTATCTTGTAGTGTTGTTGAGATAGAGGGGGTGTTCTCAATTACAGCTTAAAACACTGGCGACACCTTGGACTTGAACCTTAACAGCAACTTATAAAAATTAACATCTTAACTACGCTTTTATCAAGTATAAAAATTCTGTTAGTGGGCCTTATTTATATGCAAATTTTAGATCTTTTGAAATTTTTTAGCTATCTTAAAGCGTTGCTGAGATATGGGTGGTCAAAAGTGCTGTTGCGCAGCGCGAATCGTGAGGTGTCGCCAAGAAATTCTACCAACTTTTGCATACGATAGATTTGGTTGCCGTAGTCACTCCATTAATGCAGTATGTCACCGCGTTGTTCTGATTAGATCGCGTTATATAGGCGCCACCTCACTAGGGTTAGGTTAGCACGTTAAACTTTGCCCCCGTCCATGTCACCAAGTCAGGCCTATATATTTCATGTTTTTCATGTTGGTAAAACTAGAATGGACAACCTTGCCACTTTACTACTTTGCCACTTTGCCACCACGAGCGCCACCACGGCATTCCAAATCACTAGGAATTCATAATATCGTTACTGCCTATTTGATTATTATGTATTCCTTTGAAGACAATATTTATAAGAACTTCATGCTGCTAAATAAGACCTCTATAAGGTTATAAGCCCAGCTAGCGAATCTCATATATCACTCATTTTTACGACCTGATCCAAATTGTCTATCAATTAAATCCTCACGGCTATCAAAAATGACAAAAGAGACCAGAGTACCAAAGCTCAAAGGAGCTGCAAATCTTGCCATATAGCTATTCAGGCTTAAAAAGTACATGACAGCAAAAGGCACATGGGACGCAGTTGAATTTATTCCGTACAATCAAAGTACGCGGCAAAAGTCTCCATTAAACTCACATTAGAGCGACAGTGGAACGTCCATTGCCCCTAACAGTTTATTATAAGAACTAGTTAGAGAGATAATTAAGACAGAGACACCCTCACCTAGACAGACAAAAACTAATCCGGAAAAGAAGCCGAAATTTAGAGCCACAAGCGACTACCAAAAATTCGACTTTAGCCTAGAATTTACGAAGGACTAAAACAACTGGGTACTATATCCCGATAATAGTAAAGCAATCAACAATATCGTTATCCACTACGAGGACATACTAGCACGAAAAGTCGATAGAATCCTGGCAGCTTAATGGGTCATCAACACCCTTATTAAGCACTACAAGATCAACACAGAACTATAGAAGTATCTAGTTATTAAACGGATCTAGACTATGACGTATGCTTCATGCAAAGACATAGAAGACTACACTAATAAATTCAGAATCCTTATCTAAGACATTGCACAGTAAAAGATTACAATTGACTTTATACTCAAGCATGCAATAATTTACAATCTTGGAACATACTTTACGTCCTTTCAAAAACGAAAACGTGATATAGGCATTGAATTGCTTTCGTACGATACTCTTATAAGTTAACTCCATGACGAAGAGCTCGTGAATAAATCTTAATCTAAAGCTACTTCACATGCAACAAACACAAGAAGCAAGAAATAGAGTTAAAGTTAAAGCAAATTACCTGGTATAAGTAAAGAACACAAGTCAAAGACTTACCTATAGTGTAAAAGGAAAGGTAAGAAAGAAGAAGACTACTAGTTTAAGTACCCAGAAAAGGCTACAGACGGCTGGCGTAAGAAGTAAAAGAATCTTTAAAAAAATAAAAACAGTAAAGTGACATAGCTTACCCTAACTAATACCCTAACTAATACCTTTCTAAGCTTCTTTACCTACAGTGACAAATGCAAGACAACGTACGACACTTTATTAAAGGTTAATATCTATAATAACTCTACCTAGTTTACTAAAATATATGCTGCCAGCGGGACCTTAAGTAGAACAAAAGAAACTATATAAATCCTATAAAAAGGAATAATACGGCTTCTATGTTAGCTTCGGAACGGCAAAACTTTCTTTCATACTATTAAAGATGTTTAGTATTATCTAGATAGCTCTATTAATATCTTGTTAGCTATAAGAATGAGACGCGGGGGCTATACTCTTAATTAGAAAAATAAAGAAATTAAAAATTAAAAAGGCAATAAAGTAGCTGTAGCATATAAAGAAAATAGAATTATTCTTATACGTATAGTAAAAATAGACCTGTACATGGCACTAGCTATAAAGCTATTATTAACTAAGAAGATGTTAGTAGAGCAGCTCTATTAAATAATAGAATATATAAGATATAGTAATCTTATAAAGCTTATAAAGAATATTATTAAACTAAAGCTAAAAAGCTACCGCTATAGTACCTGCACATGCTGCCTAGAATTTAAGCTTTAGAAATAACCTTTTAGTGAATAATAGCGTGTAGAGTGAGAAGAAGAGATTCTCTATCTAGACCTTATACCATTAATTAAACCTAAAGGATATAATTAAAAGCGTGGATATATTTCTATAACTAACGATTTTACTACCGGCACGGAAATAGGGCTTATTTGCTTTAAGGATAAAGCTCTAAATTATATAAAAAAGCTATAAGCTTGCTAAAAAGCATAGGGAAAACTCCCTATTACGTATATTTTCTCAGACCGAGATTCTATATTTATAAGTCAAGACTTTAAAGAATGGATAAAGAAAAAGGGAATTACTTACTAGCCTACTGTATAAGACACTTTATAAGAGAATAAACTTACTAAAATTACCTAATTTTATCTCTATAAAAAAGTAATGTTAATGCTAGCAGATTAGAATCTTCTAAGATTTTTCTAGCTACTAGTAATTAAATATGCTGTAGAACTGAAAAACAGAAGCTCAGCACGAAGACTAAATAGTAAGATACTATATAAAGTCATCAATAAATGCAAACCAGACCTATCCAAAATCCTAATATTTAGAATAGTTATATACTATTAGAATAGCTAAAAAGCTTAATTTGAGAAGGTTATACTACGTAGAATTAGAGAGAGATTTATCAGATTTGCAGATAAATTTAATAGATTAATTATTAAAGTCTAGAAAGAAGGAACACGGCAGATTATAAAGGAACGAAATTTTAAATCTAATAATAACTATAAACCGTATAACGGGCATTAATCTATAAAAGAACTTAACTTTAGAGAAGATATATAATAAGCGTTAATAGGTAGCTAATTACCTAGTTAATTATTAAATCCTCTATCTAGCCTACATCCTGAACCAGTAATTAATAGCTAAATGGCTATGTAATATAGGATGTATGAATTTATAATCGAAATTAAGTAGAGCCTATCTCATAAGAGAGAGCTGGACAAGCCGTATAAGCTAAGTTCTATACTATTAGAGAGAGACACTTAATATAGCAGAAAGCACATACAAAGTATAATTTATATTAGGCCATGAATAATCGAAAATGCTGAAAGAGAAGTATAATAAGATGCTGTAATAAGCCCTAAGATAGAATCACTAATCTAGGAGCCACCCTCTTTAACAGAACCACTATAGTAATTAACACGAAATAATAGAGGACAACTATTTCTAAAATTTTATAATAAGTATAGATATGTAATTTTAATAAAGCTAGTAATAACAGAAGCCGTAGTAAACGTATAGAAGATAATTACACTTACTAGAGCCCCTAACGAGCATTTCTATATGCTATATATAGTAATACTTAATGAAATTAACTATACCTATTAAAGCTTCTATTTCTATCTTAATAATGTTTTAGAGTAGACTGTAATCGTAGCTAACATAGGCACATATAAGAAGCTAGGTCTAAATAATCTAGAGCTAAAATCCTTTACAGAAGTAATATAATAGCTAAATAGCATAAAATAGAAAGAAGTAACAGATGTCGAGATATAGTAGTATTAAGAGAATAGGATATTTAAACTTATTAAATTACCCACAGGGCGTACAGCGCTAGATAGAAAGTAGATATTTAAAGTTAAAAAAAAAGCCAACAATCAGATTACCAAGTATAAGGCTAGATTTATAGAAAAAAGATTTATATAGTAATTTAGTATTAATTATGACTAGACATATGCTGGAGTTGTATAAGTATCTTTAGTATAAATAATATTCACGCTTATAGTATTATTTGACCACGATATTATACAGCTCAACTTTGTGATAGTATACCTTAATTTAGATCTTAATAAAGAAATCTACATTAAGTAAGCACCTAGTTATGTTTAAAAGAGTAAGGAATATCTTGTTTATAGAGTTAAAAAAGGTCTATACAGACTGAAATAATTAGCACGTAAGTAGGTAAAATGGCTTATAAGCTTTCTCATTAAAATCAGATTCAGGCCACTTACGGTAGATAATAATGTATTTATTAAAAATACTATCCGCACGGGACTTACAATTACAGTCTATGTAGATAATATTAAGTTTATTAGTAGTAATAAGCTAGCCATAAAGTAGGTTATTAATTAGCTAAGTAAGGAATTTAAAATAACTAATCTAAAAGGTATTAAGCACTATCTTGGAATAGAAATTAAATATGACTATAGTATAAGAACAATTACGCTTAGCCAGCAAGTATATATTAAAAAGATTTTTAATAAATATAAGTATAGTAAGCATGGATGTAGGGTAAAGACGTTAATAGTAATAAGTTAATACCTTAAACTATTTAACAGTATTATTATTAAAGCTTTAAGACAAGAATTTACCGCCTAGCTAGGATTAATTATATACGCTATAATTAATACTTAGTTAGATATAGTATTTATAGTCTTATCTCTTACACAGTATATAAATAACTCTGGATTTGAGTATTAGTAAGTACTTAAAAGAATCTTCTTCTACCTACACAGTACAATTAATTACTATATCACATTTAATAGAAAAAGTAATAATAAAATTGCTAGGTATATAGATACTAGCTTTACTGAAGATTCTGTAACTAAATGCTTAATAGGAGCCTATATTTTTACCCTAAATAGAGGATTTATTAGCTAGACTTTAAAGCATTAGCTAATAGTTACTTTATTAACTATAGAAGTAGAATATATAGTTATATATTAAGCTATAAGAGAAGCCATCTGGCTCAGGTAATTACTTACTAAATTAAGATTTTATTAAGAATCTATTGAGATTTACGCAGATAATAAGAGCGCTATTGCTTTAGATAAGAATTCTAAATTCCATAAGCATAGTAAGCACATTAACGTATAATACTACTATATATAAGAGTAGATATAAAGTGGACGAATTACTATACTCTATTTACTAACTAATTAGATAGTAGTAGACAGCTTAATTAAAGCTGTTAGTCTAGAATTATATCTTTAATTTATCAATTACTACAGGCTTGACTCTGATAAGGTAAAAAAGAGATATAATTAAGACATCTCCAAAAACATCATACGTAAGCTTAAGAGGGAGTATTAGTAAAACTAGAATAAATAACTTTACTACTTTACCACCATGAGTGCCACCACGGTATTCTAAATCACCAGAAATTCGTAATATTATTACTGCCTATTTAATTATTATGTATTTAAGCAGTTATTACCTTTAGAAAAGAATTAATACAATTATTTCTTTGAAGACAATATTTATAAGAACTTTATACTATTAAATAAGACCTTTATGAGATTATAAGCCCAGCTAGTAAATTTTATATATCACTTGTTTTTACAACCTAATCTAAATTATCTATTAATTAAATCCTTACGGCTATTAAAAATGATAAAAGAGACTAGAGTACTAAAGCTTAAAGGAGCTGTAAATCTTACTATATAGCTATTTAAACTTAAAAAGTATATAACAATAAAAGGCATATAAGATGTAGTTAAATTTATTCCATATAATTAAAGTACGCGGTAAAAGTCTTTATTAAACTTATATTAGAGCAACAGTAGAACGTCTGTTGCCTCTAATAGTTTATTATAAAAACTAGTTAGAGAGATAATTAAGACAGAGATACCTTTATCTAAACAGATAAAAACTAATCCGGAAAAGAAGCCGAAATTTGGAGCTATAAGTAACTACTAAAAATTCGACTTTAGCCTAGAATTTACAAAGGACTAAAACGACTGGGTACTATATTCTAATAATAGTAAAGTAATTAATAATATCATTATCCACTGTAAGGACATACCAGCACGAAAAGTTGATAGAATTCTGGTAGCTTAATAGGTTATTAATACCCTTATTAAGCACTACAAGATCAACACAGAACTATAGAAGTATCTAGTTATTAAATAGATCTGGACTACGACGTATGCTTCATGCAAAGACATAAAAGACTATACTAATAAATTTAGAATCCTTATTTAAGACATTGCATGGTAAAAGATCACAATTAACTTTATACTTAAGTATATAATAATCTATAATCTTAGAACGTACTTTACGTCCTTTCAAGAACGAAAACGTAATATAAGTATTAAATTACTTTCGTATAATACTCTTATAAGTTAACTCTATAATGAAGAGCTTATAAATAAATCTTAATTTAAAGCTACTTCACATGTAACAAACATAAGAAGTAAGAAACAGAGTTAAAGTTAAAGTAAATTGCCTAGTATAGGTAAAGAACACAAGTTAAAGACTTACCTATAGTGTAAAAGAGAAGGTAAGAAAGAAGAAGACTACTAGTTTAAGCATTTAGAAAAGGCTATAAATAGCTAGCGTAAGAAGTAAAAGGATCTTTAAAAAAATAAAGATAGTAAAGTAATATAGCTTATCCTAACTAATACCCTAACTAATACCTTTTTAAGTTTCTTTACTTATAGTAATAAATGCAAGACAACGTATGACACTTTATTAAAAGTTAATATCTATAATAACTCTGCCTAGTTTACTGAGATATATGCTACTAGTAGGACCCTAAGTAGAACAGAAGAAACTATATAAATTCTATAAAAAGGAATAATACGGCTTCTATGTTAGCTTCGGAACGGTAAAACTTTCTTCTATACTATTAAAGATATTTGGTATTACCTAGACAGCCCTATTAATATCTTGTTAGCCATGAGAATGAAACGCGGGAGCTATACTCTTAATTAGAAAGATAGAGAAATTAAAAATCGAAAAGGCAATAAAGTAGCTGTAGTATATGAAGAAGATGGAATTATTTTCGTACGTACAGTAAAAACAGACCTGTATATAGTACTAGCTATAAAGCTATTGCTAACTAAGAAGGTGTTAGCAGAGCAGCTCCATTAAATAATAGAATATATAAAATATAGTAATCTCATAAAGCTTATAAAGAATATTACTGGACTAAAGTTAAAAAGCTACCGCCATGGCACCTACACATGCTGCCTAGAATCTAAGCTTTAGAAATAACCTTTTAGCGAACAACAGCGTGCAGAGCGAGAAGGAGAGATTCTCTACCTAGACCTTATACCATTAATTAAACCTGAAGGATACAATTAAAAGCGTGGATATATCTCTATAACTAACGATTTTACTACCGGCACGGAAATAGAACTTATTCGCTCTAAGGACGAAGCTTTAAACCACATAAAAAAGCTACAAGCTTGCCGAAAAGCATAGGGAAAACCCCCTATTGCGTACATTTTCTCAGACCGAGATTCTATATTCATGAGTCAAGACTTTGAAGAATGGATGAAGAAAAAGGGAATTACTTACCAGCCTACTGTACGAGACACTCTATAAGAGAATGAACTTACTAAAATTACCTAATTCCATCTCTATGAAAAAGCAACGTTAATGCTAGCAGATTAGAATCTTCTAAGATTTCTCTAGCTACTAGTAATTAAATACGCTGTAGAACTAAAAAACAGAAGCCTAGTACAAAGACTGAATGGCAAGACGCCATATAAAGTCATCAATAGATGCAAACCGGACCTATCCAAAATCCTAATATTCAGAATAGTTGTATACTATCAGAATAGCTAAAAAGCTCAATCTAAGAAGGTTACACCACGCAGAATTAGAGAGAGATTTGTCGGATTTACAGACGGATCCAATAGATTAATTATTAAAGTCTGGAAAGAAGGAACACGGCAGATTACAGAGGAACGAAATTTTAAACCTAACAACAACTATAAACCGTACGACGGGCATCAATCTACAGAAGAACTCGACTTTAGAGAAGATACATAATAAGCGTTAATAGGCAGCTAATCACCTAGTTAATTATTAAATCCTCTATCCAGCCTACATCCTGAACCAGCAATTAATAGCCAAATGGCCATGTAATATGGGATGTATGAACCTACAGTTAAAATCGAGCAGAGCCTATCTCATAAGAGAGAGCTGGACAGGCCGCATAAGCCGAGCCCTGCACTATTAGAGGGAGACACTCGATATAGCAGAGAGCGCACGTAAAGTGTGATTCATATCAGGCCACAAACGATCGAAAACGCTGAAAGAGAAGCATAATAAGATGCTGCAACAAGCCCTGAGACAGAATCACTAATCCAGGAGCCACCCTCTTCAACAGAACCACCACGGCAATCAACACGAAACAATAGAGAACAACCATCTCTAAAATTCCATGACGAGTATGGATATGCAACCTTAATAAAGCTAGTAACAGCAGAAGCCGCAGCAAGCGTACAGAAAGCAATTGCACTTACCGGAGCCCCTAACGAGCATTTCTACACGCTGTACATAGCAATACTTAATGAAATCAACCATGCCCATTAAAGCTTCTACTCCTACCTTAACGACGCCCTAGAGCAGGCTGCAATCGTAGCTAACACAGGCACGTACAAGAAGCCAGGTCTAAATAATCTAGAACTAAAATCCTTTACAGAAGCAATATAACAGCTAGATAGCACAAAATGGAAAGAAGCAACAGATGTCAAGATGCAGCAGCATTAAGAGAATGGGACATTTGAACTTATCGAATTACCCACAGGGCGTACAGCGCTAGATGGAAAGTAGGTATTCAAAGTCAAAAGAGGAGCCGACAATCAGATTACCAAGTACAAGGCTAGATTCATAGGAAAAGGATTTATGCAGTAATTTGGCATTAATTACGACCAGACATATACTGGAGTTGTACGAGCATCTTCAGTATGAACGATATTCACGCTTGCAGTACTATTTAACCACAATATTATACAGCTCAACTTCGTGACGGCATACCTTAATTCAGACCTTAACAAAGAAATCTACGTCAAGCAAGCACCTGGTTATGTTTAAAAGAGCAAGAAACATCTTGTCTACAGAGTTAAGAAAGGCCTGTACGGACTGAAACAATCGGCACGCGAGTGGGCAAAACGGCTTACAAGCTTTCTCATTAAAATCGGATTCAGGCCACTTACGGCAGACAACAACGTATTTATTAAAGATACTATCTGCACGGGACTCACGATTACAGTCTACGTAGACAATGTCAAGCTTATTGGCAGCGACAAGCCAGCCATGAAGCAGGTCATCAATCAGCTAAGCAAGGAATTTAAGACGACTAATCTAGGAGGCATTAAGCACTACCTTGGAATGGAAATCAAATGCGACCGTAGCATGAGGACAATCACGCTCAGCCAGCGAGCGTACATTGAAAAGATTCTCAATAAATATGGGTATAGCAAGCATGGACGTAGGGTAAAGACGCCAATGGTAACAGGTCAACGCCTTGAACCATTTGACGGCATCGCTACTGAAGCTTTAAGACAAGAATTTGCCGCCCAGCTAGGATCGATTATGTACGCTATGATTAGTACTCGGCCAGACATAGCATTTGCAGTCTCATCTCTTGCACAGCATATAAATAACCCTGGACCCGAGCATTGGCAAGCACTCAAAAGGATCTTCTTCTACCTGCGCAGTACGATCGATTACTGTATCACGTTTGGTGGAGAAAGCAACGACAAAATTGCTGGGTATACAGATGCCAGCTTTGCTGAAGATTCTGCAACCAGACGCTCAACGGGAGCCTACATTTTTACCCTGAACGGAGGACCCATCAGCTGGACTTCAAAGCGTTAGCTGACAGTCGCTTTGTCGACTACAGAAGCAGAATACATGGCCATGTGTCAAGCCACAAGAGAAGCCATCTGGCTCAGGCAATTACTTACTGAATTGGGACTTTATCAAGAATCTATCGAGATTCACGCAGACAACAAGAGCGCTATTGCTTTGGGCAAGAACCCTGAATTCCATAAGCGTAGCAAGCACATCGACGTACAATACCACTACGTATGAGAGCAGGTACAAAGCGGACGAATCACCACACCCTACCTGCCAACCAATCAGATGGTAGCAGACGGCTTAACCAAAGCTGTCAGTCCAGAATTGCATCTTCGATTTATCAATCACTGCAGGCTCGACCCTGACAAGGCAAAGAAGAGGCATGATTAAGACATCTCCAAAAGCATCGTACGCAAGCTTGAGAGGGAGTGTTGGTAAAACTAGAATGGACAACCTTGCCACTTTGCCACTTTGCCACTTTGCCACCACGAGCGCCACCACGGCATTCCAAATCACCAGGAATTCGTAATGTCGTTACTGCCTATTTGATTATTATGTATTTAAGCAGTCATTACCTTCAGAAAAGAATCAATGCAATCATTCCTTTGAAGACAATATTTATGAGAACTTCATGCTGCCAAATAAGACCTCCATGATTTCATCCTCCGTACACCGTGTATCCTACACTCTGGACCACCGCCTTTTTCCCTGTTCGTCCTGGCCTTCAAGTTTCTAGAAATCTGTGATATCTTCCCTTCAGACCAGCAACGGAATTATACATCAGTGCTATCAACGACTAAGCACTAGCTTCACCTAGATATTTCACCATGGCTTTGGAATCCAAAGAACACCCCCCAAGTACCAAGAATGGAGGCGAGCAGATCTCCTCTATCGGCCCAGACACATCAGTGATACAACCATCCGATATCGAGAAGCAGTCCTTCCAAGGCAAGGACCCACAAATCAAGGTGTCTGCCTTCAAGTCCCTCGGATGGCTAGACCGCTTCCTTGCGGTGTGGATCCTCCTGGCTATGATAACCGGTGTCCTCCTTGGAAATTTCGTTCCTGAAATAGGGCCGGCAATGCAGAAAGGCAAATTTGTTGGGGTTTCTGTTCCCATTAGTAAGACTCGATTAGCAAAATTAGTTCCTTCCTCTCCCGTCACAGTATTTCCTGACGAGTTGTTAGCTATTGGGCTGCTCGTCATGATGTACCCCATCCTTTGCAAAGTGCGGTACGAGACGCTACATCATCTCTTTCAACAACGCAGCCTATGGATCCAGATCGGGCTCAGTGTCATTATCAACTGGATTGTTGCGCCTACTTTTATGGTAAGGATTTTGTTAGCCGATGCTCACTGATGAAGCTAATTGATCGGCTTAGCTTAGCCTAGCCTGGGCTTTTTTACCTGATAAGAGTGAACTGCGTGTGGGCCTTATCTTGGTGGGCTTAGGAAGATGTATCGCGATGGTTCGTACTCTCCCGTCCAAAATTTATGTAAGACGCTCATTCGCGCATAGGTACTCATCTGGACTAGTTTAGCTGGAGGCGATGGAGAGTACTGCGCCATCCTGGTGGCCATAAACTCGATCCTCCAGATGGTTCTATTCGCCCCGCTCGCCGTCCTCTTCATACGAATAATCAGCCACGAAAGTGGCACACTCGACGTGTCCTATTCGGCCGTTGCAACAAGCGTCGGCGTCTTCCTCGGAATCCCTTTGGGCGTTGCAATCCTTACTCGGTTTACACTCCGGAAGCTGACCGGGCCGTCTTGGTATGAAAACGTTTTCCTGAAGTGGGCAGCACCATGGTCCCTCATCGGTCTCCTGTATACTATTCTCGTGCTCTTCGCCTCCCAGGGGCACCAGGTAGTTCACCAGATCGTCTCTGTCGTCCGAGTCGCAGCGCCTCTATTCGTATATTTCATCGTCATATTTTTCTTCACGCTGTGGATCACACATAGGCTTGGGTTTGGATATAGATTGGCGACTACTCAGAGCTTCACAGCGGCTAGCAATAACTTTGAGCTTGCTATTGCAGTCGCCGTTGCTACTTATGGACCTGATAGCGATCAGGCGCTTGCGGCGACGGTTGGGCCTCTCATCGAGGTGCCTGTACTTATTGCCTTAGTGTATTTCGTCAAATGGGTTGGGACTCGGTGGGGTTGGAAGGATTGAGTACGGACCATTGACTAGCAGACTATTGTAACTACCTATGCTTGTAACTCGAAAACTGTTGCAAGCCGACCAAAGTAGCGAGGACAACGTTGTAGATGGCGCAAAACATGTATTCGCCAAATGATCACGTCTTCACATCCCGCCCATAACCTGAAAAACCGTGGTATTTTTGACATAGCAGTCGTCCCTACCACTACACCCCAGCGAAGCACGAACTAAATCCCTGTCTTCATCTCCGCGCATTTCGGTGATGATCCTGACGGCGGTCTCACATGAAGTTTCCAGCCCAGAGGTAAGGAGTTCATCTCTGGCTGTTGTCACGTGGGGACAGAAACAGTCGGAGTCACTTGGGCATAAGTCTGATTTCTCCGCAACAGGAAACTCATGAACGCAGTCTTCGGCTCCACAAGTTTCATGCGCATTACTGCGATCATCGGCCGCTCTGCAAATGGCTGATGTTAATTTTGTTGCCGCGCGAGGGCTACCGTGGAGTGCCGTGGACTCCGGCTGTTGTGTGGTCGAGTCCTTTTCTTGGTCCTGTCCACGTGACTGACTGACACTCCTTCGCTCATCAAGGATATCTTGTCCATCGTGCTTGGAATTTTGCCCCGCATGGGTGCTAGTACTTGAGTTTTCCGTACCAGAATGACTGGAAGGTCGTACCGCACTTGATGCAGGACTTGGTACTATCCTCTCAGACGCCCCACTTTGACGTGATAACAAAGCCCTGACATTAGTAACCGGAGAATCATTCGTGGTACTACCCTCATCGAAAGACCGTAAATAGGAGTCAACCTCCTCTCGCGAGACACCATGGCGCGCAAGCAGACTCCGGAGCCGCACATTTTCCTGGGCAACTATCCGTGCAGCCCGCTGCATCTCCTGCGTCGCTGTAACGCCATTCAGCTCAAATTCTTGCACGCGCTTCTGAAGGTCCTCGAGAAGTTCTTTGCGTCGGGTACGTGAGCGTCTCTGGTTCTCTCGGATGCGGACGGAGAATGGCGTGTCCTTGTTCTAGGTGGAGTTAGCTTTTTTGTTGAACCGTGTTCGGTTAAGATGCTTTTGATGCAACCTTTCTCGACATGACTACAGTAGGACAATGGCAGATAGTTAGGATTCAGAGTTTTGCTCAGGTTAGGCTTCGGTCAGCATTGGTCTAGCGGTGATAGTACTTGTGGTGGATCGATTGTATGTGGCGATGTCAAGACCCCGTGATGATTGGAAGCCTTGGAGACTCTACACGCCTGTCTGTGCGTCTCCACACGAAACTCCACGTGCTCGGACCAGATGCTTACTAAGCTCCCTCGCTCGCTACAAGTCTTTACCTCAGAAAGCTCAGGCCTTCTGCATCACGTGCCGTGTGAGCTGATTCAGTTCCTACGCAGAAGATGTAAAGACCCAGCCGAAAATTTGTATGAAGTTTGGTTTATACCCCATACAAAGATAGCGTCAAAAATGTCGCTGAAGCCACCTTTGGGTGGAATTTATCAACACCACAAATTGTAAATAAAAAATCGAAGTCATAAGAGGTTCTAAACCTTAATATCGTAATTCTAATAATATAAATAAAATTATAAAGGGGCCGCAAGAGCTCGCAAGATGCTTAACTCTTGCGGGCCCTTACAGATAGTCTTAATTATCCAGGACCCTACACCCCCAAATAATCCGTCCATATTCAACCCCCCCGGTCGCGATAGCATACGCGGTTATTCGTAAGTTATTTAGCTTGGGACACTTAGCACATCTAGCACGTTCTATTTATTCCATAACGTCCGTATACTCTTGCCTAATGGCGATAGAATGGATGTATCTGCAGCCTCCCTAAATAAAACGTTTCTTCCTATCCCTACTACTAGAGCCGGGGAACTTCGTACGGCCCTTAACGTCACGCTCTTTGTGCAGGGCGCGCGTGCGCTTACGCAGGCTCGTAAGACCTGGCCTAAAAATACAAATAAGACGTGCAATCCTAAGTAGAGGGAATGGCAAGAATTCTGCTCTAAGAAAGGATTCAAAAACGGTGAGCTCATGTACAAAAACAAAGTCATCTGGTTCCTTAATGGCCGCGTTTTGTACCAGGAGATTCGGAGCTCGCGATATAAAAAAGAGAACCATACAATAGTAGACAGCAAACTAGTCTAGTAAACGCTTAGAATTAGTGCCGTTAAGTTGTGTATAGCAACTATTGTCGACCAGTAGTCCTTCCAGAAGAGCAAAGGTATAAACTCACATCCGACTCTCTGCGAGGACGGCCTGGATGGCCTGCTAAGGGCTTGTACGCGTGGCGAGCACAGGCGGCGGCTTGAATTTATGGATATGGCCACGAGGAGTCTACAGAATGGCTACAACAAAGCGAAGATGATGCAGGCTGTATGATTCTACTAGCAAGACTAGAAAAAGCCGTTGAAGTAGTTAATGAAGTCGTACTTACTGTAACGGGTTTCAATATAGCAGCGAGCAAACTTTATGGGAGATGAACAAAAGCTGAATTCTGCTGAACTAGGAGGTGGGCAGTAAGCCCTTTGTCCTGCAATCCTAGCGCCGTCGAGACGCAGGTGTAACACTAGTGTTACACTTGGGTGTCGAAGAGCTCATCACTTGCGGTAGTGTTCACCCAGGCGTGCCATATCGTTACAATTTGCCCCCCCCCCCCCCCCTCTTCCCTCTTCTTGGATAGCTGTCTCCAGCTATCATCGTAAAGCGATTCCCGTGTATGAAAAAGGAAAACAAATAGTGAAAGTAAATAAACAAAAACAACATTGTCAATAATTAATGTAAGCGAAATAGTGAAAATTGTTTGCTGCCAAGGGGATATGCCTCGTAATAAAACTTTGCCTCTTGTCGAATTTCAAACCTTGGGCACACACACAAAAACCATTTTCAATATTCGATCTTTTTGCTAGCGTTGGACTAGCGTCTCTCCGCCGCTACCACAACTTTCATGATGCAGGACGAAGGCGAACACCTAGCCCGTACTGGCGCTACCTTTTTCGTTTTGACGTCGCTAACTTATCTAGTTTCAATTACTACTCGCTTGACGCGCTGGTCCAGCCTTCCAATACAAACACAAAATCTGTCTGCGATGCTCGAAGAGGATCAACCAAACTAGCTTCCTGTATGTTCTCAAGGAGGGCAAAGTAAAATGTGAATATTGTGTCAAGCAGCGCAAGCCTTGCAATAAGGTATGGTTTCCGTTACGTTCTTTCCTTACATCAACGTTGTTTTACCAGATATCTGCTGACCGCAATATTAGCAGGTTTTAATTGAGTTCCGTTTGGAGGTCAACCGCCTTCCCGCCTAGCGTGAGAGGCTAGAGAGTAAGGGGAATGTGGATTGATCTGCCTAGCTTAGCAAAGCCTTAGCGGCGGCAAGTTGCTTCTATGCCAAACCTGTGGAGGCAGCGATTAACTAGAAGGCGAAGCGGGGATTTCGAAAGAAGCCGAAAGGCAACAATATTTAGTTGGCGCAACTAAATGCGTTGGAGAAAATTGCTTCCTCTATTGAAGGTATCTTTGATGTAATGCGGTATTAAGTAAGGAATTTCTAATTCTACTTTCTCTTTGAGTGGCGTTTCGATGTCGTCCGAATAGCGTTCAGGCCGGTCTTTCCCCCCTTAGCGACGAAGATGTGGTAAGTGAGGAGATAGGAAGAAGGAAAAATAATGATAATGATAACGATGAAGGTCTAAGGCCTAGCACCTACGTCGTTCATAAGACGAAAGCTAGACGCAAGCGAAACGCTAGCAGTGCACTAAAAGGCCCTGCTATTAAAAAGTCCAAGGCTACTGGTAAGCAAAGAGCTAATTAAGAAGGGAGTCAGGGATTCTAAGAGGAGACTAGTGTAGCGGTAGGTAAGTAACAGAAGAACACTATGTATGCGGTAACGCCGTAATAGTTGAGCGCTGCCTTTTTCATCCGATTTGAATAGAAATCTGAAGTTCTATACTTTAATACTTCATTTTCTTTTTGAGGAAGTGATATCTTGCCTGTTTTTAAAGTCTTGGACTAGATCTTCATTCATGTTTTGTTTCGATATTTACTTGTTATATTGTATAGGCTAGCCCTTTCATATAATAAGGTATTTAATAACATTCTTATTTCTTTTCTTTGCTAGTAGGACTTCAATGATATATTAATCTTCTTCTTCTTTGTTTCTTAAATCTAAAGGCTCTAGCATAAGCTCTTTTTCTCCTTTATAAAAAGTGCAAAGTCTAAGTTAAAAAATATCAAAAATAAAATAAACTTAAGAGCAAAAAATTAAAACTAGGTAGTATACTTAAGTTCTAATAGGTTCAATAATTTAATATAGCCTTGTAAAAAAAAAAGGAAGTTTTTTACTTAAGTAGTAAAGTCTTAAGGTTTTTATAAAAGGTAGTACTAAGTTACTTTCTTTAAAAAAAAATAAGATTTGTTTTTTTATTATAGTTTCATTTTTATTATTTAGTAGTATTTTCTTAATATTATACTATTAATTTTTTATTATACTACAAATATATAGCTTTATTAGTTACTTAAAGTACTTAAAGTTTAAGTAAAACTTATAATAAATAACAATATTTATTTAATTATAAATTAATAATAGCTATTATATTATAAATTAAAAAAAAAATAAAAAAAAATAACCTTATTTTTTTATGTATAAATATAAGTATTATTTTAATATAATAATTTATAACTATTAAATTATATTATAAATATAAACTTTATAAAACTTTAATACTATTTTTATAATAAAGTTTATGGTTAACTATTTTTAAATTTTTTTTAGTTAAAAAGTAGCTGTAAATTTTTATATAAATAATATTTAAATTCTTTATATATTTATATATACTATAAATATTAATATACTTTTTTTTTTTTTAAACTAAAAGTTTTTATGTACTAATAATTTAAATATTTTAATATACTTAAAATACTATATTAAAAAGTTATTATAATAAATTAAAAAAAGTTTTATTTTTAAAATATATTTTTAGAAATATATAGTAGTTTTTTATAATAAAAAAGCTAAACTAATTAAACTTTTATAAATTATTTTTAGTAAATTAGTTTTACCACTAAAATATTATTCAAGTATTTTTATTATACTTTTAAATTATAATAATAATTAAATTTAAAAATATTTTATATATATATTTAAAAGTAATAGCTATTTTAGCATATATATAAGTAATATAATAAAAATTATTACTTTTTATTATAAATTAAACTTTACTTTAATAAAATAAAGGTATATATTTATTAAAATAACGTTATATAAAAGTTAGTTAATAAACATATAGTTTATTAAATAAAATGCATTTATTTCTTATAAGCTTATTTTCAACTACTTTTTAATACTTTCTTTATAACTATTAATTATAAAAACTAAATTTAATTTTTAAGTTATAATATTTTTTATAAACTAAATAATATAATTTAAAGTTTTTATTTATTACTTTATTAAACTTTAGTAGTTTTTACAATAATTTATTAATAAGAGATTTTTTAAATAATACTTAATTTTAAAATTATATAAAGTAAGTAGTATTACTTAATATATTTATTATTTATTAAAAGTTTTTCAAATTATTATAATTAGTAAATTTTTAAAATAAATTAACAGACTTTTAATATAATAATATTAGTGTTTTATAATATTATTTTATATAAAGTTATTTTTATAACTAAAAGGTAATCAAATTTAATTATTACTATTAAATTTTTTAAAATAGGTTTTAGTATAGCTTTAAGTAAAAGTATTTATTTTTAAATATAAAAAAATTATTTAAGCTTATAATTTTTAAAAAAAAAAATTTATTAAAAATATAATATAAAGTTTATATTTTATTACTTTTATTTTTAAAGTTTATACAAAAATTATATAAACTTAAAAAACCTTAATTTATAATTATTTTAACTTATTAGGAATTTAGTTTAATATTATTAAAATAAATAGTAAACTTTATAAACTTAAGTAATTAATAGTAAATACTTACTTTTAAAAATTAATAAAAAGCTAATATTATTATACGTATTTTCGTACTTAATAAATATAATTTTAATAATTTTTCTATTTTTAAAAATTTAAGAATAGTATTAAAATATAGTATATAAAAAACTATTAACTTTTTTTAATAAAGTATAATTAATATAGTTATAAAAAGTAGTAAAAATATTAGTAATTTTAAATAGTATTATTATTTTTTATTATTATTTTTATGTTTATTTAGGCAGTAGTATGCCATACAGACTTTTTATAGACTTAATTATATAAAGAAAAACCTATTATAGGGTATATAGCCTCCGCTTTTAAGAAAATAACTTTTATTTCTTTTATTTACTATATATGACCTATTTTCTTACTACTTATAGTATTTTTTATAAAGTAAAAAGAGTTTGTAATTCTAGCTATAGCGTTTTACCTATTTACTATAGGCACTTTTCTATTTATTCTACGCTCTATAGAGTAGTTCTATAGCTAGAGAGAACTATAGTAAGATATTTATTTATTTAAGCTATTATAAGAGCTTAGCTATACCCTTTACTAATTATATAAAATACTAGAAATTAATTTTACTAAATTTTATATCTTATAAGGCTGTTCTTGTATCTGTAAACTAAAGGTAATAAAAAATAATATATTTTACTATTTCCTATTCATAACTATAGATGCATGTGGTTATAGGAAAAAATTTTAGCTAGACTTTTATAAAAAACACTATAAGTCTAATTTATCCTATATAGATTTAAATAAGAATTAAACTTTCTGCCTTATAGAGAGCTATGTGGGTTTTAAGAACTTTTTTTTCTAAAGCTTATTAATATACTAAGCCCTAGTTATATTTTTAAGTAATATATTCTTACTGCTATTTACGTGTTATAGTGGTTTATAATTTAATTAATATATTTTCTACGTCCGTTTCTATTTATTTCTAACCTATAATAGGTTTTTATATATTTGTGAACTATTTTAGAGCCTAATCTATACGCTTTTCCCCTATTATATATAAGTAGATAAGGCTTTACTACCCTTAAATTCTGTCTCAAATCTTTATATATACTCATATGATTTTTTATTCCATATTTAAAATCTTTATATAGTGTTTATAGTTAGTAATTTTTATATTAAAAATAACCTATAATAGAAAGATAAAGGTCTTTGTTTTAAGTACTACTATTAATATAGCTTAGTATACTCTAGTAATTATTTATAAATATTCTATTTAGAATTTATAGAGTTAGTTTAGATAGCTGTTAATCTTTCTAGACTTATTTTAATTAGGCTAGTGCTAGATTAAGGTGCTAAAAATAAGTACTAAAAGTATTATAATATTATAAATCTATCTTACTCATAAAAAGATAGCTCTTTATATTAATATAGTAAGTTAATAAAAAGCTTACTATTATTTTTTTATCTTTTAAAAGGTTTTATAAACATATATATTCTAACAAAAAGCTAAGTTAAGTTATATATTAAGAACTTAAATTTCTTTTATAAGCTTTTTTTTAGTGCCGTTAATATTTACAAAAACTACCATATTAAAACGTCTTAGGTTTTGTAATAAATATATAAGTTTATACTTTTTTAGTATAAAGACTGTTTTGTAGTAAGCTACTTAGCTAATATAATAATTATAAATATACTTAAAAGTACGGTAGTTAACTTCTATTAAAAAACTATATATAAAAAGTATAGTATTATTAATAAAACTGTTAATATATATATTTTTATGGGTATTACTACACGCCTTATAGAGCTCTATAATATAGAATAGAAAAAAAATTAGTAAAAAAAGTAAGCTTTATAAGATTCTAACTAATATATTAAAAAGCTTTATTTTATAATCTAAAAGAATAATTATTATTTTCCGGTCTATTATAAATGCTTTAATTTCGTAGATAAGCTGTTGTAGAATTTTTTTTATTTATAAAATGTATATAAGCTTTTTACAGACTACTTTATTAAATATTTTAAAAATATTAAGTACTAAAAAAGTTATAATAGAGCCTTTTTCTCTTTAAATAGTATAAACTTAGTTTATAAGAAGATTAAGAGCTATATTTATAGATCTATATTACCTTACACTTTTTTACTAGATTAGTAGTATATTATATTATTTTACTAGTTACCTTAGCTGCTTTATTATAATTACCTTTATAATCTTTATAGTAGTGTTTAGGAGTATAATAGGCTATTATATTTTTAAAATTAAGTAGTTATTTTTCTTAAGCTTCCGCAGCACCACTATATAAGTTATTTTAAATATTTATAGATAGTATACTAAGTTCTAGTATATTTAGGTAATTTCTACTATAGCTATATAAAAGAGAAGACTGATAACTTTTAAAAAGCTATTTAAAATATTATTATAACCTAGTGTACTAAATACCTGCTGTTTAGCTATTACCTTTCTAATAATTTCTAAAGTAATTTCTAGAAGCTATTTGACTTATAAAGAGTATATAAATTCTAAAATATTTAAAAAATCTATATTTAGCTCTACTGGAAAAAACTATTTTTATAAAATATTTATTTTCTCTTTATAGCTCTAGACCATCCCGTTTTAGGTTTATAGTAAAGAAAGAATAGAAAGTTTAAAAAAAATATAGCTATAATTTTTTGCTTATACTATTAGCTTTTAAATACTATTTCTTTTAACTACTACTTTATAAATTTAGTTCTGGAAGTACTATTTTTTAGTATTATAAATAGTTCTTTTCTTTATTTATATTAGCTTATAAAGTTTTTCTGTAGGTTCACAGTGTCTTTAGGCTATTCTTTATTACTTTATTATCTTTATAACTTTTTAAGTCTATTATAAACAGCTAAAATCTAGTTTTACTTTTTATAATAATATAGTATACTAGATAAGGTTAACTAGAAAGGTCTGGAGGTATTTTATATATTAGTTAATTACTTTTAAAGTGCTAAGATTTTTTTTGTAGGCTGAAAAAATATTATATACTACTAGAAATTTCTTTAATATCTATTTTCTTTTAGTTATAGGTTTTTATTAACTAGCTTAAAGATTTACAGCAGCCTATAACTTTAAAAAGAAATAAAATAAATAGGTAGTCTAATCTATAGTAAAGGCTTTTATTAATACTATATTTAATAAACTTTCTTTAGATACCTAAGGTAGTAAAAGTAAGATTAATTATACTAATAAGGCTTTATACAAACTATATAATTATTCCTAGCAGGGTTAAAAGACTAAGGTTTATATTTATAGTAATTTAAATAAAGTTATTTACTATTTTATACTATATTAGACATCTTATACCACCCTATAGCAGGTAGTATAGATTAAAGTCTTTTAAAAGAAAGTATTCACCAGGCTTTATAAATTACTCTTAAAAGTTAAAAATAAGAAACTTTAGATTACACTAGTTCCTATAAAGGATTCTAAGTAGATATTATAGATATAAAATATTTACTATTTAATATAGACTATAAGGGTAGAGAAATCCGGCCTGTAGTATCTTACTAATTATATATCTAGTAGAAGTTATTTACTAACAAGAAAACAAGTCCTGCTATAAAAAGATAGAGGATATACTAGCTAGAATAAGTACTTTACAGAATAGTAAGTAGTATACATACGTTTATTTTACTATAGCTTTTAAATAGCAATAATATCTTACTAATTTTTAAAATTATATACTAGTAGGGTTATGATTTTATCTTTACTTTTCTATACATTATATTAAGTAATATATAGCGTATTTATTAGGGGGAGTTTATAGAAAGGAATTTAATAATATTTTAGTCGCCTAGGCTTTTTATAGGCTTATTTAGGGGTTATTTAAAACCACGCTTTTCTATAAATAATATTAGTAAACTTACTTCTACTCTACTTTACTTTCTATTATCTTAGAAAAGTTTAATTTTAATGCTTTTTATATCTTTACTATTTTAGTTTTACTTAGTTAGCTATTATAAGTAGTTTATTAAGCAGCTATAAGCAGACATAATAAGTTTATAGTTTATAATAATAAATTTTTAAAGTCTATTTATATATACTTACCTAGCTCTTTTAGCTTTTTTTTATTATAAATTATAGGCTACTGCCTATACTAAATAGTTTTCTCTATAATTTATATAACAGGCTTTATCTTCCTAGTTATAAAGACTATATTTATAGTCTAAGTATTTTAGACTAGTATAGAATTTATATTTCTTTACTACCCTATAAAATCTAGTAGTATGGCTGTATTTTTAGTAGTTAAAGTATTAAATTACTTTATAGTCTCTATAGTAGAGTTTATATGATAGTAGAGTTTATATAAGAGTAGTTTACTATAAAAAAATAAGCCTTTATTTATTAAAAGATTAGCTTATTCCGGGCAAGTAAGATTAATAATTAAAAAAAAAAATTCTGCTTTTAGATTACTTTTATAGGCTACTTTACTCTAAGAATTTTAATTTAGTTTTAAATGTATTAGTTCTGGCTATAGAGTTCCTAAATAGTTATCTTTTAGTTTAAATAGTTAATTACAAATAGCCAGAGGCTATATATAATAACTGTAAATTTCCAATAAATAAGTTTTACCTTTATATAAATTTTATAAAGCTAGTTATAGTCCTTTTCTAGCTATTTTTTCTTTATTTTAGTGTCTATAGTTAGCGTAAGATCTCTGCTAGAGAGTTTATACTCTACTAGAATTTTACTTACTATACCTAGTCTTCTCTACGCGTTTATAGCTTAGATAATATTAATTATAGGTCTTCTATAGTCTTATACAGAGACAGCGGTTTAGAAAATAATAACTTTATAATATAAACAGGTTAGAACAGCTTTATATATAGATATAATAATAATTAAAATAATATTATTAATTATTATAACAGTATAGGAGAGGGGGCTATAGCTTATTTTTAAAATTATAGTCTAAAAAATAAGAGCATAAAAATAGTTTTTAATAGTAGAAAGATATTTCTAAATACTTTTATAATCTTTAGCTAGGTTAGAATATAATTAGGGAAAAGTTATATAAAGCTATTACTATACCTTATAAACTAAAGCAGTACTATAGCTAGAGATAAAGATATTAATTTAATTAATTTCTTTCTATAAACTAGCTATATAGCTACTAGATGTTATTTATAGTAGTATAAATTAAGTTTATAACTTTAGAGCTAGTTTCTAGAGATCTAGTAGCTAGTCTATATACTATAATAATATCATCACAACTCCGTAAAGCGTTTAGGCTAAGGTTTTAAGGTGTATTTAATAATAGAAAGCTAATTTACACGTTTATTTCTCATAGTAGTTAAAAGTAAAAAGTTTTATAATAATAAATATATATAGTATTATTAAATACTTAAAGTAGTTATAGTATATATAAAATATTATTTTTTATTAATTATTATACTTAATTTTAATATAGTAATAAGTACTTTTAAATTTAATTTTAGTAAATTTAATTAAGTTTACTAAATAATTTAGTATTTTACTAATTAGTAGTAATATAAAATGGTTTTTTTAGAAATTTTATTAATATTTTATAGTTAATATAAAGCTATAATTATGATTTTTTTTTATTATATTTACTAAATTAGTATTATTTTATATTTAACTTTTTATATTAATTTTATATTTAACTTTTTATATTAATTTTATTATATAATTATAAAAATCTTTAAGTTTTTTTTTAAGCAAAAAAAGTTATATAATAGTTTAAAAAGTATAAAAAAAAAAAAATTTTTAATTATAGAGTTAATTTCATAATATTTAAATAATATTTTTATAATAATAGTAAAAACTGTATTTTTAAATTCTTAAAGTTTTTTTTAAAAAAAATATAAACTTTTTTATTTTTTTAATAGTTATAACTTTTATAAAAATAGCAAAAACGTACTTTTTATATTTGAAAATGTTAGTAAATTATTTAAGGTTTTTAAGTTAAAGTATACTTATATTAAAATTTTAGTATTTTACTTTTATTTTAAAATTAATAATAATACATTTTTTAAAAAAAATTTTAAAAAAAAATTAATTATAAATTTATATTAATTATTTTATAAAATATAGTAGTAACTTTTAAATTTAAATTTAATTATTTTTTATCTAAATTAAAATTTTATAAATATATTACTATACTTTTATATAATATTTAGTATATATTACATTAGTAATTTAAATTTAGAAATTTCTTTAAATTTTTACTTTAAAGTAAACCTTTTATTAACAGTTTATTTATATACTATTATTAAAAAGTATAGTAATTACTATTTAAGTATATTAATTAGTTTATATTTTTTTTAACTTAAAAGTTTTTTTTAAAAAATAATTAGTATTTTTATATTCTAAATTTAAAGTAGTTTTAATACTATTAGTTTTCTAATATTTATGTAGTATAAACTTTTATAGTAAAAAATTTTATTCAGTAAAGTAATATAGTAGTATTTATAAAGTATAAAAAAGTTATTATTTACTTTTAAAATATAGTGTTACGGACTGTAATAGTAAGGTAACTATAAATAAAAAGATATTACTATAAAAGACATAGTATAAGAAAATATATAAGTAATATTAGAGAGTAGAAGTAAACTAGAGAAAATAGAACTTATAAATAGAATTACTCTAAAGTAAGTTTAAGTTCTATAGGGAATAATACTTAAAGTAAATTAAATAACCTACTATAGGAAAATAGGAGTATAATAAGTGCTAATAAGAAAAATAAGTTTTAATCTCCCCTTATCTTCTCTAGCAGTATTTAATATACTTTTAATTAGTATATAATATACGTATAAAGGATTTACTATAAGTATAGGACATTAGACAGCTTATAGTTACTTTTAATTCTTTATAGTTACTCTAAAATTAAGATTCATACTTTAAGTGAAATAGTTTAATATTATTCTATTAAATCTTAACTAATTATATTATTTCTATTTATTTTAACTAAGTTTAATTAAATCTCTACTAAGTCTAATAAGCTCTCTAGTCTGGAAATAAGAGAACTAATTAATATTATATAATTAGTTAGATAACTAGTTACTAGTTTAATATTATATTAGTAAGTTAGTAACCTGTAATATTATAATTACTATCTTAAAAAAGTAAAAAAAGCTATTAGATAGATTCTAACACTACGTTATTTAAATAAGGTTTATAATAACCTACTATAAAAATAAATAAGAACTCTATTCGTTGGAAGAAAGTAGTAGTGAAGAAAAAGTTATAATAAAATCTTTATCTATAACTAGAAGTACATCAGGAGGATAAAAGAGTATATAATAAATTATTTAAAAATAAAAAATAGCTATTATAGAGCTATATAATATTATAATTAATCTATAATAATAAGCAGTAGTAGAAAAAGCTATAAAAGAAAGAATAGTAAAAATATAGCCTTCTATAAAGTTTAATAGTAATAGAAATAAACTTAAGATTTTTATAACAGCTATAGACCTTTACTACTAGTTTAATTAAGTATTATTTATAACTAACTAAGATTAAATTCTAGTGGCTGGTATAAATATAGTAGAAAAAACTATAAGATAATTTAAATTACTCACTAGAAACTATTTAGCTAACAGGAATTCTAATTTAGGAATAGTAGAACTTATAGACTATAATAATAATATATAATAAGCCTTTAAAGATTATAAAAGCTTTAAGAAGAAAATAATTATAGTCTTTAAAAAAATTAATAAAGAAATAAAAGTAATTTAGAAGCTTTAATAGCTTAAGTAATAAACATTAGCAGCTAATTACATAACAGAATTTAAGTAAATCTAATTATAACTTAATTAAATAGATCAACCATTAGTCATGATATACTATAAAGAATTAAAAAATAGAATTAAAAATAAAATCTCTAAGGGCAAATGACTAAGTACACTACTTAAAATTATTAAATAAATAGTAACTATTAACAATTACTAGTACTAATAAGAGTAGGAAAAAAAAGTATATAAAAGACTAATAATTTACGTATCTAAAAGAAATAAAAAAAATACCTAAACATATAATAAAATAGATATTAATTATAATAAGATATTTATAGATAAATAATAAGGAAAGTAAGTTAGAAAATAAATAGAACATTACACACAAAAAGCCTACTTAGGATATAGAAAGTAAAGATATTTTATTAAAAACTATAAATAACAACAAGTAGACGTTAAAAAAGCTTATATTTAAACTAAGATATTAAAAGAAATTAAAATAGCTATAGTCTAAATAAAGTAAGCATAAGACCAAATCACTAAGAAAACTATTATATAAAAAACTAAAAATAAGTAATATTAGATATATAGAAGTCATATATACCTTAGAATAGAATATAAAATATTATATTAGTAAGTAAAAAATTATTTACTAGAGTTAACTAGTAATATAACTTTTATAATATAAAAAATAGCTATATAATAGCATAATACTAAGAGCCACGAAAATATATAACGATTTTATAAAATTATGGAATAAAAAAAAGGACCCTTTCAGAAGGAGGATTAGAAATTTAGATAATAAAAAAATTACAAAATAGAAAATAGGAAAAAACTTATATTTATAATAATTATATAGTAAGTATACTAGGAATACTATTAGATATATAGGTTAGAGTATTATTTAAAGAAATATTATATCACTAAACACTAGAAAATTACTTTAGGAGATAGAATATATAAATACTAATAAATATTATAGTTAGTAGGAAATAAATAGTATAAAGGATTAATAAAATAGAAATTAGCTATATAAATAAATAAAATCTACTAATAAATATTTATATTAATTATAATTTCTGTAATATACTATCACCCTGTCGGACATCTAGAGTTAGAATAGAATTAGAATAAGAAAGAAAAAAAAACTTTTTTTATTAATTTTATAAGTACAGGATAACGACGCCGCAGATAGAATAATAAAAAAAAATACTAAATATATATAGTATTAGACTATATAGAAATAAACTGTAAATAAAATAAGTATACTATATATATTATATAAGAATCTAGACTAATAATGGTAATTAGGTATAAATAAAGTAGATTTAATAAAGAGTTAACTATATATACTATAGAGACTTAATAATTAATCTCTATTAAGTCACTAAAGTCACGTAGTTATGTATAGAGTTAAAAATAAGATAATTATTTTAGTTAATTATTTTAAGCTCTAGCTTATTATATTACCTCTCTTTTTATAGACTAGATAAGAGCTCTTTAGTGAATTATTTACTTAAAGACTTTTATAAGCCTATTTTAAGTTCTATTTACTATAACTTCTCCTAAAGCTTTTATTAGTAGTTTATTAGTAGAAGTTTATATCTATCTCTTTATAAAAGCGCTATATACTTCTTTTAATAATTTAATATTATTATATGTTCTAGCTAGCTTACTAGCTCTATAGTTATTAATATATAGCTTTTTTATTTTATTTTATACTATAGCTAGTAGCCTCGCTTTTATTTTATTTATATTTTAGTAATAATATCCTGCACTACGTACTCTTTATGGTTATTTATCTAAATTAATAATAGCTAAAAGTTATTTATAGACTAGCTTAGTAATAGGTTATTACTTACTAGCTATAGTTTATTTATATAAAATATTAGGTTTAGTTTTAAGAACATATTTAGCTTTATAGCGTGTAAGCTAATTATATTTTCCATAGTATATTTAGCATTCTTCTAGTCTAGCTTTTTATTTCCTTGTTTAGTGGAGAGTTAGTTACTAAGTTTTAATTATACCTTATCTCTAACACGCAGTTACAGGGCTTTATTTTAATATTAGTTTATTTATTTTTCTTATTTTTATTATATCTTATCTATAGTTACTTGTGCTAAGTTAATATATTTTTTTAGTTTTCCTATAATTTCCTTAGCGCTAGCTTTTAGGTCTTAAGCTATTATATTACGCCTAGTTTTAATATCTACTTATAATAGTTCTATATTATATTCATGCTAAAAAAAGAATAGGCTTATTCCTATTAAGATAATGTCTTTTCTTTTTATTATAATTTTAGCTATTAGATAGAGCTTCACCTAGTTTGCTTAGTTCTATATAATAAATACTTAAAGATAGACCTTAACTATACTATTTATTCTTTTTATTAAACTATTTGTTTATGAATAGAACGCTGTTGATAATCGTTTTTTAATTCTTAGAATTTTATAAAGCTTAGTCTAGAACTTGCTAATAAATTAACTGCTATAATTAAATATTATAGTATTAAAAATCTAATAGTAAGTAATAATCTTATAGATAAAAGCCCATATTACTATCTTAATATCTATGTTTAAAAGAGAATAGAGAGTTATATCTTTGCTTAGTTTATTAGTAATTACCAGTAAGACTATATAGCTATTACTTTCTAGTAATTTAGTTATAAAATCTATTAAGATCTCTTTCTAAATATGATTAGAAATAGATAATAAGTATAACAGCTCTTACTAGTAATCTCTTTATAACTTTATATAGCTATAAATATTATAGTTTTAAATATAACGCTGTATATGGTTTGACATCCCTGGCTAAAAGTAATCTCTTATTAATATTAAATAAATACTCTACTGTCCTAGGTGTCTTATTACTTATAATAAATAAATTTAGTAAATAATTAATATCCTTAATAGCTCTAAGTCAGGTACCTACTTTTTATTCTAATAATAAAGGGTTTTATTTTTATTAATTATGTACTTAACTAGTAAAACTTTTAGTTTAAGCTTTAAAAGAAATCTCTATTTTTAATTATAAAAGGCCTATACTACTCTTATATATACTTTATTATCTAGTACTATATTATACTATCTTTATTTAAGCTTATTATAAGGCTCCTAGGCATAAAACTTCTAGGCTTTAGTTATACTATTTTCTATAATTATTAAAAGACTAATTTAAGTAGAGAAAGTCTATACTACTTGTTTATTATTATTTAATTTAAGCTCTTTTTTCTAATATATAACTACTAGCTTTAGTAGCTGAATTATATAGCTCTTTAGTCTTTTATTATTTTCTTTACTTAGATAATCCTATTCGTGTCTTAATAATATATTAGCTTATATATTTTCTTTTTCTAGCTTATATTAAATCTTTATATTATATTAGCTAAGGAATAACTACTAGCACGTATATCTTTTACTTAATTTTAAAACCTTATAAAGTACTTAAGATTCTTATAATTAGTAATAACCTAGAACTTTTTAATAGACCATAATTCAGCATCCCATGTCTTTAGACAATAAATAATTATAAGAAGTTCTTTATTATATATCTTGTAATTACATTTTGTAGGTATATTTTTTTTTAAAAAAGTATATATATAAACGCAGTACGTTATTATCGCCGTATTATAAAAAAACTTCTTTAGTTATATAATCTAAAAAATTAGCTTTTAAAATAATCTTATAGTTAGAATTAAATTAGGCTAGTACTAGTTCTAATATAAAAATTTTTTTTAGCTTATTAAATGCTATCTGCTTTTTATTAGTCTATTAGAATAATATATTACTTATAAGTCTTATAAATAAAATAGTAATTTCTGAAAAAGACTTAATAAACTAATAATAGAAATTAGTGAATCTAAGAAAGCTTCTAATTCTTTTTATAGTTATTAGAAACTGCTACTTAGTAATTGCTTTTATTTTAATAGAATCCATTCAAATTCCTTACCCTACTTTAATAATAAACTTTAGATATTTTGTGCTCTTAGTTTTGAATTTATATTTTTTAATATCTAGATATAAACCTACAGCACTAAGTTTCTTTAGTACTAGATTAATTTACCAGTAATACTCTTCTAGTAAGCCTAAAGAATAAATAAGTATATTATTAAGAAAGGTTAAACAGAACTTATTAAAATACTCCTATAAGATCTAGTTTATATACTACTAAAATATACTAGAGGCTCTTACTAGTCTAAAAAGTGTAACCAGCTATTTAAAGAGTCTAAATTTTATATAAAAAGCTATTAGCTATTTATTTTCTTCTATAATATAAATCTTATAAAAGGCTATTAAAATATTAAGCTTAGTATATTATTTTACCTTACTAATCTAGCTAAGCGTTTTATGGATTAGAGGAAGAGAATATTTATTTTTCTTAGAAATCTTATTAAGCATATAATAGTTAATATAAAAGTAAAAACCTTTATTAAACTTATATATAAATAGTACTAGAGCTATAGTTAGAGAGTTATTTATATAAATAAAGCTTTTCTCTAATAACAGCATTAACTCTTTTTATAGTACTAATAATTTCTTTCTTAATATATTATATAGTAGTCCCTATAGGACCTTAAGGTCCTTTCTATTAATCTTTTTAAGTTTAATATAATAGTTTATTCTAGGACCTTATAATGGTGGGAGCTTGTCTACTTTCTTTTCTAAAAATAACTTTAAGTGCTTCTAATAGGTCTTAGAAAGTAGTATTTTAGAATCCAGCTTTAGTTTAAACGCTAAGGTCTTTTAAATATCTATTAATAATACTATAAAAATATATATCTTACTTATTTTTTTAAATTTATTTATCTATATTAAAAAAGTAGTTGTGTTAATTTTTATTAGCTTTTACTAGCACAGTTTCTTCCCTTCCTTACTATAAACTCTTATTCTTAAAGTATGAATATAAAACGATTTCTTTGTTAACGTGATTATAATATTATTTTAATTTATTTAGGGTCTACCTAAAATAAGATTAAACTAAAGTACGTTATTAATAATATATATATAAGCTTATTTAGTATGTCCTTTAATATTAAGGTTAATTTATATAACCTAAATAACCCTTTTAGGTTTTTTATGTACTCTAATAATCCTCTATAAGGTTATATTAATATATGTTAAATAAACTTTAGCAGTAAAAGCAAAGCTTATAAGACTATAATATAAATACCTAATATTAATTATTATATATACGATATTCGTCTGGTTGATTAATAAGTATATAGTAATAGAATCTATATTTATATATATATTTCAGAACTTCTATTATTCTCTTTATAATACTATTTTATCTATTTCGGCTAGAGGCCTCTGCTCGTGACTGTAAGTAAAAACTATTCTTTTTCTAATACTTCTTTTTTTTGTTTTATTTCTATCTTCTTTGTCTCTTTTATTAGTATTTATTTATTTAGTTTTTGCTAATATTATAGTAGCTAGGCGTAACTAATTTACTCTTATATATTTATACTTATTTTTTATATAGCTAGGAGAATTATATTAATAATAAAAGTTTTACTTACAGTACCGGTTAAATTCCTTTTAGTTTATTTAAAGTATTTTAGATTAATTATTTTATAGCTTTATTACTTCTATACGCGTGGATATTACTTCCTAATTTATTAGTTTAGGCGTTAGTATAAATAGTATTATATAAATAGCTATAGCAGTCCTATAGTTACTTAATATAATCTATATAAGATTATTACTAATATAAATTACTTTCTAAGTATATTCTTTAAAGCTTAGTATTACTAAAAGGGCTATAATATACTTCTAGAGCTCTCTATCTAATCCTTAAGTAAATATACTTTTTTTTTATATTTTTATTTAGCTAATCACTTCCTACTAGTAGTAACTTCTTATTAAACTCTATATAATATTCTTTTATTAATTTCTTTTTCTATTTTATGCTTTACAGCTTATCTAGAGACTTTTATTTTTAATACTAGTTTTTAAACTAGAAGTCCATAAACGCTTATATTACTTTAAGAGTAGTATTATTTCTTTAATTAGAAAGCTATAAAAGAATAGTTTATACTACTTATTTTTTTTAAATACTAAAAGAAATAGTCTATTTGTTCTTTCTTACCGCCTATGTGGTATCTGTTAAATCGTAACTTAGTCTTAACTTAATACTTAAACATAAAATAAAAAAATCGTATACTATTAAATATAAAAGATTTAGAAAAATTAAATAGTTTAACTACTAATTTAATTACTAGTTATGATATTAGTATAAAAGGAGTTACTAGTATTATTACTAGAATATATAAAAATAACCTTAATAAAAAATTATAACCTTTTAGTATAGTTAGTTTTTTAGATATTATTTATAATATATTTATAATCTCCCTGAGTGAGGTGCTATTGCTGGCTTTATTTACTAAAAATAAAACTTTCTCTTTATTATACTAAATAAAGTAGTTATTAAGTTTAATCTCTACTTAACTTATTATTACTTTAATAACTAGGACTTTTAACCCTTATGAAGTAAGTAACTAGTATAGTTTATAGCTAATCTATTTATTATTATATCCTATATTAAGTAAGTTTATTACTTAGGCTATTAATATAGGTACTAAGTAGTTATTAGTATTTATTAATACTTACTATACTACTAAATAGTGCTCTAAATACTAGAGAGCTTTTTATTCTCTTATAAAGTTAATTATACTACCAGAGGCCTCTCAGCCTCTTATAAAAAATAAAATTAATTAAATCTAAATATAAGGATCCAGGCCAATAATGGCAATTAAATGTAAATAAAGTGAATTTAATAAAAAGTTAATTATGTATACTATAGAGATTTAATAGTTAACCCCTACTAAATCACTAAGGTTATATAGTTATATATAGAGTTAAAACTAAAATAACTATTTTAGTTAACCATCCTAAACTCTAGCCCATTGCATATTAAAGGACTAAAGATAAAAAAAAAATTATAATAACTAGTAAATAAAAAAGAACTTAACTTATAACAAGAACTAGTTTATACGGATTTAGAAGATAAATTATAGGACTTAAATTCAAATAAATATAAATAGCTATTATAGGATAAGTGTTAGCTAGAATATTAATTATACTAAGCTAAACACTACTAAAAAAGATAGTTAATTATAAAATTATATAAAAAACTCACATATCAAGAATATTTCCTGGGGTGGAAATGTGAGGATTATAGAGAATAAATAAAAAATACATATAAAATACTTTATAAAGAAGTATACTAACTTTAAAGATATTTAATTTATAGACCTAAGAAAAAAACACTAAGAAAATAACTACTACTTAGAAGTTAATTATATATAAAAAACTAGAAAACTAGTGGACCGTAACTAAGCTACTAAAAGACTAAGAAAAAATTAAAAAAAATATATTAATTATATATATATAACTAAACTAAAAAAAATATATAAATAAGCTATATGTGGATGTATGTATTAATAGTAACTAAATACTAGCACTTATAAATAATAAGGCTAGTAAAACACTAATATTAAATAAGTAGATATAGAGATATTAGATACTAACTAAAGTTTTAAATAAACCTATATAAGTAAAAAGTATAGACAATAGTCTAATAGTATTTAAAAGAAATTTTATTAATTTTAAAAAAAATAAAATGTGACTATTTAAGCAGCAGGTTATAGAGATAACTATTATATTAAAATTATAAATCTAAGTAATAAGAATTTTATCTTAAGATAGAACTAGCTAGCGTGATAAAACCTAATAATTAATTAAAAAAAAAAGTAATAGAAAACAGAAATAAATGCTATAGATAATTAGAAATAATATAAATAAAGAAAATAATACTTTATAAAACTAAATTTGTTGTACTAAAAGAATACTAAGAGGAATTTAGAGAATAGTTCTTTAAAAAAGCTAAAGATTAATTACTAAAATACTAGAACTAGGACTATAAAATTATGCTTAAGGAGGAAATAGATTTAAAACTAAAACTACTATATTAAGTACCTATTCATTAATAAAAGGAGCTACGGAAATTCTTATAAGAAAACTAATAAAAGATATATATATAAATTAGTTAAAGTAAAATAGCTTTACTAATACTCTTTATACTAAAAAAAAAAAAATAGAAAACTATAGCTATATATTAATTACAGACATTTTAATAAAGCTATAGTAAAAAATTATTACTTTATACTACTAATATTAGAACTTATAGATAAACTTAAAGAAGCTAAGTAGTTTAGTCTCTTTAATATAAAAAATAGATACTACTAAATATAAATAGCTAAAGAACATGAATGGATAATAGTATTTAAAATAAGATATAGATTATTTAAATACTTAGTTATGTTAATAAGACTCACCAATACACTAATAATATTCCAGACAATTATTAATTATATACTAAGTAAATACCTAAACGTATTTATAATAGTATATTTTAATAACATGCTTATATACATAAATGAAATGCTAAAAGAATATATTAAGTATACTAAAAAAGTATTACAAAAGCTTAAAGAATACAAACTATATATTTAAACAGAAAAATATATGTTCTATAAAATAAAAGTTAAGTTCTTAGAATACTTAGTATTCTGAGATAGAATAGTAGTTAATTCTAATAAAGCTAAAGATATTCTATCTTAGCTAATACTAATAAATATAAAAGAAGTTTATTTTTTCCTCAGATTCACGAGATTCTGCTAATAATTTATTAAAGATTATTTAAAAATTACTATACCTTTAATAGAATTATTAAAAAAAAATTAATAATTTAAGTGAAAATAACGCAAGGACGACGCTTTCATAATACTAAAAAAGATATTTTAATAACTACTAATATTAAAGATATTTAATTTATGGCTTTAAATAGAGATATATAGATACATTAGATAGAGCTACTAAAGCTATTTTATTATAAATATAAAATAATAAATAAAAATATTTAGTAGACTTTTTATCTCATAAACTCACAACTACTAAATTAAACTATGATATTTATAATAAGAAATTATTAGCAATAATTTAAGTATTTAAAAAATAGAAACATTATTTAGAAGGAGTTAAGTACTAGATTGTTATATATTTAAACTATAAAAATCTAACAGTATTTACAACAATAAAAAAGCTGAATTAATGATAAGTTAGGTGATAGAAACTAGTTTCTATCTTTAACTTTTAAATACTCTATAAATTAGGAAAAGAAAATATGGTGGCTGATATACTCAGTTAATAAGTAAACTATATAAGAGATATACTAGAAATTTATAATATAATACTTAAATAAAGACCAGATAGATCCTTAGGAAGCTTATAGATAGATATTAAAACAATAGTTATTATTAAAAACATATAGTAAAAATAAATTAGAGAATATAATAATAAATAACTATAATAGTATAAAACTAGAACTATTTTTATATTAAATGTATTATAGACGGAACTTATTAAGGATTAACACTCAGCTAAAATATATAGATATTAAGGAATTAAAAAGACTATAGAACGAATCAACAGACATTTCTAGATTCCTAGAATATAAAAAAAGGTTAGGATTATTTTTTTAAAATATATTAAGTACAAGAAGAATAAGGCATTAAGATATAAAAAATACGGACTTATATAACTAATTCCTTTACTAAACCTACTATAGGAATTAGTTATAATGGACTTTATTATAGAAATACTAATAATAACCACCTTCCGAGGCTAATGGTATGACATGATATTAGTTATAGTAAACTAACTTATAAAATACGTATACTTTAAACCAATATATACAGAAATTAAAGTAGATGAATTAGTAACTATATTTATTAGATTACTAATTATATGATATGGATTACCATAAGAATTCATTATAGACAGAGATAAATTATTTACGTTAATATTCTAGAAAACGTTTGTTAGAAAACTAGGGACTGAATACCACTTCTTAATAGCATTTCACCTATAAATAAATAGACAAATAGAATAGATAAATCAGATATTAGAATAATACTTACGGATATACGTTAATAAATAATAAGATAATTAGATTAACTTACTACTGATAGCTAAGTTTATATATAATTCTATAAAGTTATTATTTATAGGAAAATTATTATTTTATATAAACTATAGTTACGAGCCCACAGCTTATTAAGAACTATAGAAACTAAATAAGATATTAGAATCTATAAGAATGAAAGTTAAGGAGTTATAATAACTTTATTAAGAAATTATATAAAAAACTACTTATAAAGATAATCTTAGTAAATAAATTAAGGACAAGTCTAAGGTTAAGAGACTAATTTTTAAGGGAGAGAATAAGATTTTCCTATTATAAAAAAAATTAGAAATAAAACAACTATTAAAAAAACTGGATCACGTTAAGTTAGGACTATTTAGGGTTAAATAATAAATAGAGCCTATATATTACGAACTATAACTACTTAAGAATATAAGAATTTACTTAGTTTTTTATATTTTACGGCTAGAACCAGCACTATAAAGTGCTAAATTATAGATAAAACTTAAACTTAAGAAAGACACTATTAAGTATAAAGTCTAATAGATATTAGACTACTAGTAATTTAGACGTTAGTAGAAGTATTTAGTTAAATAGAAAAATTACAAACCTAAAAAAGACATATAGAAACTAGTTAGGAACCTAAAAAATAGTTTAGAGCTAATTAATTAGTATTATTAGACAGAGCAGTAAACGCTTACTCTAAGGTTATATCTAATAAATACAGAAAATACAGAACGTTTTACTTAAAATTAGAGAAAAAAGATAAAGCAATATTAGATACTATAGATTATAATATACTAGATTAATTCTAATAGTTTTACTCTTTCTTTTTTATTATATAAACTTTATTAATTGAGGTAAGCTCATGCTAGAATATTTTCTTCTTTTAAGAATTTATTTAAGCTAACTAGTAATAAAGATAAAGCTTATGAGACTTTATAGCTATAGACTTCTCTTTAGTAATATAGAGCTATTACTAGAGCTTCTTTTTATCATAATCTAACTAATCTTACTTAAATTATAATATAATAAAATTATACTTTATGTTTTAACTAATACACTCGGAATATTGCCTAGAAGCTAGATTTATTAGATAAATATAATTACCCTTCTAGTAATAGGAATACGGAGACGGCATTTAATGGCTATTCTCTTAAACCCTTTTTACTAAATAGTAAGCTTATATTAAGAACGATTCTGCTTAAGTTATCCTTAAGAAATTAAAAGAATAAAAAAAGTATAAGAGGTTTTTATAATCTTAGTTTTTATATAAAGAACTAACTATTTTTATATTATCTATAGAAAAAGAAACAGAATAACCTTCAGGCTAAAGGCTTAAAGAAAGGGGATAATATTATAGACTATAATAGTAAGGCAACTACAGACGAAGAGATATTACTATAGAAAATATAGTATAAGAAAATATATAAGTAATACTAGAGAGTAGAAGTAAACTAAAGAAAACAAAACTTATAAATAGAATTACTCTAAAGTAAGTTTAAGTTCTATAGGGAATAGTACTTAAAGTAGGTTAAATAACCTACTATAATAAAACAGGAGTATAATAAGTGCTAATAAGAAAGATAAGTTTTTATCTCCTCTTATCTTCTCTAGTAGTATCTAATATACTTCTAATTAGTATAGAATATACACATGGAGGATTTACTATAAGTATAGGACATTAAACAGCTTATAGTTACTTTTAATTTTTTTGTAGTTACTCTAAAATTAAGATTTACACCTTAAGTAAAATAGTTTAATATTATTCTATTAAATCTCAACTGATTATATTGCTTCTATTTATTTTAATTAAGTTTAATTAAATCTCTACTAAGTCTAACGAGCTCTCCGGTCCGGAAGTAAGGGAACTAATTAACATTATATAATTAGTTAGATAACTAGTTACTAGTTTAATATTACGTCAGTAAGTTAGCAACCTGTAATATATAGTTTATATATAAGTTATAAACTTAATACTAAATTTTTATAAATTATTTTTTAAGGTAATAATATGTTTTACTAGCTTTTAATAAATTTTAGAAAACTTAAAATAGATTAAAAAAATGTGTAAACTTTTACTTAAAGCTTTTTATATAAGTATTATGGTACAGCTTCCCTTAGCCGTTTCACGCCACATCTTGTGTTACGTATAGACTAGAGAGCCCCTATTTAGGCCGCTCTACTTCAGCCTTCTTCTCTTTTCTCTTTATTCAGATGTCTTGAGCTATTATGGCAGCTATACGTAGCTATCTATAGTCAATCTAATGCTCGTTCATCTAGCATTCAACGCCGGATATACGTTGCCGTGACAATAAGTGTATAATAAAATACTTTTATATAAAAAATAATTTAATTTAAAAAGAACTCTATTATTTAGATTCGACTTCGCGTTACTATAAACCACTTCTTTAACCCCGAAGCCAAGTGCTATTAAAAGCTAAGAAGTTTCTTAAAGAAAGGCAGAGGTCTCTATTACTAAGCTCATCTTCTAAAACCGATTCAAATCTAAAGACTAGGTAGTGTCAGCAGAGGTTACAAACTTACTAGAAGCATTTAAAAATGTAACCGAAGAGCTTAGAAGTCGACTAGATAAAGGCAAACACAGTGGGATTACTAAAGTCGTTCCCATAATCAAGACCCTAATAGAAGACCTCGAGAGTCTGAACGTAGAGTACAAAAATCAAAAAAGGTGAGACGGGAATTTATGTAGTCATTAAGCAGATATTGTAGAAAGCAAAAGAGGACTATAAGCTCACTAACGATTCCCCTGCATACGCCATATTAATCCTTTTTAATCCCCATTTAAAAAGGCAGTACCTCGATCGTGAATAAGGCAAAGCTAATTCTACGGATGGCTATGCCAAGGTTAAAAGCCTTTACAAAAGAAGAATACGAGCCTCTGGAAATACTACAGATTCCATTAACACTAGACAAGTTCCAACTAGTTTAATAGTTAAATCGTCAAAGAAAGAAAAACTAGAAGCCCTCCCACCTTAATGATCGATTAAAGCAAGGCCGTGAGTTCATTCCTAGTGTTACCCGCGACGAGTTTGATGTCTATCTTAAAGAGGCCCCAAAAGCGATGAGAACCTTGTTCCTTCAAGTTATTGGCGTCGCCCTGCCATCTAAAGTCGATTTCCTAGACTATTTCGCATGACAATTGATATCCTTTCTATCCCAGCCATGAGCTCTGAGTCGAGGCGAATTTTCAGCTTAGCTAGCGTTATTCTCCCTAAGTGTCGGGCGACGCTTAACTAAAAGGTAGTTGAACTTCTCTCTGCTTTTCATATTGGGAGCGTAATGGATATATTATAATTGGCGAGCGCAACGCTAAGGTGAAGGGTTCGTAGGATCCAGAGGACGATAGTGTAATTGAAGCTGAGCAGATAGGCCTTAGCTTTGCAGATGAGGCAGCAGGGGCAACTGACGGTGTATTATTTCAAAATTCGCAGTTCGACGAGAGCACAGAAGGCGAGGAGACTGAATATGAAGCTGCGGTTGATTCTACTACTTAGCAAACTCAATATATCGCCCAAAATCCAGCTTATTTGAGCAATTTGATGTTTATAAAAACTATATATGCATTACCGATTACTAGAAAAAGTTAAATTAAGGATGTCGACCCTAATAGATTAACCTGGGAAGATTTTGATAAAGGTATTTAAAATAGACTTCAAACCGCAGGCAAACGACAGAGAAGGAAATACAGTTGTAACGTTTGGCCTACCTCACAATATCCTAGAGTTTATCTAGGGGTTTATCCAGAAGCTAGGAGTTACTCTTCTCCCTCCTTGTCGAGCAGAACAGCTCACATTCTCTAGCATATTGACAACCTTTAGCGCCCTAGTCTATCTACCCTTTGTCACGAGAAGTAGAAGCACTGTCCCTGTTGGCATGAAGTCACAGATTCTAGCACATATAATATATTTTGGTCCCCCCTCGACCGTGATTCCTATCAAGATATCGCCGAAGCTGGCTTTCCGTCCACGCTTCATCCTTACCCTCCAAGAAGCTCCCACCAACGGGTTAACCTTGTCTATATTGCATTCCCATGTAGTTTTGCCCGCAGCTCTTTTCTATCATTTTCCACTTTGACTTGAATTTGATCGTGATGCCGAGACGATGTGCTGGATCGTCCACTTGAACACTAGAGGCGCATTTGTGCGGATGATACGTGCCCTCTGGAAAAGAGAGCAATGATTGAAGAGTGTTTGAAGGTTCGCCTCTTCAGGCACATACAGCTGCATACCTCGAATGTAAACCCTGTTGTATGTCTCGGTCCCGGTTTTCGCTTCATTGCAGGGAATGTGAGCGAGCACCCTTTCAAATGTACGAAGTCAATGAGCAACTTAATTAATCAATCGAACGAGCGGAAAACTACTCTACATAGATAATTCATAGAATGAGCTTTGTATGCAGTAGGAAGATGAGAAACACGGAGTGTCAGAACGAATATTTGAGGTAGCTGATGTTACTGCTCGGTTACAGGGGAAAATCGCACCAGGTTGAAGCTTCCTTCTAAGTTCCTCATCCTTCCAGCTCATCCTAGAGAATTATTATGTGGGTGACGCTAATATCATTTAGAGACTCTGCTTCCGGCTTTTTGTCTTGATGTAACGTCCTTCGAAGCGCTTTTAGCTCATGAATTATCTGTATAACCCACTCAGCTCCCTCAACTGATGACAGGAGTCATTCAGCCAGTTTTCTGTGGACAATATCATGGCCAATGCTGAGGTCAATCTCTTCAGGCGAGAAATGAATCTGCGGCTTCTCTCCAAGGCCCAGGATTCGTTCTGCCTCCTTATTGCCCAGACGGAACCGTAACGATGCCTCGGCCGAGAATTCATAAGCTTGGCGACTCCATTTCTAAGTACAACCACGGGTTTTCCATGGAAAGTTTCTAGCTTAAGAGTCTCGTTGTCATCTGTCTCATTTCCCATGCCAGGAAGAACCCCTTGATCATTGTCCCTGCACAGGTAGTCGATCGGCGAAGTGATATCAACTTCATCTACTAATGTGCGATGTGGAATGCTCCCCGGTTTCTTTCTGGTGAGATTGATGACGGGCTCTTCAACGTGATTGTCACCAAAACCATTTTGCCGCGATTGAAAATGTTTGGACCAATACCGTCTTCATATACGCGGTCGTGCCGTCCAACAATAGTCTCCCGAGCTCGGAGTCGGGAGCAACTCACTTTGTTCGGTTTTGGATGTAATGGCTGTCTGTGCATCTTCTCAACCCACAGCCAGTTCCCCACGTGCTTCGGAACAGACCATGACTAAAGCATCGTTGACCACTTTGACTCCAAAAACAGAAGATTTGTTCAGTCCCGGTTTCCGACGTTTCCGACAATAACCCCGGCTTCCTTAGTATATTGAACGGGTAAAAACTGCACTTTTATAGTTACTCGTCACCTTCAAATGCTTATGGGATTGCCTCAGCAGAGCGATTGTCACCGAGTGCAGGGAATCAATGTAGCAGCGACCTCATGATGAACTGAGGGCTATCTAGGTGATAGATATACATAAAGGAGTGACTAGGCAGATAAGTGCCAAGCAGGTTGGAAGTAGGCTGTAAGCAGCTAGTGTAAGCTACAACCTACAGCACCAATTGGTGCTATTCGATGACAGCGATGCTCAACTATTTGCGGATCATCCGAGCGGCTGCACCAGCAAGAGTATCTCCTGCAGACAGAACAAGCGCCGGGTCCTGATGCAGGTATCTGTAACCGAGTGCTGGCCTCTCAGGTAGCACCATTGCTTGTATACTGAGCTCTCCTGTTGATCCTCTCCTGATGATCTTCTCCTGTCGACCCCCCTATTGTTATTTACAAAGCACATTATTTATGTAGGATAGCCATCCTTAGTTTTCAATTCATGAGGTTCCTGCTACATCTTTTCCCTGCGTCCGGTCAGAGTATCTGCCGACCCAGCTGAGGAAGCTGAATGCGTATTCTCCAAGTCGCAAATGTCTTCGTTCTTCGCTCATTCTTTACATAAGCCCACATCTCGTCGAGAGGTGCAGCTTTCCGAGAACGAGGTCAGTCGTAAGAATACTGACAGTTGAAAGTATCGGGATCGTATTATATTCTATTAACCATAGGAAGAAGATCATGGTAGCGTCGATCTGGATAGCCATTGCCAGCCTGCTGTCCGCGTTCGTGAAGAACCAGGGTAATTCCTACGAGCAGGGACTTTCTGAATAGCTTCAAAATGATGCCGAAAGGATATACCACGTGTTATCACGCAAGGAAACGCTGGCACGGGCTCAAAGATCCCACGCAAAAACTTCACAATTGACGGTGGTGTCGATGTTGTTGACAAAAAAGAGCAAAATGCCAAAGGCCGAAGGTAAACCGTGGCAGCACTACAAATAGACAGTTTAGTGCCATGAGAAAGGAAAAAAAGAAAAAGAGAGGAAAACGAACGGTCCCACTGAGGCTCGAACTCAGAACCTCCTGATTAACAGTCACTACAATGATGTGAGCGACAGTAAGTTTTAGGCGGTAGAAATTTACTTACGACGCGCTAGCCAATTGCGCCATGGAACCCCCTTTTTTAGTTGAAAAGTCAAATTTTTTATATATATAGTGTAATAGGTCATAACCACTTAAAATATCTCAGCCACAGCTACTAGCACGAGCCTCTTAACGCGCCATCGGGCCTCGGCCACTTCAAACGCTCCGAGAAAATCATATTTCCGAACTTGATAAATACGAACGACCATCAGCCCTGTTCTCCTCCGTGGGCAACAGCGACTTCTACTATTTTCCTTCTATAAGTTCGTAAGTCTCAGCCGCCAAAGCTTTAATGGCTTAAGTGTCATTCGCGTGCTTGACGCACTTGTTCCGGTTTCTCGAATGCGATGCACAAATTCCAAAGTACATCAGGCAAGGATGAACTTGCAGTACGTGGGTCTAAACCCGGGACCCAGAAAAGTATTCCTATGCATCCTTTTTCTCACTCATGTTCAAGCAGCAACAGCTCCCGGCTCAGCACGAAAAGGAAATTACCAAGGCAGAGGTTCGGATTAGGAATCGGGCCGCTCCGAATTACAATTCGTGCCTTTTCGTAGCTGAATCGCTGAATCTGTCGCTTCGAAGTTTACATGGCTCCGCCTATCAAAATCCGAACTACGTTAAAGAACCCTAACAGTAAGGCTCCCTCCCCTCCCAAAAATAAATAGAGAAGAAACACTCTTAACAGCTATCCTCCCCTCGCCATATCTCCAATTGCTATGCCGCAATGACCAATCCACCCACACTAATGAATCATTTCGGCCTTCGGATCGCCTTTTCCATCCCCCGCCCTTCACGGTTCCCTAACCTTTGGCACAAACTTTAGCATGCAGGATTTAGCCTTCCCAAGTTACGGTTTCTCCACAAGTTCATATAGCTCTAGCTAGCAGGGAGCTTGTTTTTACTCCTACAGAAACGTCACCGGAATATGCACGTGGGATCTGCTCGGAGATAGACGACCGAGGGCGGAGGATGGCTGGTCTATAGGGATTGATCCACCATGATGGATTCTAACCGACTGGTTTGCATATCAAAATTGTTGTTTTCTGTGCTTTGCTGTGCTGCAAAGTTGTTCCTCTTCTTCTCCTTCGGTTTTCCTTCTCCGCTTGTGTCGTAATAGTAATTTCCTCGTCAATATATCTCAAAATGGCAACTCTTCACCCAGAGAAGTCAAATACGCAAGAACAAGTTGAAGCTGTCGAGAAAACTCCCGAGCAAGGCAGCACGCCCGACTCCACCAAATCATCCCAAGATGCAGAACCAGGACCACGCCCAAAGATCTCCTTCAAAACAAAAATGGCCATCCTCGTGCGTCGACCACTCCCTTGTCCCTCCCAACAACCTCTCACAACTCCATCTAGTCCCAAATAATGATGTACGAATCTTACCTCTTCACCCTCATCATGCCCGCCGCCGTCCTAGCCTACATAAATGCCGATCTAGGCCCCGATCCAAAATACCCCTGGATAACCGTATGCTGGAATCTCGGCGCCGCCATAATCGTAACAGTAGGCGGCCGTCTCGCCGACATCTTTGGCCGCCGCTGGTTCCTCCTCACCGGCGCCATATCCGCTGCCGTCGGCGCCCTCGTCGGCGCAACAGGAAAAAGCATCACGCAAATGATAATCTCAGGCGTGCTCTTCGGCTTTGGCGGAGGCTTTCAAGAAATGTGTTTTGCGTGCGCACAAGAGCTAGTGCCGAATAGGTACAGATTTGCGACATTGGGTGTGATGATATTCGCGAATCATGTGAGTAGTTTTGGACCACTGGTTGGGTATGCGTTTATCACGTATACGAGTATTGGTTGGAGAGCGTGTTATTGGTTTTGTTTCGCGTTTGAGACGAGTACGGCGATTATGTTGTGGCTGTTTTATAAGCCGCCGAGTTTTGAGACGAAGCATGAGGATGATGGAAAGTCGAAATGGCAGTTGGTGAAGGAAATGGATCATGTGGGTCTTTTGCTGTTTGTGGCAGGGTGTTTTTTGTTGTTACTTGGCTTGAATTGGGTATACTCCCTTTCCTTCAAATCGAACTATTCATTTGAGACTAATGTTGTCGTAGGGAGGAGTGACATACCCCTGGTCCAGCGCCCACGTCATCGCTCCGCTAGTCATCGCGTTCCTATGCTTCATCGCCCTCGGCTTCTGGGAAGTCTACGCAAACCTCAAATACCCGATTCTCCCTCCCAAACTCTTCGTAAAATGGCGCGACTTTACAGCTCTCTTGGTTGTCCGCTTCGTAGCCGGCATGCTCTACTACAGCATGAACATACTTTGGCCTCGTCAATCCTCCCTCCTCTTCGTTCCAGCCCGCAACACCATCATCCGCGGCGTCTATGCAAACATGGTGTCCTTTGGAACAATCCTCGCTGGGTGGTACTGCGTGCTCGTGATGCCTTGGGTCGGACACGAGCGGTGGCAGCTCGTCACTCTAATCACCATGCAGACGGCGCTAATCGGCTCCATGGCGAGTATCGGTATCAACGATAAAGCGCAAGCAATTGCTACAGTAGTGATTGTGTCAGCGTGTAATCTGCCACCGAGTCCATTGAGCTTCGGTATGGTTAGTTTGGGGCTCGATGACCAGACTGATATCGGTGTTGCTGTTGGTTTGATCAGTACGTTTAGGTTGATTGGAGGTGCTGTGGCTCAGAGTATCTATGTCTCGATTTATACGAGTCGGTATCAGTCGAATGTTGCGCCGACTCTGCGCAGGATGATCCAGCATACAGATTTCGGGGGTTCATTTTCTGCTCTGCTGTCTGCAACGGCGCTGAATACGCCCGCCGCATATGAAAAGGTGTCTGGCATTAATCGGGACACGATTCAGGCGGCGATGATGGCGGTGAAAGTGGCATATGTGGGAGCGTTCAAAGTGGTATATCTTGTGGCCATCGCGTTCGGAGTCTGTGCGATATCCAGCGCTTTAAGTACGAGAAGTGTGAAGAAGAGCAATAAGAGCAATGAGCAGGCTGTCATATTGGAGACTGAGAAGAGGAAGGACGGTGTATGAGGAAGCGACCGTAAGAAGACAGGAGATTAGTGTGCCAATAGGAATACATGCGGCAGACGTAAAGGAGCATAGCGCAAAGGACATCACCTCCAACGACATTTCCCGGCTAGCGTACGCAGAGGTTCAGAGGCTACAGGATGGTATATAAGTCAGGCTTAGGGTGCCTAGATACAGATGCGAGGAATATCAACATCCTCGAACGAATTCTGAATGTTGCCGGGTAATGAAATGCCACCAGTACGGTTGAGCTCTGATAAAGGTGCGAAAATATTTCCCTCCCCGTCGGCAAGGTGAAAATAGAACACAAACAACTTGCATTCTATCTTGAACGGGACCACATAGCGTGATACCTACAACACCAGCAGTGTTGCCAATATGTGGTCTAGTCATACAGCCTTTTTCATACCCGATATCCATCACTGAGCACGGAGCTACGGTCTTCCCGGTCCCATGCCAACCAAGCCGTCAAGCTATCTCTGAAAGCTTTTTGCTTCACGTTTCTGCCAATAAGAACCAGCTTTGCTGCCTTCCTGTTCTCATCTGGTGGGCTCTTCGTGACGGCGGCCTCACCTCTAGGACCCTCTTCTACAATTTCGTACGTGTTTCTGACACCCTGTATAAGCCTCGTGGGACCATCCATAACAGGGATGCGGCCTTTTAGCCTGTGGATTTCGAATTTGGTGTACTCTACAGTCGCGGAAGCTATGCGTGGAAGCTCCTCATCCCAGAGTAAGTATTGGATCCATTTCTCAACTCGTTTGAGTTTGGCTTCATCGATGCACGAAAAGGTGATGGCTTCTGTGGTGATGGCCTAACGGGTGGTTAGCATTGTATCACAAAGTATACCATCACCAGCGGGATTGATTGGGTTCCGCGCATCTTGCAATTGTGGGTCCAGGAAGCTTTGTAGAGCTAGATTTGGATGCAAAAGAGATCCTCTCGTCTGGGAGTGATGCAGGGCAGACGGTAAGGTCATAACCCTGGTCTGCGTTACGCATAGAGGCATATAAAAAAAATGAAGTGAATGATCATGACTTACCTCATCATGATGACTGTGTCCCTTGCCCGCGAAATGCAGAGCCGCATCGTCAACCGTGTCGTAAGCATGCAGATCTAGCAATACGCCCTCAAACTGGGGAACCTGGCTTCGCTCCGTGAAATGTATCTTTGCCAACCCATTTATGGACTTGATTCGGTCCCCAACGAGCTTGAGCTCCGCTTCTTTGACGAGGTCTTTTTTGTTAATCACGATAACGTCTGCATGACTGATCTGCAAATGGCACGTTGTGAGCAGCGGCCCTTCGTGTTGATGTGCTGGGTTCTCTTCTAACGTCTTCGCAGCATCGCCAACTCCTTCATCTAGTTGCTTGCAAACGTTGGCCGCATCGACCAATGTCACAATACCATCTAAGTAGATGTTGCTTCCCAGTCCTTCGTCCAACCAGAAGTCTGGGGCGATTCGGCCAGGATCGGCAATGCCTGTTGTTTCGAGGAGGATGTAATCGAAGTTTCCTCCTTGTTGCTGTACAAGATTTTCAATCGCCGCGACGCCGGCGTCTTTGACGGAGCAACATATGCAGCCGTTTGGCAGAGGGATAAAGGGAATGGCCTTCGCTTCTGTAGAGTTTGGATCGGATACGGTGAGCTGTTTTTCAAGATCGATTGCTACAGGGTCGAATTCAAGTCAGAACGAGTGTTGGCACAAATTAGAAAATTAGAAAACAGGAGCCGCAGTGAACTAGAAGTACAGTTGCTTACAGTCGCCAAATTCATTCAGAATCACTGCTATTCTCTTGCCGTGCTGTTCGGATAAGATGTAGTTCAGCAGCGTTGTCTTTCCGGCGCCGAGGTATCCTGTGATGACTGTGATCGGAACCTTTTTGCCTTTGAGAGACACGTCTTGTAGTCCGGTTTTGAGCTCGAGTATCGCGTCCTGTGGTCTGGTTTCCAAATCGAAAGCTGTTGGCTTGCCTGGCCCTTTAGTTGTCATGGGAGGACGTGCTTGGTTGCTCGAGGCTCCAGCACCGGTCCCTTGGCCGGGTTGAATGAGATCTGGAATACTTTCATTATCTGAGGACACACTTCCCTCCCTTTCGGTTGTCATTTGGGGAGGTGCTTGATCGCACGAGTCGCCGGTAGAGATATCCCTTTGACCAGCTGGAACGAGATTTGGAGCACTATCGTCATCTGAGTCAAGCCAAGAAGACATGTTGAGGGAAGATATGCTACGAGAAAGTATACACCTGCCCGCAATTTCTCAAAGTTTCGTATATAGAACTTTTATACGGAGGATGCACTGCAGGGCCAAATCAAAGCTGGCGGGCAGAGGGATTATGACTACAATGGGAAGGCGTGAAATAAGATATGCAGTAAGGGCTTAAGTGACCCTTTCAGGGTGCCGACTTTCTGCGCTCAGGTGCTTTGAAATAGAACTGAAAAATTTCCATCCAAACTCCGCTTGGGCAGGTCGGAGTTCGACTCCAACGCAAGAAAGCGCCGAATAATCAATCTTCAAGAGTGAAAAGTGATTGATATCCGTGCTGAAAGAATTTCAAGCTGCAAGTAGATTGTTGGATACACTCACCTGGACTAAGCTGTAGGAAGGTTGCTGGAGACGGTCACGATGCTTGCATGGTGTTGAAAGTGCGTCATCCCCTTTTGGGCCTAGCGCAAGAGAGCTTCAACCCTGCATCGCGAGGCGTTTACTTTCACTCCGGCTGGGGACAACTACCACTTTACCACTACCTGCCGCCCTCACCCTCTGCGAAAAAATTGGATCGCAATGGCTGCCTCAGCTCTGTCGCCGTCAAGCTCTCCTCGTCTACCTAGCCCCCCTCCGATCGCTGAAGACCAGCTTGGGTCCATGTCGCCAGTCGCCGCAACGGACGAGCAACAGAAGCTATTCAGCAGCGTAGACCATGGCGCCGCAAGAAGGATACGACCAGGCACAAAGGCAGCGGATATGTCAGAGGGGCCGCCTTTGGTGGGTTTGTCAGAAGTATGCACACCACAATAGCCAAGGAGCGGCGTTCAGGATAATGGGCTGTTTCCAATGCTAACTGTAACCCAGATAGACTCTGCTTTCCAGTTGACAGAGCACCTTAAGGCCCTGCACAATTTCCTCACACACCCCGTCGGTTCGACTACTACAATACCAGTGGATAAGGAGATGGCTCACAAGCTCGCCCAGCCTCCAGAAAACGTAGACAAAACCCTCTGGCTCTACGAACTCTGCCGGTTCCTCACACAAAAGGTCAACTCCATCATTGTCGCCCTATTCTCTGACAACCCTCCGTGCTCCTCGCACACTTGCCCGGAAATGCGCGCCTCCGAATGGCAGTACTTGTGCGCGGTGCACGATCCCCCGAAATCCTGCTGTGCCATCGACTACTGCTGTCATACACTCGACTGGGCTGCCAACACTCTCACTTCGCCGAAGCACTTTCCCAGCAGGCTAGCATTAGGGACCGAGCCGAATACTGCGCATCAGCAAGTCCGCCAATTGACGAACATCTTCAGGCGGGTCTACAGGATATTTGCGCATGCGTGGTTCCAGCATCGGGACATGTTCTGGAAGGTGGAGGGACGAAGCGGACTGTACATTTTCTTCAAGACGGTTTGTGATGTGTATGGTTTAATACCTGAGGACAATTACACCATTTCCTCAGAAGCAGAGGGTGTAGAGCCTTCTACAGAGCCTAGGCAGGCTGGTTTAACGCCCCTTATTCTGAAGAGGGAGCCATCGGGACCAGGACCACAGGAGGCAGAGAGCTCGTCTGTTGTTGAAGGTGTGACGGACCACATTCTGTCCACCGCGGGGACCACAAAGCGACATCGACACTCACCTTCTGTTGGTGCAACTTCCGTAGCCACAGTCGTCGAAGAGAATGAGGAAGAGGAAGAACCGCCAACAAAAGAAGAACCCAAAGAGGAAATTCCTCACGTGGAGACTGCAGCCGAGAACCCCGATCCCCCCGCTGATGACTGCACAAGAGCAGAGGCGGCGACGATAGACGAGAAAGTCGATGCTGCGGAAGGAAGCGCACCCGCAACTGAACCTGAAGCTCCACAAGTACCCGAGGAACCGGGAAAGCAGGGCGCAAGCGAAGCCGAAAATGCAGATCCCGCCCCCGGAAAAGAAGAGAAGGAACCTGAAGCCTCTGACGATAAAACTCCAGCTCCCGAGACAAAGGATGCAGGGGAGGAGAAAGTTGAGGCGGAGGCAAATACAGAGGAGACAACTTCAGCGGAACCGGAGAAATCGGAGAAACCGGAGAAAGACGAGGCTGCTATCGATCCAGACACATCAAGCGAGGGGAAAGGGCTGGCAGAGAAACCAGGGTCGGACGAGTAGCGCATCGCCAACAGCAGTTGTGTAACCTTAATAGGACAGCTGTATTGGAGTGTTAATGATAGAGTTAGCGTTCAAGCGGATGTTATCTGAAACATCGGCTTGGGGTTATGCAGAGATACCAGAAGAGTTTTGGTCGAATTAGTATTTGTTCACGCAGTCAGGCATAAGTGCATAGTGTGCTGTCTACGCTCCGACAGGCAGGTGGTAATTATATTTTCACTTGAGCTTCAGCACCACAAAAGCTCATTGATTGCATTTCGATTCTCCGGATTTGTTCGGAGTTGTACATTATTGGAAGCTCTGTTGGGTAGAGAAGCTTTTCGTTCTCAAAACTCAAATGCCGTTTTGAGAATTTCTGATCACCTGGAATCTCGCTGCAAATTGTGTTTGCACTATGCCAACGTCTGCGGAATCTGCGGAACACATTTCCTTTTTTTGACTATTGAAGAGGTAATCGGAGTCGAGCGGAAGCGAGAGTTGGCAGTGGCGTATCCTAACTGGAGCCTCAAATGGACTATCAGACGGGCTGAAGGAAAAAATGAAACACAAAGCAATATAGTTGGAGAACTTCAGTTTTGGGGCGTTGTTGAAGCACTGTGATTGTATCCATGGTGCTGGAGCAGGCTGTGATTTCGCGTCCGGGACCCTGGATCAGGGACTTCTTTACATAAAGGGCTTGGAGGGTCTAGAGTTATGATAGGGACTGATTTGGAGAAGAGTGACAGTCTTGAACCGTGCGAGTGATGGCGGTTTTTGACACACACCCAGCAGGCTGGCCGTGCGACCATGGCTGTTTCTCTCACCGCGGAGGCGAAACAAGACGTATGTGTAGCCGTGCATTGTCTCTTTGACATGAGTATTCGTTGAGAGAAGACTTGTTAACAGGGAGGATGCCTTCAGAGTTTTGCGTCGCCGTCTTTTGCAGGCGAAAAAAATAAAAGTGACAGTTTGGAGCATTGGGATTGGCCGGAGTTCAGAAGCTCGAGGACTGTTGGCTCGCCGGAACTCCCCAGTGCTGCTGCAGGCCATGAGGGAGTGCAGAACGCCACAATAATCGGTGTGGTGTGCGAGCTCTTTCGGAGTCCTGAGTCTTGGCCATGTCTCCCTGAACGCGTGATGCGTGCCCCCTCTTGGATCTGGGGTAAGGAGCTATGATTGGAGAAGGTGGGACGCCTTGCAGTTGGAGCGGGCCGGTCGTGGCTGGAGGGCAGGAAGAAGAAAGCAGAGGGCTGCCCAATGGAGGGGGAGTGAAAAGGAAGAGGCTCGTGTGATGAGGCGATGGAAATTGGTGATGACTGAGAGATGGATAAAGATGGGTAAAGATGAATGGGGGAGGCTGGGAGAGAGGCAGCTAGGGCTTGATATCACATGTTAGCAGCTCTTAGTGTGCGTTGAATACGACAGAACAAGAGAAGAAATATGAGCGACATGAGGAAAGAGCGTCCTACTGCGGAGTTCCGTAGGCTGAGAAGTGGAGTAGTTGAAGCTTCTTGCGTGCAGAAGCTAGCACTGCGAGTTAGCGAACGTTCACTGCAGCCCTGCTTTGCAGGGACAGGGATGCATACAGAGAGCGGCACGAGGCGTGAATTTCGAGCTTGGAGGCCAATTTACGAGAAGTCCTTACTGCAGAGCTGTTGAGATGCAACCCCACGCTGGATAGTAGTGCCCCCACGCCAAGGGCCCGAGCATCGCTTTCTCCACACTTTGGCGAGAGCACTCTGTGGTCTTCTGCCGCTGTCTGCAGCCTGGGCAGCCTGCGAGGGCGTGTTGGTGGTGCTGGGCACTCAACGCGCGAGCTGTGCGTCTGTCCCGCATATTCGCATTGCATTGCGCCCTGAGCCCTGAGCCCTGACGGTATTGATTGCGCTTACTGCCGCCTGCGCCCTCATTTGCTAGCCCGACGCTCCAATTCTCCAACACATCCGCTTGCTCCATACCCCTCTTTTTATAAAAATTTGATATCGTGCAAAAACAGCATCCCGAGAAGCCAAGTACTATCCGGCGACGGGGTCGTCGGTACCTCCTGCTGGACCCGCCCGAAAACACTTATCCGCGGCTGCGGCGGAGATTATTTGGGCTGGCCCGCTCGTGTGCGCTCCCGGCCCACCCAGTTAAGCCGTGCAAAGGTCAGCATCCCATCCCTCTCGCTCGCCTCTTCAAGGCTTACAATACCCCCATCTTCCTCCGCCGTCGTCCCCTCTGTCTCTCCATCATTTCCCCACGTCTTCCTAATTTGGTGCAGTCAACCCAATCTCAAGATTCCAGCGGACGGCCGTCTTGTCACATCCCGCCTCCGCAGCCAGTCAGGTCTCGTGTTTTTCACTGCAGGTCATCTGGCAGCGGAGCACACGGCGACTCGATTAGCCCATCTTTCACCCCTCCACGCTCACGCGCCTTGCCGAACCCCATATCCCACCGCCGACGACAGCACGTCCGCCACCCACAAGCACCACCTGGGCGCTGCCCTGACAATCCCGTGATCTCCACCAACTTTGTTGTCTCCAGCAGTGCAGGCTTGTTGATCATTCTTCCTCAGCCCTTCAGTGCCATCATTCTCTTCACCTCGCTGCTGTGCTGCCGAACCCAAACCGTGACCTCGAACTAGCATGACCGCCAACCTCCTCAGCCTCAACGTCAGATACTAACGCCAACCGTGCTGCTGGTAATTGAGAGTTCCCGCTGCCCCCAGCGACACAGCGAAGCGGGGATAGCTCCAAACACGCATTATTCCCAGAGACGCGCGCAGTCTCGCCTCGTCACAACATAGAGTCTGGCAAGCCGGCGATGACGGCGCAAATCCTCTCCATGCATGCAGGGCACCCGTCGGACTTTGGAAAGATGGAGACTCAGTTTCCCCAGAAGATGGACACATCAAGCGGCGCCGTAGAATCGCCCACGCCTGCATCCCCTGACCGTGAGGACAACAGAGGCCGGCGAAGGGACAGGGAAGATGGCGATGGCGAAAATAACGGCGAGGAGGAAAGCGGCGAGGCAACAGGTTCCTCGAGAAAGAGACGGAGGAGTCGGAAAGGCCTGGATAAGAAGTTTGAATGTCCCCATGAGGGATGTGGGAAGAGTTATTCGAGAGCGGAACATTTATATCGGCACCAGCTGAATCGTAAGTCGAGCCAAGCTCTTCCTCACCTTGCAGCAGCATGGATCAAATCATCACGAGATGTCATGAGTCTTTTGCCCTTGGATGTTGTTGGCAAGTTGGTTAAATACCCATAAGTCCAATCTGACTGGGTGCAGACAACCCCAAGCAAATCTACCATTGCGATTTCCCCGAATGCCATCGATCCTTCGTCCGACAGGACCTGTGTGCGCGACACAAAGAAAGACATACGGCAAGGGGAGCGCAATTGTTGCGAAAGGACACTTTCATGCACAACCTGAACCCCATCGTCACTGCCGCAATGGTTTCGAAGCAAGCATCCGCCAATCTTGGCAAGGTGAAGAACTCCCCCACGGTAAAGATAACCCCTTGCGCCATCCCCTCGCCACTCTGCTAACAACACATGCCAGATACAGCAGGGGACGTCAGATAGAAGTTTTGCAATACAGTCCCCTGCATCTGCACATCCAAATTCAAACGCCACAGGGAACCAGATGTCGCCGCCCAACATTCACTCCCCTGCGTCGACTATTGCAAGGCAGGACTCACTCAATCGGGCAGGAAGCGACGAATCGTACCGGGGAACTGATGCTAAGCCCTACGATATGCAGTCCCAAGGCTCTGGGAACTTCGGACCCCCACCCCGCCCCTCAAACTATGGTTCGTTCAGCAGTGCAAGGCCGCCGCTGCAGAACTCCCCGCATGTGAACAATGGAAATTTCCAAAGGCCCGAATCGAGGGCACAAACGTCGAACTTATCATCGTATGGATCTAGCACGCCTTACACCTCTACAGCCACTCCATCACAATCATATCCCCCCTCAGCGACATCAGTGAACAATTCTTATCAGAGCAATTCAGCCACTGGTTACCAGTCCCAGCAAAACTTCTCGCAGTTCACCTCCCTACCGCCACCCGAATTTTCCACCATCAACCAGTCAAGCACTCCTGCGTCACGAGACCAGGAGAATCAGTACTATAGTGGCACTGCAGGACAGACCCCGATGAATGGCGTAGAAAGCACCTCACAGATGGATACAAGGATGAATGGAGTGTCAGAAGCCTCAATGCTCGAGAACACCACTCCTTCGTATGCCATTCCCATGTTTGGTGGTGAAGGCTATAGTAGGTCTCCATTTGCGATGGCTGATGACTTTGCTGCTTGGTTGTTCAACGACTCCAACTTTGGTCCGGGTGCCTCACCCATGGGTTATCCTCCCGGATCTGGCAGCCTCAATCAAATGGGTGGGGCTTCCTCACAGATTGGTCTGCAAGCCCCGTACTTCAACTACGATCCATCCGTCGCTGGTTATTTCAACAATCCAGCGCCACCTTCACATCCCATGGCCGTCAACAGCATATTGGATACTACGCTCCCAGAATCCGTACTCTCTGAAAATAAGCGGAAAGATTTACTTGACCTCATTATCGGTCGTTTCAACGAGACAGATCATGCTCCGGTCAAGAAGCAGAAGGAGGACATCCTTGAAGGCAACAAAGACGACGACCACCACGTGCTAAGTTTGAATATGATGCAAACGTATATCAGCTCCTATTGGGTACATTTCCATCCGCAGCTACCCATCCTACATAAACCGACGTTCAATGCGACATCATGCCCGGACCTTTTACTGCTATCAATTATGTGCCTAGGAGCGTCGTGTTTGGAAAAGAGCTATGGCCATGAAGTAACTCAAGCTTGCTCACAGTTGTCCAACTTCCTGGCCTGGCACCTTCGTTGGGAGATCTTCATGGACGCTGACTTCCGACCGCCAGCGAAGCTGTGGATCTTCCAGGCACTTTTACTCCTTGAAGTGTTTGAGAAGATGTACTCCACTCGTCCATTGCACGAGCGAGCTCACATCCACCATGCTACGACACTGACACTGATGAGGAGAGGCAGCTCACTGATTGGCAGATCTGCCATGGATTCTCCCCCAAGCGTCAAGGACAGCAAGAACGGTGTCAACGGTGCTCCAGGTGGAGCGAACACCCCTGACGAGTGGTGGAATCACTGGATCACCAATGAGGCGACGAGGAGAGCAGCCTTCGCGGCGTTCGTCATGGACAGCATACACGCGACGATGTTCGGTCATAGTGCGGTGATGGTCGCTCACGAGATGCGTCTACCTTTGCCTTGCGATGAGGCTCTCTGGTCAGCAACGAGTAGCGCCGAGGTCGGGAGGGTGGAATCCAGCCTGCACGCAAATGGAATCAAGCCAACCACATTCTTGGATGGGCTGAAGAAGACGCTGAACGGCCAGACGGTGAGGACAAATTCGTTCGGAAGGACTATTCTGATGGCAGGCTTGCTAAGCGTATCTTGGCATATGAACCAACGAGATCTCCAAGTCAGCTCACTCGGTGTTTCTCAAGCTCTAGGTGGCCGCGACAAATGGCGGGGCTCACTCACTCGCGCCTTTGACTTCTGGAAACAGGATTTCGACAACTCGCTTGCTCGACCGAACGACATCTCGGGCCCGAACTACCAGTATTCCAACGGTATAGACGATGAGAATGTGTTCGAATCCCGAACGGTTCTGCACCATATGGCACACATGGCTATGCACGTCGATATTGTTGACTGCCAGATCTATGCTGGCGCCACTAGACTACTCGGCCGATCAATAACACCTCAAGATTATAATGGAGCCCAACGCAGGATGAAAGAGACGTGGGCACCAACAGCTCGAGCGCGAGATGCCACGTTCTATGCCCTCCGCTTCTTATCGAACGTCATGGTTCCCGAAGACCATGGCATGGGTCCTTCAAGTAATTCGCCTTCAACAGGCTTTGACTACTCTGCTCGCGACGACTTCCTGCTCAATCGTCCTTGGGTCCTTTACTTCGCCACTCTGATCGTTTGGTCGTACGGCTATGCACTCGATGGGCATATCAGGAATGTGTACAAACTCCCAACTCACGAGGACAAAATCAGAGATATGCAAGGCTATCTACACAGAGTAGGCGGTGTGAGAGCACCGGATGATCTTGCGAAGATACCGGATCGGAATGCGTGTTTGGGGATGTTGATTCTCATGCGGGATATGTTTAAGAAGACGAGGTGGGAGTTGTTGCATGAGGCGAGTAATTTGTTGACGAAGTGCATTGATATGCTCGTCCCTGGGGCGGGGGGGATGTAAGTGCAGATGAGGGAGTATACTGTTGCGCGAGATAGGCGGAAAGTCTGTTATTATCATGTTGATTTTGTGGAATCAGATTGGCGATTTGAGCATTGATTTTGGCATTCTTATGAGTACATGGCATTCTTCTCTTCTTTTCATGCTCTTCTCATCATTTACGTCTTTGAGTTTGGCATGGACCTCATGGTTTCCACAAGCTTTTTTCTTTTCCCTTAATATCTGTCATGGATATATTTTTGTGTATAAATAGGGACGGTACATCTGATAGCATGGAGAGGTGCAGCTGAAACAGACCGGAGGTTGACTGAACAATGTAGGGGTGGTTTCAGCCATTTGGAAATCTTTTATACTCTGGGTGGTGCAATTTTCTACTAGCTTTGAGATTGATTGGATATTGACACAATTGATAGCGATGGAGTGAAGGTGTTTATTTTCAGCCTTTTGTTGATGAAATTTTTTTTACCATATGGGATAGGAGGAAGGGAAATCGAATGAATGGAGAACGTGGAGCAAAAAGTGCAATTGAGTTACTTTTATTCATGTGCAGTGTTGCTTATGATTGACGTAGTGGTGACATGTTGTTCCATCCCGTTGGGGAGGAGATGGAATAGTGAAAGTTGAACGTTTGAATGAGCAAACCGGAGAGCAGGCTGGGGAGTAAGGTATAAACCGGTAGAAGGTATATAATAGGAAGAATGGAGTTAAGAACAAGAGGCTATTGTTCTAGATTCACTAATAGGAGACAAGTGAATCATGAATAGGAATGTGGTACTTTGGTAAGTGATGCACAGACCATGTCAGATTAAGATCACGTGATTCTAATTTACCCGCCTCACCAAATACGGCCTAGCAATCGGGCTCCTATTTGAACCATCCCACCCTCTCCAAGACCAACTAGATAAATCTCCGCCCTGTATCCAAAGACCTGAATTCGAAATGGCAACTTCGATTCTCGAACGGAAGAGGGATCTGGTGTATTTGGTCTTCTTCTTGACACACCTTCCGGTTTTGCTTGGTACGGATGAATTTTGTTTGTTGATGAAGATTCTGCGATAAACGGTGTTGCCTGTTCTGTTCCTTTGTCGTTTCGTCAGTCTAATTTCAAAGGAATCCTTTGCTCTTCCAATTCTCTCAATATTCGTTCCGTTTCAACTTTGCTACACTCTTTTCCGACGCGGTTGGGTCGTATGAATTCCGATTTGTTCGCAAAAAGCCCATTTCTCGGAAGAAAGATATTCTTGGAAGGAGTGTCCCATTAGTCCTTTCGGTTTTCTTCTAAGGTAGTTGGGATGATATTTTTGCTGACGAAGTGTGCGTGTAGCAGTCGATCTGACTCCCTTCTATCCTGCGTCTATCAAACCGGCATGGATGCTCGATATTCGTAGCTACTACTACAACACATACGGCGACCGCTTCTTCAAGGATCCACCGTAATTTCCCCTTCCCTCTTCCGTCCCCTCCCACTCCCTTGCCATTTCCAACATTCCTCAACGCCCCAATCATACTCCCTATCCGGCCAAATCTAACTTTCTCAGGACATGGTTCAATACCTACGTGCTGCTTGAATTGATATATCATCTCCCTGTCACGCTCTGGGCGATCCCGGCGCTGCTGAGAAATGACCCGCGAGTCCCACTTCAGCTTCTGGTGTTTGGACTGGAGACGGCGATTACGACGCTCACGTGCATTACGGAGATGTTGAGCTGGGAGGAGTTGACGGCTGAGCAGAGAGGTTTAGGAGGATTGAGTGGGATGTATGGGGGTTATCTGGCTCTTGGTAAGTGCTCTGAGATGTGAGGACGGGTTGAGATGTAAACTGACTTTAGGTTGTAGCTGTTTTTATGGCTGTGGATTGTTATGCAAGACTTGATCAGACGGTGAGCAGGACGAAGGGGTTGGAGCCTGTTACGAAGAAGGACCTTTGAGCTTTGAGCTCTTTCGGAGGCCAACCGAGACTGGGCTGGTTGAGGGGCTGAAGATGCACTGAGGTATTATTTGAGGAATGGCTAAGCTGGGACAGAGAGTCATGCGAGGACACTCTAGTATGAATAAACATTCAATAATACACATTCCTCATTACCCATATACCATGCCCGTTGAGGGGCTTCCGTGTCTACCAGGACAATACATATACAATCCTATTCATACCAAACCCCTTCCCTTAACTCAATACCAATAAAACCAACCCAGCATCATCCATCCCAATCATACACTCATCTTCATAGCAATATTGGGATGAGGTTTATACCCTTCTACCACAAAATCCTCCACCTTCCATCCATCAATGCTTCCCCCCTTCTCCCTATTTATCTTCAAGCTCGGGAACTCCCTCGGTTCTCTCTCCAGCTGTGTTTTCAACGCATCGATGTGATCGAGATAAACATGCGCATCACCCATCGTATGCGTAAACGTCCCTGGCGTCAAATCGCAAACATGCGCAATCATATGCGTAAGCAGCGCATACGACGCTATGTTGAAAGGGACACCAAGACCCATATCGCAACTCCGCTGATAGAGAATGCAGTGCAGCGCGCCCTTGTTTGACTCTTCATTCGCCTTCCCGTTCTCTGCTTGGGGGTCATCCTCCCCACGCTGCGCTCTCGGAAATGAGACATAAAACTGCGCAAACATATGACAAGGCGGCAACGCCATTTTCTTCAGATCCGCGGGGTTCCACGCACTCAGTATAATCCGTCTATCATAAGGTTTATTCTTAATCTTGTCGATCACCTCGGCGAGTTGGTCGACGCCTTGCCCCGTGTAATCGGCATCGTGCCCGCGATATTCGGCGCCAAAGTGCCGCCATTGGAAGCCGTATACGGGCCCTAGTTCGCCTTCTTCGTAATGTGAAAGTCCAACCCCGTCGAGATACTCTCGCGACCCGTTCCCATCCCAGATCTTGATCCCGGCTTCGGAGAGGGATTTCGAGTGTGTGGAGCCCGCGATGAACCAGAGGAGTTCAGCCAGCACGGCGCGCAGGAAGACGCGCTTTGTGGTGAGGAGGGGGAGGACGGGGATTGGTGGTTGTGAGGGGTCGACGGAAGGTTTGGACAGGGAGAACTTCATCTGTGGCGGAGCGAATGTAGAGTATGTGCCTGTGCCGGTACGATCGGGGCGGTGTTCGCCATCGCGGAGGATATCGCGGATTAGATTCAGGTATTGGTGTTCTTCGTGGTTGGGCATTGTGGGAGATGTGGTGCCGTTTTCGGTTTTGGTAGGATTAGATGGGGTGGCGGAAGGCACTTCAACTGCGGCGGGAGGCATTATGGTATAGGATAATGTGGGTGTGGTGAATGTTGTGGAAGTTGGAGGTGGGATGGTAGGAATAAATTGGTAGCGCGAAAGCGTGTTTGGAAGGAAGACGCGACTGCGGAAGTGGTTCATGTGGGTTGCCAGAGTGGGTGCGCTAGTCCTGAAGAATCCTGACCGCAAAAACATCAACACCATAACACAAACTGAACAAGAATGGCGGAAGAAGCCGCAGCACATCACCTATTGAATGTCCTTGAAGAAAGAGATCTTTCTGTTGATCTCGACAAGGTATTAGCAGTTTTTGAAGATGAGGATAAGAAACGGGAGGCCGCGGCATGGGTGATGGAATATTTGGATTCATCAACACTCTTGACAAAGGAAGAGTTGGATCTGTATGTCCCTAGCATTGATCAGACTACAGCTGAGATGCTAACGCTGTTCTAGCTACCAAGCCTTGGAGAAGAAAGGCGTCGTTCATCAATACGAAAACGATGACACCTTTGCTCGACCTATTTTGGACCATGAGCTAACCTCAGCCATTGAGTCCTTGCAGAGTTCAACGGCGGCGATTGAGGAGCAATGCAAGGTCCTCGAAGCTCAACGTGATGCCTTGGTGGCGTTGAAAGCTCTCGACAAGCCGAATCTGGAAGTTGAGCACATGAGGAATGAGCGTCGGCGCCGACAACATCAAGAGAAGGCTCGACTTGATATATCCGTGTGTCTATGCCATGTATGCATGCACCTAGCGAGAACATACTAATTTTGGCGCAGATAGAAGATGTATCAAGCTCCCTTAACGAGCAACTGACAGACAGCCAACGTGAAATCGAGACTGAGAAGTCAACCCTAAAGACCTATGTCACTGAGAGGCTTGCCTCCGATGATAAGATTCTCACGGCTCTTCCAAAGATCGTCTCAAATATTGTTGCAGAGCCAGAGGTTAGCGAGGACGAGAAGTCGATTGAGCAGTGGTGCAAAGCCATCATTTCCTTCCGGACTGCGGAGATCAAAGCAAGAGTGGATGCTACCTATCTTAATAGTCTCAGCCACAACTCGCCTGGGGATCTGCCTGATGCGTCCGAAGATGAACTGCGAGAGCGGAAAGAGGCTCTGCAGGCTGAGCTGGAGACTTTGCATTCCGAAATTTCCTCCGTTGCAGAGATGGTAGTAGAGCATGAGCTTCGCAAACCCATCATGGAGTTAAAAGAGCGCAAGGAAAAGCAAAGAGCACACGCACGAAGTGCGTGGTTGAAATACGTAAGCCATTCTCCGACACTCATTGCCAGAAAGATTATAACTGTCATAGGTATTATCAACACTGGAATATATGAGCAACCGCCTCAACATCATCACCATGCACACACAAAAAGTCTCCGAATTCCAACTTGCCCTCTCACACGTCAACGAAGCAGCATCGAAACGAATGCCCGACCCAAGTACTGAGGCTTTGACACCATCAAGAAAACGGGCAACTTCTGTGCCAAAATCCGCTTTCTCTCCGGCTGTAAAATTGAATCCGAAGAAGACAGCTAAGCTTCCGCCCGCGCTAGAAGACGCACTCCGCCATGCCAGTCTGTCGTTCAAGCAAGACAGTATCGAAGCTCTCCAAGAAACGCTAATCAAGGCCCAACTCGAGCGAGAGAAGAAGTTAGAAGATCATTACTCTTCTACATCGTCTTCAACTCAAGAGAGCCTAGCGGATGTGTTTGGTAAGGCGGATGTTGATCTGAGGGCCATTCTTGATGCCTTGTATTCACATACACCGTACCAGCAAGTGCACTTGACGAATCCAAGTTTGGACGAGAAGATGAAGAAATTAGAGAAAGAGTTAACCGGCGCAGATCAGAAATTGCTGAGCGCAGAGGGGAGTGAGCTGAGTCTTAGTGATCCGAAGGTGAAGGCCTTCATTAGTAGGTATGGGGAGAAGAAGTGAGATGGTTATGCATACTCTAGACGTCGATGTAGGGATCCTGTTCACCTCTGAGCCACTTTTTTTTCGAAAAAGAATTGGACTTCTACTATCATATGATGTTCTGTCGCCCTCCTATCATATGAAAGCATCGCATATTTGCCGAATCAAGGTTCATAAGCCCCACGTTTTCAACCCCATAGTCACCAGGCTTTCAATCTCTATATATGGCTAATATCTGAACGACCAAATAACAACCGGTTATGCAAGTGTATGCCAAATACACGACGGGATTATTCCGTCGCACCAATCTCGTCTGATCTTTACGCTATACCAAAGACGACCCATCTCTTATTGGTGTGCCAGCAATACTATCCAATTTTCTCACACCAGGATAACATCCGATATGCAAATGAATAGCATCGCGGGGCGAGGGAGACACGAGAAGAGCTATCATAAGAAAGCAATGGAGCTTCAACTCTGACCTTAGCTACTTCGACCAAAAGCTTGTACCCACTACTTTCCAAGATGCTCCTCTTCAAAGCAGCGCAGCTCCTGCTCTTCAGCATACCCGTCTATGCGGACATGAACAAAACCGGCTCGCTCTGTACCGTCACGCCTTCCGGTGGCAAAGACGACAGCCCTGCCATCATGGACGCCTTCAAACAATGCGGCAAGAATGGTCAAATTGAAATCACGGAAGGCGACTTCACGATTGCGAAAGTCATGGACGTGCTCGATCTCCAGAACTGCGATATCTCGATCAAAGGCAAACTCACTTGGAACGACGACATCCAGTATTGGCTCCGGAATAGTATTAGCGTAACGTATGCGCAAAGGAGCACGGCGTGGAGGCTTGGTGGAACAAATTTTAGCATGAGGGGGCATGGGAAGGCGCTTTTCTTTGGGAACGGTCAGAAGTGGTATGATCAGAATCGGAATCAGGGGAATCAGGCTGGACGCCCGATTTCTTTGACTTTGTGGAAGGCGAATAATGTGTTCATTGATGGGATTACTTGGAGGCAGCCGCAGTTCTGGTGAGATGAGTGAAGTGTTATATGAAAGTTGGAGAGAGAAAGCTGATGGAGGCAGGCATACTTTCGTGGCGCACTCCCAGAACATCACCATGACGAATCTCGACATGAACGCTACATCCAACTCCCAATGGAACACTGTAAATACCGACGGAACCGATACGTGGAACTCTAAAGATATCACCATCAAGAATTGGGTTGTAACATGTGGAGATGTACGCACTTCTTTTTTTTTCATCCCTACTCATTCTCTCCTCTCCCTAGGCCACACCACTCACAATATATAGGACTGCATATCCATCAAAGGTAACAGCACAAACGTCTACGTCAAAAACGTAACCTGCTACGAATCCGGTGCAATGTGCATCGGCTCTCTCGGCAACCCGGCCACAACCCCCGACTACGTCGACAACGTCGTGTTCGAAGACATAACCGCCATCCACAGCTCCAACGCTGCCTGGATAAAAACGTATCCCGGCACCGGCCACGTCCGCAACATCACATTCCGCAACATCAATTTCCGCGACGTAAACCAGCCCATCTACATTTCCCCTTGCATCTACTCCTACAGTAACTGTGACAGTAGTAGGTTGAAGATTAGCGATGTTACATGGGAGAATATTACGGGGACGAGTCGGTATAATGTTGCGGCGGGCATACATTGTAGTGGGGCGGCACCTTGTACGGGGTTGAAGTTTAGTGGGATTGATATTAAGCCGAAGAATGGAGGTGAGGCGAAGTTTCTTTGTAGTAATATGAATAAGGATAGTGGATTGCAGTGTACGGGGAGTTGCCCGGGGAATCATCCGCAGCAGTTGAATGGGAATGTGTAGAGGTTCCAGGACAGGTTAGCGGTGGAAGGAAAGGTTGAGGTATGATTTAACATCTATTTGGAAACTTATGACAATATGTTCAGTTCGCAACTCTGGAAACAATAGCTGGTTATGTGATTGAGGTCTTGCCTTGTGATTGTTGATGACGCGATGCTGCTGGGTTCACACCGAATCTGACCCTCAAAGCACGCCTTGATCCCTACACATCCCCCTTGAACATACTCCTCCTTCTTCCTGCCAACTCCCCCGGCTCCCCCATCTCTAGAACCGTACCCCCTCCATAACCACCACGGTATCGAAATCCAACAACCATCCCAACCGATGCGCAATTGCAACAACCGTACACTCTTTCTCCGCCAACTCGCTGCTGATCAACTTTTGCATAAGTTTATCATTATTGTCGTCCAGATTACTCGTCGCTTCATCCAGAATCAGCATCTTGGGTTCGCGCAACATTGTGTGAGCGAGAAAGAAGGGTTGTTTTTGGCCTGTTGAGAGTTTGCTTGGACCGAGGAGAGAGTCGAGGGAGCCGAAGGAGGTGAGCAAGGATAATAGTCCGACTTTTCCGAGCGCGGTTTGGATAGCGGAGTCCGAGAGGCTGTTTTCGGGCTCTATTTTTCGACGGATGGAGCCTTCGAGGAGGTAAGGTTGTTGTGGAAGAGCAACAAATCGTGAGCGGAGGATGTGGAGCGGGATGTGGGTATGGGGGGGGATCGTCGATGGTTATGGTGCCAGAGTTGAGATCCATGAGGCGGAAGAGGGCCATTAGGAGGGATGCCTTGCCGCTGGGGAGAGTCGGCATGTAGCCATTGGAGATCGTGTAGGACGAGATTGTACCCACCTTCCGGTTCGACCCTATACCTCGAACTTTGTTCCGGGTTTTATCTTCAAGGATCCATGGCGGAATTCAGGAGGTATATCAAATCTAAATATAATTAGTTGCATGTTAGGTCAGGATGGGTACATAAGCATACCTGTATGATGCTGAGGCGGCATGAGATTCCACCTGCCTTTACTGGGCCAGTGGTTGGGTACACCTGCATTGGCAGAGGAATCGTCTTCAGCAGGTGGGTCTTGTGAAAACCCCTTTAAACGCGCAATAGCTCCCAATGATGTCTCCGGCGTCGTCCATCCAATAATGAGTTCGTTCAAAGCATCATTAAACTCAAGAATCGTAATGAGGCCAACACCGATAGCACCACTACTGCTGATCTGATGACACTTGAGAGCAAATGCGACAAGCAGCAGAGCCATAGCTGTGACCATAAACCCCAATACCAGGATCAGCCATCTCTATATGCAAAACAGAAGATAGTACGGCTTCTGTGGCGCATCCAGTAGCTTGAAGCAGCGCTGCTGGGAGGAGTCTTGTCATTTGGGTGCCAGGATGCTGTCCAGCCCTTCAGTGGTTTCTTGAAAGATGGTGTAGAGTGGCGACCTTGCTTCGATCTCGAGGAGTCGGAGTTGGCGAGAGGTACGTAAGTAGAACATCTGAAGGAGGTAGAGACAGATGCAGAGGGTGGGTAGTGCGGCTGCAATATAAGACGCTCCTATGCATACAAGGACTGCCGGAGGGCATGCAGCTGAAACCTGCTAAAAAACCGAATTAGCTCCTAAATTGGAATACGTGACTTTGGGCATACCCGACAGAGCTCTCATTGTCGCTGATGGAAGATCGCGGTCAATATGCTGCATGCCTTGTGCGAATCTTTGAGATGTTAATAATATCCAAATTCCCGGTGAGCTGTATAGCATACCGATTCAATGTCACTCCCGCATCGACCGTATCGTGCAACTCTTGTTTTGCATTGCTACTTTTAAGAATATTGCAAAGTTTTCAGGACCTAATCACATACTTGACGACTGTATCTAACAGATTGGAATGCAAACTACGACCGGATATTAGCATAAGCTTCACAAACAGATACCTATGCGTACATATTAGTCTCATAGTTCCATCAGGAGAATATCTACTTGCCAGATAAGGCTGACGACGGTAATAAGCCCTGCAAGAGAGATGGCTCCATATACACCAAGATGGTAAGAAATGCTCGCTACTGGATTCCTCTCTTCCGCTTGAGACCATCGCTTTAGCTATACAGCTAATACAAGATTAATTAAAATATTGTTTGGAGAGCGAAGAAAGGGGTGACTAACTGGGATAGTTGATAAGAGCTGTGTCCGCTACATGTATAGCTAGAAATAGTTCTGTCCTCCACTGGCTCGTTGAAAGTTTGTAGTGCTTGTGCAGACTCCAGTCACCCGTTTGTCGAGCAGCATCTTTGGATGTATAATGGGCGTTTGAAGTAGACTCTAGCTTGACTTTCTCAGGTAGAGGAATAGCTGATGTTGAAGAACTTGTGGAAACTTCTACATGGTCGGCAGTTGAATTTTGTGCAAAAGTTTCCATAAATGGCCCGCGATGAGATATTCGGCCGTCCCTGGTCATGTGAATGACTTGATCCATGAATCTTAGAGCCTGGCCTATGTGAAACTTTATTGGTTCTCCTCAACTCTCATTAAACTGTCGAGGACTTACCTGTATGGGTAGCTAGAATGACGGTAATCTGCATTTTTCTGACAATCCTGTGTTCTGCGAACAAGGCGCGGCAAATATGCGCGGTAGTATTTGTGTCCATCCTGCTGAAGATGTCATCGAGGATCAGGACAGCATTTCTGGAATAAACGGCTCTTGCAGGTGCTTATTTCACGTTAGTGGCGTGGAGGAGAAGAGATATGAAGCAGAATAGCGATATAATGTATTTCAAATGATCTTAATGACTTACAATGTATTGCTTCTGTCCACCACTTAAAGTAGTCCTTTAGCTTCCCACATTCGATGCATCGCCACCCGTGGTCGGAGCTAAATCTTGATTTAGAGCACAAGCGCGTATTACAGTATCATACCACTGCGCATCGTACTCTGTCTGACCAACAATAGCCTTTCTGATCGTCTCTTTACAAAGCCAAGGTGACTGGGAGCAATAGGCAACAGGAAGTCTGTTGTGGCGCATGATCCTGCAATACACGGAATACGTTGCAGCAATGCCTTGATCAGAATTGTTTCCCCGCATCCAGCTAGGCCTGATATCCCTATAAATGATTCACGGGGGATCTCGAGGTGGATATCTTTCGTCAGTAAACCCTCCTTGTCCGTACTTCCAAACGTTCCGTTAAAGATCTTGAACAAGGGCATAGCATGTCTCGTAGTCACGGAAGTATCCTTATCAACTTCAGTATGCCCGTCAGAATTTGGCGGAACCTGGACTTGATTTTCGATGGTTCGGGAGGTCGCAGTTTCCTCATCGGGGCACTGAACAGATTCCAGAAAAGTCTCAAGCCGGTTGAAGCACCCGAGAGGGGCTGCGAGAAATGGTAAAGATGAATAAACTGAAGACTGCAATCAGCAAGAGAGAAGTAAAAGCTCTGCTAATCGCAAATTCGTTCGTAGAAACCGCGATAAAAGCTGCAAAAGTGATTGTTGGTACTGTAAAATAGGGAGTATTCCCTGTCACCCGCTTGTTTAGGTTGTGTAGCTAAATTCTTCGGACATGCCTAGGTGTGCTCACCTGACAAGTTAACAATAACCGTAAGTCTTCTGAAGATCTTTGGTATCTTAATTTCATGATCTCGGAGCGCTCGAATTGTAACCGAGTGCAGGGAATCAATGTAGCAACCCATAATTAATTAAATGAGTGGAAGACTCGATCTATATACACAATCGAGGTGGATTGTACGTAAGAGCGTACGTAGAAGAGTACGCAATCTGCTGACGCCATAAGGGTCAGGTGTGAGAAATGGCGAGAGCACTACTTGGTGACAAAGAGCGCCACTTCAGTGACACGAATGCCGGGGACGATATATTGTTTAACCCATAAGCTCTATAGATCTGATCAAACTGAGAACAGAAGATGTCCAAGAGAATCTTTCCTGAGTGGCTTTGTTCCATATGGCTTGTCTTGTTCCCATTCACTCGGATACCCAAGCGGCAGACCCAGTGCAAGCTACAAACACTTGTCAACATAATATTCAAATTCGTGATCAGACACTTACTGGATGCTATGGCTAAGGGAACAATGCACACAATTCCAATTTGGCGTTGTAGAAGCCAAACGCCAATGCCAATCTCTATAGGACTGGCCCACATTTTGTGATGGTTGGGGCAGCAGCAGCAATTCCATCCACGTCAACACTAATGAGAGTTACTGGAGCTTGATCCTTTAGGCTACCCCACAGCGATGTTAGCGTCTTCGCATAAAGGAAGGAGACGAGAGCTCCACGGGGCTTGGTGACCTGCTGATAGGTCTTGTGTTGTTAATACGTAATACTAATGGCTAAGCTCAAATAGAGAAGACCGGTTGCCGCGATCAACCCGTAGCCATCATTTCTTCGCCTCCCCGTGGTAGGCTTTTGCATGAATGAGATAATCGCCCCGAAAAGAAATGGCTGTGCATACCGAAAGCCAGCGACTCCGAATCGAGGGAGGACGGGTGCCAATGTTGATGACTTGGAGGCAGAAGGGCAACTTTTCAGCAATCGGTGGGATTTCTTCTGAGAAACTGCAGGTTCCCGTATCAGTTGGAGAGAAGCTAAAGCCATGTTCATTTTCTCACCTTGGTCATAACTTCGTTGAAGATTATCTAGCAAATTTTTTGATGCGAAATCATCCTTGATGGGATCAAGTTGCTCTGGCCGGATAAGACTCTGATACCCTCGAAGCAGCATACCATTGAGCCACCAGAAGCATCTCCGGGAGAAGACACCGCTGAGTGTTTCTGGGGCTAAAGACTTACTTCTCTAGGAGATACCTCCGCTTTCCTTGAGCCTCCACAATCTAAAATAGGGATTGTAAGCAAAGACCCGATGTCGCGGTAGTTCTAAGCTTCAGAGATTCTACTCGAAGCTATAAAGTTCGAGCTCGGACAGCATCGAATATGATGGAGAAGAAAAGATATGTGTTGATACCATCGGAACTTCAGGGTGATCGCGCGTGCTCAAATAGAGAGGACCACTTAATCCAAAGATGACAGCCAAGGATAGAGCTTCGGAAAGGAATATCGGTTTTGATGAAGGGTGTTTGAGAGACCCAGAACAGTAGAGTTGCAAGCTGAGCTGCAAAGAGTAAAAATATACAGAGTCTAATAGATAGTCAAGATGAATCTTGCGAGAGCCTGATCGAGTCATACCCGTTTCAACACCGTGAGAGCATTGTGATGTGCCCCCATAGTCTCGCTCCATATCCACCACATACGTACTGGTAGGAAAAGAAGTACAAGAACCGAGATGCTATAGATAAGAGACTCTGCTCAAATAAAAGTGTAAAGTCATAGCTCGAACGACAGTCCTGTACAACAGGTGTACAACAGGTCCAAAGCTGTTGTCATTGGGTTTGCTGGAGGGTCATAGCTCATCATAAAGGGAAGAATTTACTTGCGCTACCTTCATCAGTGCTTTTGAAATGGGACGTGACGGGTAGAGAACGAATGATGACTTGCCTGAATGTTTGAAGTAGAAGGCCAGGCACCAATGACGCCATTGATCTGCAATGAGGCGTTGCGGCGTGAGACGGAGCGGATAACACCTGGATAGGTAGGTGATTTGGGTTAGCGTGGAGGATGCTGCAGCCATCTCATTACTCATCATCTCCTCCAAATCTAGTAGACAACACGTTATCTCACTTTAAAGGCTTCAATCAATCTACTTTGTCAAGAGTCTTCGCATTCGTCGTGTTAGTGTTACAGTGCACATGCCCACGCAAGTTCAATCCACTGTGTATGGGACGCTCCGCCTGAAATATATCCTCCTAATGCCAGCCAGATATGCTCAAGCGCCAAAGCATGCCAACACAGGTCAATGCAAACATTTTCTCTCCTCCAACTACCCCTTTTTCCAGCACTGTCGTAGCAGCCATGCACTCATTGTTCGTAAAGTGATTGAAGTCTATCCGCAGAGTAGTCCGTATGCCATGACAAAATCTGACACACGAAAGTAATGTAGTGAAAGTCGATGTCGACACGCTTTAGGCCGATTCACCGTAGATTGAAGAAACTGAAAGTTAGAAACAGCAGGTATGCAATGGGTTGTGGCTTGCGCAGACTGCTGGAATTCGCGAGATCCAACCGTTCGCACGTTGTGTGCCAAAAGTGTTCGTAGAAGTTGAGAAGAGGCAGGGCAAGTAGTCCATGGCTCTACAGCTCTTCTTGGAGCTTTCGAACCAGGTGGTACAGCTCCTCTGCCTTCTCGTTTTTCATCTTCTCGGCGTCAGTCGACGTTCCCTTTTTGAAAGGACGGCCGCCTTTCTTGACTTTGTGGGTACATACTTTGAGGAGCTGCATGTCGAGACCTTTGCCATCAGCCTTGGGAGTGCCGAAGAGCAGTTGGCCGTTTGTCGGTGGAGCCCCCTTGGCATCACCTCCAAAGGCCATTGTCTTCCCCACAGCAGCATTGAGGAGAACACGGTGCGTGCCATCCGCACGAGATACGAATCTGGCCTTCTTCGGCTCTTCTTTGCTGACATTCAGCTTGAAAGGGCCGACACCACGCTCTTTCCACCCGCCGTTGAACGTGTAGAGCTTGGCTCGGCCTGACCAGATGGTGTCTTCTCCTTCTTCGCCAGTCTCCACTAACAAGGTGTTAATTTGAGTCAATATAATTGGCTGCAACGAAATGAATTTACCTTCTTGCTCGTGAAAGCGCTTATCTTGTTTGTCCTTCTCGGTGTCTTCGGTAGTTGGCTCGTTTTCATCATCCGAGTCTTCGTCGTCGGATTCGTCTTCCGTGGGCGCACCAAACGATTTTGGAGGCTTGTCACTCAGGCCAGTGATCCCCGAAGCGCCAGGAGTGGCAAAGCTTGATAGGCCAGTCTTCACACCTGCCAGACTTCCGAAACCACTGCTGCCGCCAAATCCGCTTCCAAAGCCTCTTCCAAATGCTGACTTTTTCCCTCCAAGCGTAGGAGTAGGGGAACTTCCGCCAAAGGCCGACTTGTTGGACACCAGGGCCCCGAATCCGCTCTCAGATGTACCGGTTGTGCTTGTTGGGGAAGCAAAGCTTGACATTGTGGATTTCTTCCCACCAGCCGCCGCTGCAGCAAATGGGGAATTTGATCCGGAGCCACCGAGGGCACCAAGAGGAGAAGTGGAACCTGCGAGGGCACCAAGAGGAGAAGCGGAACCTGCGGGGGCACCAAAGCCAGAAGCTTTGAACTTCTCGGCTGAAGTTTGTGGCAGGTTATTTTCCTTGCTAGTGGTGCTCGACGGCGTTGGCTTCGCGGGTTGAGGGCTTGGTGACAAGGCGGCAAATGGTGATGTGACTGAAGTGTTGGAAAAGCCACTCCCTGGTGGAATCTAACATGGAATTAGAGATGAAATAGACAAGAAGAATAGGGAACAAACTTTGGTCTTGTTCTCCGCTTCCTCTGCCAATGGCTGCGGATCGCTCTTGTCTCTGTGCCGCTTCGGTTGTGGCTCTTCTTCTGATTTGCCGGATGCCTTGATCTCTTTTGAGGACTCTTTCGTTACATCCAGGCCGTCTCCATCCCCTGCTGAAGCGTCGCCCTTGCTCTGTCCCTCCAGATAGGCATCACGGGTGCGCTTGTTCTTTGGGCTCATAACTGCAGCTCCCATTTTGTCTGTAGTGCTAGCCTCAGGGGTAGCGTGTCTATTCGTGGTGGAGTATTGTGATTGCAACTGTTCGTCTACAGAAGGCATGGACTGGTCTCCATCATTCTCATCAGTTCTTGAAACCGACGTCTTAGCTGGCTTCTCTAGAAGATCGACATCATCGGGTCTCGGGCTAGTGATGTCGCGTGACTTCTTGCGGGCATGCCTTTCCTGCTTTTCAGGCTGCTGTACGCCAGGCTCATCCGAGAAATCGTCAAAGCTTCGTTTGCGCCGTATGCGGCCTCTTCCACTCTCGGACCCTGACGAGCTTTGGTATCCTGGCCGTGTTGCCACAGTGCCGACGCCATTTGGAGCATCGCTCATAGCCTGGTCAGAACTTGGTACTGGGTCGGAAGAAGGCTGGGCATCAATTCTGGTCTCCTTCAATTTTTCCCTAACTGGCCTGCCCTCGCTCTCACTGCTGCCATCACTTCGTGTCGGCGATGGGGGAAGATTTGACTTGGAACATGTTTCTTGAGCCTCGATCGCCGAGGCCGTGGCCTCGGCGGAAGGTTGTGGTGATTCGTGCCGCTGGGTTGAGCCCGCCATGGGTAATCGGAAACGTGCAGACTGGGGCCGCGGGAGGAAGTTGTAGGAGATCGATAGCGGTTCCGAGGTTGTCTCACAACCCACGTCAAGTACAATCGGTTGTGGTGTTGGCGGTTGTGCCTCGGTGTATGTGACAGTGGTGTGTGCGCGCACAGGATCTATATATATGGGAAGTTGAGCAGTGAATTGGCTGACACGAATGTAGTTAGCAATGATGTCGGAGGGCAACTAAAGGCGTCATACCTCGAAGGGCTCACCTCGAGGGGCTCAGCTGCCTAGCCTCAGAGCCGGGGTGGGCCGTCCAGAGGCAGGCGATCCTTCCTGCAAACGAGGAATTCTAGGTGAAGGTTCGCTAGGATCCGATGGTTCGTCGCCGGGTGTGTGAAGAGAAGGAAGGAGGTGCAAATGTCTCTTGCGAAGTCAGAGAATGGGTCAAAGCTGCGCAAAGCTGGTTGCTTTGTTGGCACACTAACCCTGCCGCCGATTCAGGCGCCCGTTAGCACCAATGCTTGCTGTGCGGGATGCGATATTCACCACGTTCTGCAAGAACGCGTAGCTGTGGGTACGGAAATGAAAGGAAATGCGCGTTCTGGGTGCTGAATGGGCGAGATGATATGATTTGGCGCTTCGAGGTTGATGTTGACGGGAGGGGAGCCTCGAGGGCCAATGCCGCTATGGTGGGGATGCAACGTCCTGGACGGCTGATCATTCACCTCTCACTGGCAGGGCTTGTATTCACTCACGAAAAGCGTATCCATGTAGTTATTCATTTCCTCATGTTCACAGTTCCGATTATGAGACACGGCAATGCATCCAGTTCAAAATGGTTATTATCTAGGTCTTAATTGCAGCCCACGCGGGGCAGCGAAAACGTTGCACGGAAGTATATATTCTTTTGCAAAATTCTACAGCTTTCATTGCTATAGTAAGATTTGTAGAGCCAATCTTAGGCATATAACAGGAGGGTTTTGACTATAGTAGAACTTATGATAAGATGCTAGGCCTCGGCGGCTACTGTTCAGTCTACCCTATGAGGCACGTCTGTTCGCGCCAAGAAACGGTTGGAGGAAAAATAATAATGGTGATATAAGATCTTCAGGAGCGCCTGGTACAAGTACAGAAATATGGTCCCCCAAACCTAATGATATTGGTGCATTTCCGGAGCGCATATACGCTAACTGATGAAGCAAAGACACCCTAGTAGAATGTAGAACACTAACAGAGGGTACACTGCAACGCCGACGCGATTCCTAACCACTCCAGATCCGCCCAAAATGCTTATTCCTGCAGCCAACGACCAGGCTACAAGCACGATATAGATGGGTATCCTTGGTATCGGGTGCAGGCCCACGGCGCTCAGCAGCGAGGCGATGACGAGGGGGAAGAGCGTGTAACCGATAATGGAGACAGATTGAAAGAAGGATCTGGACGTATTAGACAAACCCTGTGTGCTCCGTAAATGAGCATACTTACATGTTGCCCCCAAGGAGTTTAATCTGCATGGTCACGACGGCCTCTCCGACCCATACCATCGCAAACACGCCTGAGAAAACCAGTTCCTTCTGTGTTTCTTTTGCTCTCCGCGAGAGGAACAGACTCAAGAGGAGGCAGAAGACAAGAGGGCCCCTATATCTTGTCAGACGAATTTCGGATAACAATCCATTCCGAGACCTACCAGAGATCCCAATCTCGCAGACCGTCACTCATGCCCCCTTGCAGAATGACATCCGCATCCGGCCATCTTCCTGCGAGTTCTCTGATGCTACCCCCAAATCCATCAGCTTCACCCCGCTCCGCAGCGCCGATTCCTCCTCCGCGCTGCATCATGCCGCCGAGCAGATACTTGGGATACAGCACCTGCTTCATCTTCTCCCAGATGGCTAATAGATCCCTGGACAACGTCTCCCATACTGTCTCGTCGATGGTATTTGTCGGGGCGCGGCGATCTTCTCCGGGGATTGACGAGGTGAGGTAGGATTGCGTGTTTGCACCGCGTGACGACCCTGACTGGATGTTTCCTACAAGCGGAGCACGGTCGGAGGTGGACTGGAGCGGGTCGTCTAGGTCATCCAGAGCGGCTGTTGGGCCGGATTAGCAACGTAGACATTAAGAAGGCAACGGGCCGGCATAGAGTGGGCTCGTACATACCGTCATCTGGATCGATGAGATCCCGTTCCACCGCGTCGTTGTCATATGGAGCATTCGAGGTAGAAGAGCTAGGCAACATTGCCGCCATGGTTTATATGAGGCGAAAATTTGAAGAGCTGTTGGGATGCTAGCTCCAATCGGCGTGGGCGGGTGGTTGGGATTGATGAGGCTCACATCTGCGTCAGTTCAGGACAGCTTTCGGGGTCGGCAGCTGCAATTATTCCGGGTGATGGGCGGAAGGGATCCCGACAAGGGGAAGGTGTCAGCCATCAAAAAGCTTGGTCTGCTAGCGTTGAACGCTCTACAACTTGCGTCACGCAATATATTTAACCGTGTAAATGGTCCTTTTACATTCACTTTGCATTCACTCGCGTGCCCCTCTGTGCTAAATAAATACGCCTTGGCCCCGTTGTCTGGCGCGACCGGTCTGGAAAAATTCTGTTCGCCATGTCAGAGCCAATCTTAAACGACATCTCCCACCGACGATTCAATTTGTTGCGAGGAAGTTGGGTGCTGGTCTCGCCGCATCGAAACAAGCGACCATGGCAGTAAGTTTGAGTTGGGGATGTAAACTGGAACAGAGACTAACAATACAACTAGAGGCCTACAGGAGTCGCCGTCCAGGACCACGCTGCCAGAATATGACCCAGAGGTGAGTTGCCCTTGTCTGTCATTCTTTACTCAGTTCGATACTGACACGTGACAGTGCTATCTCTGCCCTGGAAACAAACGCGCACAAGGCCAACAGAACCCCAAGTTTGACAGGACGTTCGTCTTTGTCAATGATTTCAGTGCCGTAAAAGAGGAGCAGACCGAATACCATCCAGAAGGAAAAGATGGAAGCCTTGCCACTCGACTACTGCGCGCTGAAGCCGTGACTGGCAAATGCTATGTCATTACTTTCTCTCCGTCACATCACCTTACTCTGGCCGACATGACCCCGGCACAGATAGTGCCCATTATCGAGACCTGGACGAACCTGTATACGGCGCATCTAAGCCCGAAGTCGCCACTAGCACAGGTCACCAGTGCCACAACAATACCGCCATTATGTCAAACAGAGATCGCCAAGCCCAATGCCCAGTATCGATATATGCAGATCTTCGAGAACAAGGGAACCACCATGGGCTGTTCCAACCCTCATCCACACGGCCAAATCTGGACCACCACGTCACTGCCAGAAGAGCTAGGTCTTGAACTTCAGCAGTTCCGGAAGTACAAGCGGGAACAGGGCGGCGCCCATCTACTGGCAGATTATGCCGAACTAGAATCAAGGGAGAAGGAGAGAACGGTGTTTGAGAACGAATCGTTCTGGGCCGGATGTCCATACTGGGCCGTATGGCCATATGAGGTGATGATCGTGAGCAAGCAGCATAAGAGAGCTTTGGTAGACTTTGACGATAATGAGCGGGGGAGGTTGGCAGAGGTAATTGCAGAGATCACTAGACGGTATGACAACTTGTTCGAAACACAATTTCCTTATAGTAAGTAACCTACACTGCTCTCCCATCTGATAGAATTTCTGACGTAACTAGGCACGGGATTGCATCAAGCTCCGCTGGACGGATCAGAGGAAGAGATCGAAGCGAGCCACTTCCACATCCACTTTTACCCACCACTGCTGCGTAGTGCAACCGTCCGGAAATTCCAGGTCGGCTACGAGATGTTAGCAGAGCCACAGAGAGACATCACTCCTGAACAAGCTGCAGAACGGCTTCGAAACTGTGGAGGTGAGCTGTATCGGAAAAAACTGCATTAAGGGAAAGTGGATCCTCCTGGTTCTTGGTCATTTCTTTTCTGAATCCCTCTGTACATTGATAGACAGCATGCATGACCTTGGATACCTCGGTAGAAAGTGGCTAGGGGTTTCATAGGCCCACACGCCCTTGGATGGAATTTAACTTCCAGTTTCCACAAATGACAAATGCTGTCAAATCCTGCAAGTAAGAAGTGAGAAGTAGGCCTTGCCGCTTGCAATTCTTGAACCAGCAATCCGACCGCCTCTTGAACGGCGCAAGGGAGGCCCCTTATGAGTTCAATTACCACTGCAACCGCTTCAATTACCACTTCCCATCTCTGCCTTTGCGCAGTAGCATTACCACCTCACGTGCCCTCTTCCTAATTCATCTCATGTACCCCTCCCCCATCCTTCCCATCCCTCGTCCTAGTCCTCACCCATTTCCCCGACCCCCTTAGCCCTTAACATAAAATCCCCACTGCAACCACATCCACATCAAACTCCCCGAACTCACAAACACCGGCCCAGCAAGTCCCTTCCCCCACCTCGTAGTCCCAAACACCCACCACTCCGACATGAAATGTGCCCAAGCAACACCATACGTCCATAGCGCCAATTGATAGATCAACGGCTCATCAATATGATATGCCGCATACAACCTGATAATGCTCGAGAGAAATGTCCAGGTGCCGAAAGTGCGGGCTGAGAGGGGTGTCACGAGTGAGGGCGTTTCGGGGGAGGAAGTTGAAGACTGTTTGAGCATGCGGGAGGGGGCACTTTTGGGTGGAGAGGGGGCGGTCACGTTGTTGTAGACGCGTTGGGTGTAGGTTAGGGTTGCATAGGCTTGGATGCTGTTTGCGACGGAGATCACTGAGACCTGTGGATTGTAAGAGGCTGGTGACGGTGTGGAAGGCAGTGGGGGGATGAATACCAGGAGGAGCCATTTTGGGAGCAGACCCTCGAAGGCTGGCAGGTAGGATGTCACTGAGGAAGCCATTGGGGCTGGGCTGGAATGACTCTGGGAGAAATTGAGGTGGAGTGAGATAAAGTTGATGTTTATAAACGTTTGACTGCGATTCGCCAGTGGTCTGTGCTGATGGTTCAAGAAACTTGGGAAAGCTTCGCTTCACGATCACTTATTAGTCTCATCATATCCATCTTCTATTAGGAAAGTTATGGCTCTGTCTATCTTAGTCTCCAAACTCGTTGAGGATACTACTTTCATCGGTTTGGTTCTTCTTTAATTCGAGTTTTCGACGCCGCCAGCCAGCTCGACTCCATACTCTTGGCGCATTAAGTATGGATTGTTGTCATTCCGATGGTATATCAGGGACGTGATTCCTATAGATCTAGATTTCTCACCTGTAGGTTTGAGGTCTGAAAGCACGATTTCCTAGAAATGAATACTTATCTTTCCGCTTGGATAGCCTCTGGTTGGACCATAATTACGGCGCTCAGTAGACCGAAATCACGTCATAAAAGGCCGATGTTTGTACATATCTCTTCCTCTTCTTTTTATCTTTGAGATAACTATAATTATGAGAGAACTGCCGAACCTTTCTACACGTCCTCTGCCGTGCCCTAGCTATGCCTTGGATACTTCGATGGGACAAATTACATTAAACACACAGGACAAAGCTTGAGCGGGTTACATCAGAAGCTCATAAAGAGCAATTTAGCAATTGGAGGACTTAGAAAGTTTTCTTTCGAATTTTCAGTCTCATTGCAACTGATGGTCCTCTTAGGTAGCTCATATGCTCTTCGTTGAGTTATCCTACGATCCTTTTTTTGCAGTTATTGGACATATTTTGTCTTCTTGCAATTCAGATCAGATACTCTATTTTTGGCAAGGTTGCAGCGTGCTGAAGTCTTCTCGAATCGAGACCTAATGATCCTAGTTCCCCGTATTTGCAAGTAATGCCAAGGTATCTAACGGGCGTCGCGCTCCTCATTCAATACCCACATCCGGGATTTCCTCTTGTCACAGTAAGACGCGGACTAACTTCGATCTTGACAGAAGCTTGGGTTGCTCTTGGCCATCAGCTTGCTTGCATTATCCTTGTTGATGTATCGGCACCAGTTCGTATCTACCACGACAGAGAGCATGAGGCTGCCTCAAAGACAATCTAGATACCGCAAGGCCGCGTAATGAAGTTTTATGCCATGCGGGTTGGTAGTTATGCTGTCTTACTCTATTGCAGATTCACTATGGCAGGGGGTTTCACTTGCTAAACAGACGACGCATTTCTATATACGAGCTGACAACTCCGAAGGATTGCGGCATCAGACAGCCACAAGAAGAGCCACCATAATTCTACGAGGTCTCCATGATAGCATTTTATTTGGTAGCCAGCCACAAGTCAACGTGGACTGCGGCTCGATGGTCGGCTACAGTCGTGCCGACAGCTCCAAAAAAAAAAAAAAAGCTATGGGCGTCCTACCGCATTTGAATGCGGTATAAGTCAGGAAGAATGGAGTAGTTGTTCTGGCGTTCAAGAGAGAGGTCAAAGAAGTCTCCAACTCCTCGGCTTCACAAGTTCACTCTCATGTTTCTCTAACTTCTGGCGTCATGATTTTCAATTCTTTTTCCGTCTCAACTCTTCCTTTAGCAAACAAGTTCGTCAAAATAGCTGCCCAATGCGCACGGATAAATGTGCCACGGTACTACGACTATGCCCCAAGGCACCTGTAACTCCGACCCTCCAATCCAACTATCTAGCCATCCTCTTCGCTCCCGCCAAGAGATAGGAAGAAGACACCACAAGCCATCCAGAGTCAACGGCTTGAACTTCGGACGGTTCAGCAGTGACGGGAGCAACCTTATTACGATTACCTTTGGAGTGCCCCTGAGAGCGATACCCAACGGAGCAGTGGTGACGCAGAGAGCGTTGGTTATGGGATCGAGTTGATGTGGTTTGGCGCCGGATTCTATACGCAGGCTCATCTGCCGACGGTTATCAGTACGGATTCGATGACCCGGCTACGGAGACGATTGTTCAGACTACTAGTAAGTTCTCACTTGATCAATATTACTGCTGGAATGTGGGATTAACTGGGAATAACAACAACTTTAACCCTTGAAGAGACATCAACCTCGGCAGTCACCCCAGCGTAAGTCACTGCAACGTCGATTACAGGCTATAAGACTATCGTGGCTCCTCGCGTTACTACCAAGACTTCGACCATCACACCGGGACCATTCACCACTTAAGTACATCATTTCAATCTCAAAAGTTACGGTAACAGTCCCAGAGATTCCAAGATTCTACTCTTTATCCAAAGGGTGGGGATCATTTCGTACATCGCAACCAAAGAACACGGCCTTCTGCGTGTACATATGATTACCTTCTTTGTGAGGACTTTTGAATGAGACCCGTGAGAGGTACGGTTTCAATATGGAATTTACAGGCAATTTATGCTACTCAAGCATATTTGTTCCAGTGAAGGACAATAACACGATTTCTTTAAAGAACAAGGGAGAGCACTGTAATGGAAGCTACTCAATCACACAGAGGCACAGCTCATGGCACACTCAATTCATACTTTTTGACCTGCCCTTGCGGGTGACTCTTGGCCAGCTAAAGGCTTTCATGATCATAGAACTGTAGAAACATACACGGCCCATAGGACTCCGGATTCCTGAACCAATATGCGGAGTTGACCTGATCCTCATCCCTTCTCCTCATGACACCCATCGCCCAGTCCATCCAGTACCATCATGCCGCTTAAAACTTGGTGAACTGCTTGACAGCCTTGCCGGTTCGGGGAAGGACGCGCAGAACGTTGAATCGGACGGTCTTGCTGAGCGGTCTGCACTGCCCAACAATGACCTGGTCACCGGGCTCGACGCGGAAGGCTGGAGAGACGTGGGCGGCGAGGTTCTTGTGGCGCTTCTCGTAACGGGCGTACTTTGGGATGAAGTGGAGGTATTCACGGCGGATGATCAGGGTTCCTAAAATCCATCAGCACATACAATCACCAAAATTCCCACCCAAAATTCCATTATTTTTTTGTAGAAGCTGAGAGTTTTGTACGTACGGTGCATCTTGGTCGAGACAACAGTCCCAGTAAGGATACGTCCTCGGATCGACACCATACCCGTGAAGGGGCACTTCTTGTCAATATATGAGCCCTCAATGGCCGTCTTGGGCGTGCGGAATCCGAGTCCAACTTCCTTGTACCATCGCCTATTCCTGGTGTTCTTGCGGGGTCCGCCGACCTTGTGGTTGAGAAAGATATGGGGCTGGAAGGGCATGAATTAGCATCGCGAAGAGTTTTGAAGTCGCGGTGGGAGGTGGTTGCGTACCTGCTTCTGATAAGCGCGCTCCGACTGGACTCTGCGTATTTCCGTTAGCAGATGAAATGTTATTAGGGAGATTGGGGTACATACGTGAGTTCGGTCGCCATGTTTGCGGGCTTGGTATGTTGTCGTTTTGTTGAAGTTGGAGGTTAAGAATCAAATTCAGTGGGCTCGCTTCTCGGGGGTGGGATTTTCCGGTACACGGCTTGGCATATATGCTAGTCCATCTTGAGCTTAGCGTTGTGGGACCCAAGCTAACATCTCTACTTCCCATCAACAATTTCGGGCAGAGACACACAAATCGCCATTAACCACTCTCGACCATGGACAATCTCTCAAAGTTCACCAACTCGCTTGGAGTCCATATTGATACCAATACCCCAATCACACAAGCAATTGTCTCAGCCCTTCTCCTCGCAGGCATATACTCCATCAGCAAGCCCTTCCTGAGCTATGTAAGACTCTTGCTCAGCTTGTTCGTCCTGCCTGGTGAATCGGTATGCCTGCACCTATCCTAAGTACCTTACATTCCAGCTCCTCTAACAAAATTTCTAGCTCACCAAATTCGGCCCTCGCGGCTCCTGGGCCCTCATAACCGGCGCCTCGGACGGTATCGGCAAGGAATTCGCCCTAGCCCTCGCCTCCAAAGGCTACAACCTCATCCTCGTCTCACGCACAGAATCCAAACTCGAGTCTCTCGCCTCCGACATCGCCTCCAAACATGGCGGCAAAATATCCACCAAGATTCTCGCCATGGACTTCGCGCGGAACGACGACATCGATTACGGACGACTCAAGAAGCTTGTCGAGGGACTTGATATTTCTATCTTGATCAATAATGTCGGATTGAGTCACTCGATTCCAGTGCCCTTTGTTGAGACACCGCAGAAGGAGATGAGGGATATTATCATGATTAATTGCATGGCTACGCTTAGAGTTACGCAGCTTATTGCACCGGGTATGATATCTAGGAAACGGGGTTTGATTTTGACGATGGCGTCTTTTGGTGGCGCATTCCCAACTCCACTCCTGGCAACATATTCCGGCAGCAAGGCCTTCCTGCAGCAATGGTCCACCGCTTTAGGGTCCGAGCTCGCACCACATGGCGTCCGTGTCAATCTCGTGCAATCCCACTTGATTACTACCGCCATGTCGAAGATCCGGAAGTCCTCAGCCTTGGTACCGAACCCAAGGCAATTTGTCAAGGTGGTTCTAGGCAAGATCGGAAGGAGCGGTGGGGCACAAAACATTGCGTTTACAAGCACCCCATACTGGAGTCATGGGATAATGCAGTGGTTCCTGATCAACCTTCTGGGGGATAGGAACAGGATTTTGGTGGATCGGAATAGGGTGATGCATGAGAATATTCGAAAGAGGGCGCTGAGGAAGGCGGAGAGGGAGGCCAAGAAGCAGTAAAATCGCCAAACAAAGTCCCGAAGGAGCCAAGATGGTAATAATTGGAGGATTAGAAGATGATGTTATAGTTCTTCCCAAGTATTAATGATACGCCCCTCGTAAGTACAATATCCTTAACAATTATCAAAGCATTCCCAAAACACACATACAAGCGAGTGTCTTCGAACATGGGTATAATACTGTGTTCACAGCGCCTTATGCCACAAGCCCTGAACTCCCTCCAACCTGGGGTGGAACACTACGAAATAGATTACCTCCAAAACTCTGACTAGCTCCGCGCCGCTTGTAGTTATGGGCTACAAGAAGCTCCGTAGAGTCAGATGTAGGCGCCTAGACAAAAGGGTCGACGATTCGACGAGAAATGGAGGGTAGGGTGTAGTTCGACGTCCCGTGTCTGTTCTGACGAAGCTAGAAGCGCTGTGCCATTACCCTAACATTTTCCGCTCGCGATCCTGAAACGGCATCTTCTCTTTCAATTTAGACATGAATCCAGAATCCTCCTTGTCGCCGTCCATATCCATGTCCTCGTCCCTCTGCGGCTCCTCTTTTCCCAAAATCTCCTTCCAATCTCACCTCTTCTCATACATATTCGGCAAACTCCTCTGCCGTCGCACCGCACTTCCTCCGTCTAGTCTACTCTCACTTCTATGTCTACTCGGTGGCGGACTCCGTTTCCTATGATGTCTCGCCTGTCCCTCCTCCGTCTCCAGTATCGGAGACCTGGTTCTTGACCTCGAGCGCTTCCGTGGTCGTCCGCGTAAATTGTGGTCGAGGTCGGCATCGCTCCGTCTACGATCTTTTCTGGTGGGCAGCCGGGGAGAGATCGAAGAGGAAGAAGATCGCCGACGATGTTTTCGGTGGTGCTGGCGATGCCGGGAGCCGCTGTCTCGATTGTGTCCCCGTGACGGGGAAGGGGAGCGGTGGGAAGAGGAGGGACGGCGACGTTTGCGGCGGCCGCGTTCTTCGGGAGGCATTTGTGAGGGAGAGAGGTATGAGTCTAGCTGGAGGACGTCGCCGCAGTTCGAGATTACTATGGGAATTGTAGGACGGCCATCGTTATCGATTGGGACGCTAGCCATGCGGTCGAGAACGGGTTCGCCGGAGATTAGGCGGCCGAAGACGGTGTGATTCTTCATATGTGGAGAGGGTGCTAAGGTTATGAAGAACCTATGAGTCCTGTATTAGCTAGATATCGGGCCAAGCAATGTAGGTGCAGAGAGCCTTGAAGATGGCGGGTTTTTGGTGCCGGAGCGTATTGGGATGGAGGTCATACTGGCTGTTGTTTGTATCCTTTCCTCTATTTGCCATGCTAACTAGCCCCTTCGTATCCATTTCGCACCATCCCAGGTTTTCATCCTCGAAATCGGATCCGTATATAGATGCCCCGCCCGTTCCGTCCCCTCTCGCAATGTCCCCGCCCTGGACCATTTCGTTTGGGATTATGCGATAGAAGATACTTCTCTGATAAGATAGAGCTGGATTCGAGCTTGTGCATAGCGCTCGGAAGCTATCTGAAGTCAGCAATTGCTATCTAACTTTGTAAAACTTAGCAGCACGCACTTCTCGCACGTCCTCGGCGTCTTATCGGCGAAAAGCTCAATGACGAGTCTTCCAATAGGTTCGGTGCCAATGCTGATGTCGAGGAACACTCGGGAGCGAGTAGTACCCTCCATGGCTGATGAAGGCTGAGGAAGGGTGCTGCAGAGACATAGAGTGATGTTTGCTTGGTGGTGAGGGGTTGCAATGCTCGTGTGACGGCTTGTAAAGAGGGAAGAAGCTATGACCCCACGCTACCGAGGCTTCGTGAAGCTTGATTCTGCCACGGCACGTGGGCGGTGACGCAATTACCTCAATTATTTCGACGTGCTTCTTGAAGTCATTGACCTCTATCTATTCTCTAAGAAATACTATAGTTGTTTTCAAAATTGGCTTCTACCCAAACACACTCTTTGAATGTTACCCCGCGCCACCCTTGGCAGCCGCCTTACCAAACTAAGCTAAGCGTTAAACAAGGGTGGTACTTGTGGCTTTATCAAGTGGCGATCTGTCAGACCTACAGACCCTTTTGGGATAGTTTGGTGGCATGGAGCTATTGTGAATAAATTAATTAGGGTTACAGATCACCGATACAGCATCAAAGGTGGTATATATAAATCTTAATTCTTCTTTTCTTCTGCCATCTTGATGCCCTTTTATGCCTCCTAGGCAGATTGGGTTCTACATCGTTCTTAACCAACTAATACTTTGGGGCAAGTAGTGGCTTCTTAGCATTCTACGGAGTCAACTCCCTTAGCTGTCCGTTTCTTTCATGTGAAGTATTTCTTTCATGTGAAGTAGGGTCTTTATTAGTGCTGTACAGCTATACCTATTTCTAACACACCCCCTCAGGACGTCGTCCCTCGGCCGTTGTTCTGTTCCTAATATTTATTCTAAGCCTTCCTATTCAATACGTTATTGTATGTTTTGCAGGTTTAAAAAGCCCACGAAGTACTTAAATTATTATTAATTGAGGTTTTTAGTGAATCCATTAGCAGGCATTTTATTAGTGGGGAGATAACCTAAATTAAAGCGTTCTTTCTAGAATTCTTATCTTAACTACATATTTTAGATATTAACATAGCGCAGGTCTGTCTTGATTCTCTTATTTTCTTTTATAATTAATCTAATAGTTTATAGATTGTCGCAGTGAATCGTTAGGCCTATATTAAGATTAAATTAAAAGTCTTATAGTAACCTGTTAAGGCTATACGCTTTTTTTATAACTATATATACTTTTCTTAACTCTACTTTAGTTATTAACGTAGATACAGTATTCTATTTTATTACTTTCTAAAAAACAGGTCCTTTAAATAGCGTGGCTATATAATTTTATAAGGAGTATTAACTTTCTACTATATCTATAAAAGAGATATTATATATAATAAATAGAATATCTTTATCACCCCCTAAGTATTAGAGAGCTAAGAATTGGGAGGAATATAAGTATAAAATAGTTTAATTAGTTACCTTTATGTGTTTAGTAGATAGATTTATTAAAAACTATAAGAGAACTAACACTACGCGGGCAACGTCAGGCCTTATTATAACTACTATATATAGAATTAATCTAACTTTCTCTTAATATGTCTTAATTGCTTTCTTGGTAGTAGTTTCTATATATGCTTTAAATTCTTTAGCTGGTATAGAAATTACTAGAAACTATATAGTATTAGTTAGAAAGTTATACTTACGTATAATTTTCTTAATATAAAAAGATTAATAGAGCCAGATCTTTTAGTTTTTATAGTCTTTAATTATTCTAATACTAAGAAACTATTTAATTTCTCCCTTATTATAAATTTTATATTTTTTAGAGAACCTTTTTTTGAATTTAACTACCTTCTCTTAGTTTTTTTTTTAGTAAATAAGAAGAATATCGTCTACATAAAACAACACTATAAAATAGTTATTAGTAAAAAGGTAGGGTTCTTTACTTAATTTTTTCAACCCTAAATCCTCCAGGGTGGATATAAGGTTGTTATATTAAAATAATAATATATCTTTAAGGCTATATAAAGCTTTATTAAGTTATATTACTTTTCTAGTCTGGTAGTACCCTTCCGGCAATTTAATAAAGACAGGCTTATATTTATATATTTTTCTATTTAGAAAAGTATTAATAATATTAAGCTAATTAATTTTTAGGTTAAATTTAGTAGCTATAGCTATAGTAATATAGAATACTTTAGTAATAAGAATAGCTATATAGGTGCTTTTTAAGTTAGTATTTTATAAATCTCTTTTCACGCAAATACGTGCTTTACACTTAATAAGATGTTTAAATTTATTAAACTTATATAAAAATACTTACTTAAAGAGTAATACTTTTCCTTGAGCTCTTACTTAGTTAATAATTTTCTATATACCTTTTTTAAGAACTTTTCTTATTTCTTTTTAGACGGCATTCTTGAAATCTTCTCTAAGAAAATAAGTCTTAAGTTAATAATAATACTTTAGTATAGGTAAAAGTTAACTATACTAAAAGTATTTTTACTTTTTAATTAATCTAACTACCGCTGTAAATACTGCGTGGAAAGTAAGATAACTTAAGTCTAGTACTTTATAAATATCCAGTTCAAATTAATTAGCTTTCTTTTTATAAGAAGGTAAGAAAATACTTAGTATTACTTACTCTAAATTATTTAAATTATTTTTATTTTAGACTTAATAAGACTTAAAGAGCTTTTATAGCTCTAGAAGGTTCTTTATTTTCTTAATTTTTTTATCTTAGCCTATATAATCCTCTGCTAGAGATAGGTCTTTTCTAAGGAATATTATTACTTATTTTAGCTTTTCTTTTTACTTAAGTATTTCTGCGAGATTTTTTGCTAAAAATAAGCTTATTCTAAATAGCATTATTACAAGCCTTAGCTTTTCTTTTTAGTTAAGTATTTTACTTTATATACTAGTCTATACTTAATAGCCCTTATGCACTTAAATTAGTTAAAGATAATAAATCTTTAGCTATAAATATTTTCTAATTTTTTTAATTCACAAATACCTGCCTTGCCCTTTGGTTAGATATCTAAATATTAGTATTAAGTATTAAAGCTTAAACTTAAGTATTTTACTATAATTCTCTCTTTAAGCTTTAATGCCTAGGTTTAGTTTTACTATATTTTTATAATTATCCTTCTGAATTTTCAGGCTTATAGTTAGTAACTTTATTCAGACTATTATCTATTATAAGACTAAAAGGTGAATTAAATAGCTAGAAATTTAGTAATTAAATAAGTTTAGCTACTAGTTTATAATATGCTATTAGAATTCTACTTTCTTTTTTATTTAAGTTAAAGAATTAATCTTCTTAGAAAATAACATCTCTTATAGTAATAACTTCTCTAAGTTTTAGAACCTATATTTAATAAATATTTATAGCTTAGTAACTAATAAGGTACCTTATATAAACTTTTAGGTTAGTTTTAAAGTAGACTTTCTTTATACTCTTTTTATATTCTTTTATTAATAAGTAGGCTTAGTATCTGTAAGCCTAAATTCTAAATTAATCTAATCATAAGTTAAGTTAGTTTCTATTAAATAGTATATTATAATTATTTATATACTAGTTTAGAATCTTAATAGGTAACCTCTACTTATTCTTTTTAAATAAAGTTTAGTTATATAAGTATACTAAGACTATCTAGATTTCTAGCTATAACTTATTAAATAAGTTTACTATAACCTTTATCTTTTTTAATTTAGACTAGATAATTTTGCCATATCTTTCTGCAGTACTATTAAACTTATAAGTGTAATTAGAAATAGTTTTAATTATAATCCCTTTATCTTAAACCTAGTTTTTAAATAAAGTTAGTATTTTTTTCTTATTTAATATAAGCCCTTTCTAGTTATCCATTTGGATTCAGTAAATCTTTAAACTAAACTAGTAACTAATAAAGATTTTAAAGTTAATTATTATATTAAAGGTATTAGTTAGATAAGTTATAGTATAAATAAATACTATCCCTATATATTTATTTATAATAATAAAAGTAAATACATAATAGTTGTAAGCAATACCTAATTTAAACTAATTTAAATAAATCCTTTAAAATAGGTACCATAACTGATTTTTAGAAGGTCTATAAGAAATCTTTTTATATATATTATTCTATCAGCAATATATACACCCCTTTTTAATAAAATCTAAAAATTTAATGTTTCTAGTATTAAACATTAATTATTTAAGTGCTTTATTATTAATGTATTTAGTATATAAATACTATAAGTCTACTAGATTTTACTATAGCACTCTCTTATCTTAAGTAGTTTATCTTTTTTATACTCTTCTTAGCTTTCTTAAGGCTGATTTAATTGCTAGGAGAATAAATATTACTAATTTTAACTATAGAATCTTGACTTTAACTTATAGCATTAGAAAAGTTAAGAAATAAGAAGAAAGAGACTTATATTTAATAATAATTTATTTAAATATATAGGAAATAGAAATAAAAGGAATAATTTACTTACCTATAGAAGAATTTCCTATACTAAGAGCCTTATTATATTTAAGGTGTTAAATCTTAAGCTTCTTTTATAACATAAACTCTAATATAATATTTGTGTGGAAGTTTAGTACATACGTAATATTTTTAAGAATAAGGAATTATCTTTTTTTTTTTTCTTTCTTAGGCTTAATAACTTTTTCTATTCTTCTCTTCCCTTAAGTAATAACCTTAATGTATTAGGTTCTAGCTAATAAATAGTTATCTAAATTCACTAGTCTTATATTATATAGGAGATTCTTATTATTAATGAGGTAAATTCCTACCGCTTAGTTAAAAATAATTAAGTTATAAAAAGAATAAATAGATCTAGTAACAAAAGCAGTATTATTTATAAAAATAATATTATTATCATTCTTAGGTACTAGTATAGCTAAGATAGTAATAAAATTATTATTTTAATTATTCTTATTTATAGACTCTACTTTAGCTTATTTAGTTATATTTTTTAACTTAGTAATATAAGCTTTCTTTAGTTTCTATATAAACTTTTTTTATTTTAGCTTATAAAGTCTTTTCTAATACTCTTAGAGAACCTTAGTTAATACCTTTTTCTATTAAATAAAGGCTTTTTTAAATAAGTAGTGAAGAACTACCTTATATTTATTATAATCCTAAAAGTATTTTTCTCTATTAAGGAGATAAGAATATTTGAATTTATTACTTTAGTTAGTAGGTCTTTTTCTATAGGTAGCTATAAAAAAGGCTTTTATTTCTTTTCTAATTTTATTTAAATATTATGCTTGTATATATTTCTAAAATGTTTCTCTTATAAGCTTAAAGCTTATAGATTTTTTATTAATTAGATATTCTAGATTACTTATAAAATTAACCTCATGAGTATTTATAAACGTGGGTGATATTTTTCATATAACGTAAAGAAATTAGCTAATTATAAGTTATTCTTATACCTTAAGAATTAAGTACTTTTCTCTGTCTATATATACATTATCCTACTTTTTATACCACTTAATTAGGTTAATAGACTTATTAAGTAATAGAAGTATGCTAATATAGGTGTTACTAGCTTACTAAATAATCTCTCCCTAAGTCTAGGTAATATTACGTTAGAGGGCTTGAATTACTTTATGTAAATTAGTTACCTCTCTAGCTAGCTCTCTCCACAAATTATTAACTATCTTATTAATCTAGATATTAATTAATTTAAGCTTTTTATAGTCTATCTTATATTTAGTTAAGGCTACCTTGTAGTCTTCTTGTTACTTAATCAGAGTTCTCTAATAATTGTTACTAAGAGTTATAAGGGCAGTAGGTCTCTGTAGTCTTAATTCTTACTACTCAGTATCCTTCTATTTATCTATCCCCTCCTGGTATTCACGTTGAGCATTGTTATTAAGCTCTTAGAGGTACTTATTATAGGTGAGTTAAATTAGCTCCTTTAAGACCGGTCCGTTTTCGTCATTAGAATCAAAGTATTTCCACATTCCTTTACGGGTAGCGAGAATTGTGAGGCGGGAGAACCATTTCTTCCAGTCCTTATAACTTAGGAGATAGGTTTTGGTATCAATCGTCTTATTCTTAGCACCGGTCATGATTTCATCGAAACGAGATAATGGCTTGTTAAAAAGGTCTGCAAGAGATCTAGAGCTGTATTACACAGCTAATTAGTTTAGAGCGCCAGACTCATAACTATCAGACCTACAGACCCTTTTGGGATAGTTTGGTGGCATGGAGCTATTATGAATAAATTAATTAGGGTTACAGATCACCGATACAGCATCAAAGGTAGTATATATAAATCTTAATTCTTCTTTTCTTCCGCCATCTCAATGCCCTTTTATGCCTCCTGGACAGATTGGGTTCTACATCGTTCTTAACCAACCAATACTTTGGGGCAAGTAGTGGCTTCTTAGCATTCTACAGAGTCAACTCCCTTGGCTGTCCGTTTCTTTCATGTGAAGTATTTCTTTCATGTGAAGTGGGGTCTTTGTTAGTGCTGCATAGCCACACCTATTCCTAACACGATCTCATGAGCTGCGCCACATATACCTTTACTCTCCCATAATCTATGCAATCAAAACATCCACAACCCTATGGCCGGTGCGGGTCGGCCATCCTCCCTGTAGCTGGTGGCAATATCTAGCGCCACTTCATTTTTACTACTGTAATATCACTCATAGGCATGCTTATATAGCCTGGCCTATTCTACATTTACACTAGCTCTATATTTACAACTAAAGCAGTATTACACACCTATCTCTATATCCTCTATCTGCCACTCATTCAAAGTCTTAAGAGAAGACTCCGTGTTAGGATGATGGCGGCCAAGGATCCGTTTTCGCAGCTGAAAGCATGTCTCCATCAGTGAAATAGCCTCCTTATTACGGCCTTGGGACTTGAACGTGAACGCTAGGTTACCCATAGCCGTCAGCGTGTCTGGGTGGGCGTGCCCAAGCACTCTTTGTCTTGTCTTCATTACTCACATCTCCATGTCTTCGGCCTCCTTCCACTGCCCTTGACTCCATAAAGTCGAGCCCAGTTTGGCCATGCTGGTGAGGGTGTCCGGGTGCTCTAGCCCAAGCACCTTCTCCCTTCCTTCTAGAGCTCGCCGGTGCATCGCTTCCGCCTCTTCATACTTTCCCTGGCTCTCTAACACCGACCCAAGCTGGCTGACGCTGGTGAGGGTGTCCGGGTGCTCTAGCCCAAGCACCTTCTCGCTTCCTTCTAGAGCTCGCCGGTGCATCGCTTCTGCCTCTTCATACTTTCCCTGGCTCTCTAACACCGACCCAAGCTGGCTGACGCTGGTGAGGGTGTCCGGGTGCCCTAGCCCAAGCACCTTCTCGCTTCCTTGTAAATCTCGCCGGTGCATCGCTTCCGCTTCTTCATACTTTCCCTGGCTCTCTAACACTGACCCAAGCTGGCTGACGCTGGTGAGGGTGCCCGGGTGCTCTAGCCCAAGCACCTTCTCCCTTCCTTCTAGAGCTCGCCGGTGCATCGCTTCCGCTTCTTCATACTTTCCCTGCCTCAATAACACCGACCCAAGCTGGCTGACGCTGGTGAGGGTGTCCGGGTGCTCTAGCCCAAGCACCTTCTCGCTTCCTTCTAGAGCTCGCCGGTGCATCGCTTCCGCCTCTTCATACTTTCCCTGGCTCTCTAACACCGACCCAAGCTTGCTGACGCTGGTGAGGGTGTCCGGGTGTTCTAGCCCAAGCATCTTCTCCCTACTCACCACTGCACTCCGCCCAATCTTCTCCGCTGCCGAATATTCCCCTGCAAGGAGAAGATACCATACGGTGTTATCTGCAAGCCTCGCCCGATCCAGCATTGCCTCCGTCTCTTCTGGAGCATAGCCAAGCACCTTTCTCGCGTGCGGAAGGAGCACTCGGCAAGCCGCCCATGTCTCATGCTGCCCGCTCGGAAATGCAGCAGCCATAATCCGCAGCGACGCCCTCTGCCACCTGCCCACCTGCCTCTGTACCTCCAGCCACTTCCTCGTTGCAAGCTGCACCAAGTCGTGCATCTCGAACAGATGCTCCCCGACCTGCTGCTCTGGCTGCTTCGTACCCTGGACCTTAATCAAGGAGAAGCTCGTCAACAGCGCTACTGCATCCTCAAACTGCAGCCTACGTCTTCCATCGTACAGAATAGACTCCGGAATCCCCTGTCTGTCAAACATGGCCATGAGCGAAAGCAGCTCCGCAGCTTCAGGCTTCGTCTTCCGGATCTGCTCGAACGATATCTGCCAGGTGGTAATGACCGCATCAGAGACGCTGCTGTCTCGCCGAATATCTCTTGCTTCTCAGCTACTTAGGAGGTGTGCTTGATTCTCCTCACTCTCGCGGAAGAGCTTGAGGTAGGTCGAGACCGTCATTCTTTGTGCTCGCACTGCGATATACGCCGCTGCGTAAGTGACGGCAAGGGGGATGTACTCCAGTGTTTGCACGAGTGTTTTTGCATCGTCTTCAAAGGCCTCGCTAATCGAGACTCTAGTCTTCAGCAGCATCAGTGCCTCTTGCTCCGCCATCGGCTCCACCCGAATCACATTGCGCCTCGCCCCCACGAGGTTTGCTGCTGCAACCAGGTCTCGTGAAGTGACTAGTATCCATCTGTTTAAAGACTGGGGAAGGAAGCTCTCTAAGGGCGCTGCTTCACGAGGCGCCTCCGCTCCATAGGTAATGCTGTCCAAATCCGTGCCAGTGGAGAAGACCCAGTCGTCGTCAGCGTTGTCAAGTATCATAAGCCATCAGCCGTTCCGCTCGTCGCAGAGCCAGTTATATACGAGGCTGAGGATATCGGCCTTCGGATCGTCCCGGCCGGGAACCTCGATCTTGGCGGCAATATTCCTGTAGGCCTGCTCGAATCAGGCGGCGTTGCTCGCATGCACCCAAAACACCCAGGTCTGGGGTGCAGACTCTCTCGCGCTATACGCATATTCGATAGCAATCTGAGACTTCCTAGCTAAAGCATGAGCGCAGGCCGCGCAGAAAAAGTGTGTAGATATGCTCACCCTACACCACCTAGACCAACGAGAGCTACTCGACTATGGTCCTGTGCTGCTTCTTATTCAAATTTCTTCCTTATCTCTGCCAGGATGTCTTCCCGGCCCACGAACCCGCAATCTCTCTGGAAGGGGACCATCGAAGAAGGCTTGGGTCTATTTTGTGCGTGTACTAGAAGTCGGTTGCTATCAGCAGGCTGCACGCAAATAGATGACTAGAGAAGAACTCATCTCCACCTAGCATAGCATAGAATAGAAGGCTACATATAGAAGCGAGCCTCGACTACGTGTGGAGCGTCCCGCTCAAACTGCAATAGCTTGTCCCGCGCACTTGTGTACCCTCGCTCGTTCTTAGTGTCAAACTTAACAATTATCAAGTGATCCAAGCCTAGAGGGATCTTTTCCTCCGTAGAGTCAGGTAGCTGGAGAAGGGCTGAATCGACACCCACAGCCGTCACGAAGTTGCCAGTCCTCTTCCAACGTCTGCTTTTATTGTCCTAGCACAAAAGGATTAGTATTCGCCCATAGTCTTATTGCACAAGAGCACCATACAAACTCAAGCTGCCTAGTCTGCCCCGTCTCATAGAAGCTTATAATCTTCCGGTCCCGGATGAGATTTTTGAAATCCGCCAGCTGAAACACTAGCAGGTCAGACTTGCTTCTAATCTGCTCCAGCAGCACATTCCGTGGGTGACTGTCCTGCCCAGCCAGCATTCTCTGGATATCATCTACCAGTAGTCCCTTATGTGGGATTCCAAACAGAAGCATCCCATATGTAGCTTTGTGGAGAGACGCTATTGTTGGATAATCGTCTTCACTTATTTGAACCGCCTTAACCAGGCACTATGATGTTATTAGCCTTATACATTGATCCGCGTCACAGCGGACGACAGACATGGGCAAGTATAATACCACTAAAGCTATAGGCGATGAAGAAGAGCGGCCGCTTCCTTAGCTGGGAGTAGTAACTATCAGCCTTGTGTTCGTGCTCTCGTCATAGCACGTCGCAACAGCGCTCACTTTATCTGTGTTCCGGACCTTCTTAAGCTCCTCTATCAGCTCCCGACCATAATCCATAATCGTGTCGATCCCATGGCTTGACAGCTTTGAGTTATACCTATAGATCATCGTGCGGCAGTATGGCAGGTCTTTGGACAGAAAGTCGCGCAGCCACATGCGCCCGAGGTTTCCCTTTCCCCTCCACAAGCCATATACGTGTCCGTCAAGGCCAGTGATGGCGATTATACTACGCGGCACGTTAGACAGATATTACTTAGGGAAGGAATGCTACCTACTTAGCGGTAATCAGCAAGTCTGGCTTTAGCATGTACAGCTGGGTAAACCTGAAGAAGTGTTAATTAAAACTAATGTCCGTATCGCCCATCTCAACCTGCCAGTCGCCCAGCGGGTTGGTTATCAGCTCGGACAGAAATGCAGGCACTCCACCGCGGAACTCGACCAGCGCGACTATTTCCTTATTATCATAGCAAAAGGGAACAATAGCCATATTAACAGTCAGCTTCAACAGTTCGTCCTCCGCCAGATTGTCGTTGATGGCAGCCTTCAGCAACATAGCCAGCTCATCGTCAGACTGCGAGGCTGGCAGACCGGTGACGCAGAAAACGGGGCCCTTCTTCCTGGCAGCCATGCTGGTGAGGGTGTCCAGATATGCACGGTCAGGAGCGGCGACCGCCAGCGTCTGTGAGCGGCAGACTGAAAGCAGGTAAGCAGAAGGTCAATTACATCATGAAGTTGGAGGCAGCGGAGGGCAGCTATGGCTGGTCTGTAGGCAAGACTAAGGGTAGGATTAGCCAGCTGGTAGGCGAGGTTAAAGTATTAACTACTTATTAATTAGTGACCACTTGCTGCCACCCTGCCCACCGTCGGTCTGTTCACCACCTTATGTATTGACGCCTAACACAGCTAAAGCTGGGTGTCCGTAAAACAGTAGTATCCTGTGTACACTATTCTGTTAGACCTTAACTGATTGCCATCTACTTATATTTGTTACCTGCTGTTGATAAATGTGTAGCTAAGGTGCCTCTTCTAACGCCTAAACACATCCGCGTTTAACCTAGTGTTATTGCTAATAGGTAGTTCTCAATAAAAAAACGAAAAGCAACGTTAGTGAGGTAAGGGATAATATAAACAACTTAGAATAATACTGATTCTAGTGTCCTAGCGTCTAAAAAACTTACGCTACTAGTATTAAAGACTAACTTTTTAACAGCGGTGGCTTTAACATTGCACAACTCTATAGTATTACATCCTTTAATTACTTTTAAAGGAGATAAAGTGCTGTGACCAAATAGAGATTCATCTACTTATCTAGCCCTAGAGTTAAAGATACTAAAGCTTAATAATATTTATTAGCACCTTTAGCTTGCAGGCGTTCTGAATGCTGCTCAGCCTTTGTATAGATAAAAGCTATTTAGACATAGCATTATGGTCACTAAAGATCCTGACGAGCATCTCGTTTGGTTTGAAACAGACATTTTTATCAAGCCATTGCCTAAGTTCCTTCTCAACTGGAATTTCTAAAACAACTATTTATGCTTAGATCTAGAATTGTATAAAGCCGTATACGGCTTGCTATTATCTTATGCATGGCTTATATAATATAATAGCGACCTTAACATTACAAAAGAATTAGAGTTACTATCAAAAGATATGGAATGGCCTAAATAGGTCTAGTTTCTAGATGCCTTTCTAGATAACATCAATTGCAAGACTCTGAGCGACGTTAACAAACAGTATAAATATAGAGAACTATAATTAAGTTAGCTTAATGCTATATATAGGCTTACTCCACCTACGTATTTCCTTCACAATCTTATTTAGAGATACTGAAGTGGATTAACCTGGTATAAGGCTTTCTTTAAGCGCTATTTTAAAATAGATGCTAATAGTTTTACTATTCTCTCTATTCTCTTATCAGCGCTATAGATTGGTTTTATGACTATAATATTATAAGATAATAGATTATTTTAAAGTATCTTATATGGATTTACTATAGCCTCCCCAGTTACTGTAGTAGCGAGTGTGATTATACTCTATTTTATATAGTTAAATTTATTCTATTATTACTTACTAGTCACTTAGCGTAATAACTAGGCGGTTAATTATAAAACACTAACTAGTATATTATCTCTATAAGAAAATACTAGAAATAGTAATAATATAAAAAAGAGCGTTAGAGTGTATAACTTATTTTATATTATATAGCCTAGTTACTAATAGAGTTATCCCAACACAGAGTCTTTCCTTACAACTTTAAATAAATAGTAGGTAGAGAATATTAAGAGAAATTTAATACTACTTAGTTATAAATATAGAGCTAGTGTAAATATAAAATAGGCTAAACTATATAAATATATATATAAGTAATATTAGTAAAACTAAAATAAATAATCTTATTACTTTACTACTTTACTATTACTTTACTACTATAGTAACGTGAGTTACTAAAGATTCATACTATTATTACTATCTATTTAATTATTATATATTTAATCAGTTATTACCTTTAGTAATATAGGAATTAATATAATTATTTTTTTAAAGATAATATTTATAAAAACTTCATACTACTAAGCATAACCTTTATAAAGTAATAATATAATAAGTTAATAAAAATAAATTAATACCAGACATCGCCACTAGCTGCAGGGAAGAATTATAAATGTTTTAATTATATAAATTATAAAAAAGTAGAGTTATATATGGCGTAGCTTATAAGATTATATTAAATCTATAAACCCTTTTAAAATAGTTTAGTAGCATAAAGCTATTATAAATAAATTAATTAGAATTATAAATTACTAATACAGTATTAAAGGTGGTATATATAAATCTTAATTCTTTTTTTCTTTTACTATCTTAATACTCTTTTATGCCTCTTAAGTAGATTAAGTTCTATATTATTCTTAACTAACTAATACTTTAAGATAAGTAATGGCTTTTTAGTATTCTATAGAGTTAACTCCCTTAGCTATTTATTTCTTTTATATAAAGTATTTCTTTTATATAAAGTAGAGTCTTTATTAGTGTTATATAGCTATACTTATTTTTAATATACCCTCTTAAGACGTCGTCCCTCAGCTGTTGTTTTATTCCTAATATTTATTCTAAGCTTTTTTATTTAATGTATTATTATATGTTTTATAGGTTTAAAAAGCCCATAAAGTACTTAAATTATTATTAATTAAGGTTTTTAGTGAATCTATTAGTAGGTATTTTATTAATAAAGAGATAACCTAAATTAAAGTATTCTTTCTAGAATTCTTATTTTAATTATATATTTTAGATATTAACATGGCGCAGGTTTGTTTTAATTCTCTTATTTTCTTTTATAACTAATCTAATAGTTTATAGATTATCATAGTAAATCATTACGCCTATATTAAGGTTAAATTAAAAGTTTTATAGTAACTTATTAAGGCTATATATTTCTTTTATAACTATATATACTTCTCTTAACTCTACTTTAGTTATTAATATAGATATAGTATTTTATTTTATTACTTTCTAAAGAACAGGTCCTCTAAATAGCGTGGCTATATAATTTTATAAAAAGTATTAACTTTCTACTACATCTATAAAAAAAATATTATATATAATAAACAGAATATTTTTATCACCCCTTAAGTATTAGAGAGCTAAGAATTAGGAGGAATATAAATATAAAATAATTTAATCAGCTACCTTTATATGTTTAGTAGATAGATTTATTAAAAATTATAAGAAAACTAATACCGTGCGGGTAATATCAGGCCTTATTATAATTACTATATATAGAATTAATCTAACTTTCTCTTAATATGTCTTAATTACTTTCTTAGTGGCAGTTTTATATATACTTTAAATTTTTTAGTTAGTATAAAAATTACTAGAAACTATGTAGTGTCAGTTAGAAGGTTATATTTACATATAATTTTTTTAATATAAAAAGATTAATAAAGCCAGATTTTTAGTTTTTACGGTCTCTAATTACTTTAATACTAAGAAACTATTTGATTTTTCCCTTATTATGAATTTTATATCTTTTAGAGAATCTTTTTTTGAATTTAACTACCTTCTTTTAGTCTTTTTTCTAGTAAATAAGAAGAATATCATCTACATAAAACAACACTATAAAGTAGTTATTAGTAAAAAGGTAGAATTCTTTACTTAATTTTTTCAACTCTAAATCCTTTAAAGTAAATGTGAGGTTATTGTATTAAAATAATAATATATCTTTAAGACTATATAAAGCTTTATTAAGTTATGCTACTTTTTTAGTCTAGTAGTATCCTTCCAGCAATTTAATAAAAACAGGCTTATATTTATATATTTTTCTATTTAGAAAAGCATTAATAATATTAAGCTAATTAATTTCTAGGTTGAATTTAGTAGCTATAGTTATAGTAATATAGAATACTTTAGTAGCAAGAATAGCTATATAAATACTTTTTAAGTTAATATTTTATAGATTTTCTCTCACGTAAATACATACTTTACACTTAATAAGGTGTCTAGATTTATTAAACTTATATAGAAATATCTATTTAAGAGATAATACTTTCCCTTAAGCTTTTACTCAATTAATGATTTTCTATATACTTTTTTTAAGAACTTTTCTTATTTCTTTTCGGACAGCATTCTTGAAATCTTCTTTAAGAGAGTAAGTTTTAAGTTAATAATAATATTTTAGCATAAGTAAAAGTTAACTACGCTAAAAGTATTCTTACTTTTTAATTAATCTAACTACTGCTATAAATACTGCGTGGAAAGTAAAATAACTTAAGTTTAGTACTTTATAAGTATCTAGTTTAAATTAATTAGCTTTCTTTTTATAAGAAAGTAGGAAGATACTTAGTATTACTTACTCTAAATTATTTAGATTATTTTTATTTTAGATTTAATAAGACTTAAAGAGCTTTTATAGCTCTAGAAGGTTCTTTATTTTCTTAATTCTTTATCTCAGCCTGTATAATTCTTTACTAGAGGTAGGTTTTTTCTAAGGAACTTTATTACCTATTTTAGTTTTTCTTTTTACTTAAGTATTTCTATAAGATCTTCTACTAAAGATAGGCTTATTTTAGATAGTATTATTATAAGCTTTAGCTTTCCTTTTTAGTTAAGTATTTTACTTTATATACTAGTTTATACTTAACGGCTTTTATATACTTAGGGTAGTTAGAGATAATAGATCTTTAACTATAAATATTTTCTAATCTTTCTAATTCACAGATACCTGCCTTGCCCTTTAGTTAGATATCTAGATATTAATATTAGGTATTAAAGCTTAAACTTAAGTATTATACTATAATTCTCCCCCTGAGCTTTAATGCCTAGGTTTGGTTTCACTATATTTTTATAACTATCTCTTTAAATTTTTAGGCTTATAGTTAGTAACTTCATTTAAACCATTATCTATTATAAGACTAAAAAGTGAATTGAATGGCTAGAAATTTAGTAGTTAGATAAGTTTAACTACTAGTTTATAATACACTATTAGAATTCCACTTTCTTCTTTATCTAAGTTAAAGAATTAATCTTCTTAGAAGATAATATCTTTTATAGTAATAACTTTTCTAAGTTTTAAGACTTAGATCTAATAAATATTTATAGCTCAGTAACTAATAAGGTACTTTATATAAACTTTTAAGTTAGTTTTAAAGTAGACTTTCTTCACGCCCTTTTTATATTCTTTTATTAATAAATAGGCTTAGTATTTGTAAGCTTAAATTCCAAACTAATCTAGTCATAAGTTAAGTTAGTTCTTATTAAATAGTATATTATAGTTATTTATATACTAGTTTAGAATCTTAATAGATAATCTCTACTTATTCCTTTTAAATAAAGTCTGGTTATATAGGTATGTGTTACGGATAATAATAGTAAGATAACTATACCTAAAGAGCTAAGAGAGCTAGCTATAACGGCTAATAAAGCTCTTAAATAAAAACGTATATTCAAATTAGAAAAAAAGAATTATAAGTAGGCACGAGACGCTTTAACACAGGCTAAAGTACAAGCTAAAAAGTAAGAACAAAAATATAGAATTATACTAGTAGATTAAAAGTAGTTATGTACGTAATAAGTAAAGACTTAGCAGGTAGAAAGTAAATAAAAGAGATAGAAATTAAGTAAGTTTACTTAAGCTCTAGTAACTTTTAGCATTCTCTAGTAGTATCTAATATACTACCAACAGGTATATAATATACGCACGAGGAATTTCCTATAAATATAAGGCATAAACTAGCTCTAAGATATTTTAGATTCTTTATAATTACTCTAAAATCAAGATCTTCTCTCTAAGTTAAGACTTAAACTTAAGTGAAATAGTTTAATATTATTTTATTAAATCTATTATACACTCTCTTCCTACCGTGTGATAAAGACTAAACTCTATTCTATTAAACCTAAAGCTATCTATTCCAGATACGGAAAGAGCTAAAAACTTATTAAGTAATTAATTAAAGCAGAGTTACTAATATAAAACGTACTATTAAATTAAGGCAACTTATAATATTATAACTACCCTTTCAACGTATAGAAGAGGACGTTAGATTAATTCTAATAATAAATTTCTAATTATAGTCTATAATAACCTATTATAAAGATAAATAAAAACTTTATTTATTAAGTGATAGTAGCAGCGAAGAAGAAGTTATAGTAAAACTTTTATTTACTACTAGAAATATATTAGAAGAAACTAAGAGCATATAATAGATTATTTAGGAATAAAAAATAGCTATTATGAAATTACGCAATGCCATAATCCGTATGCAATAATAAGTTAAAGTAGTAAGAAATAAAAGAAAAGAGACTATAAAGATCTAACCACTCTTTAAATTTAATAGAAATTAAGATAAACTTAAGACATTTATAGCTATAATAGACCTATACTATTAGTTTAACTAATCTTTATTTATGACTAACTAAGATTAGATTCTGGCAGCTAGTATGAATATAATAGAAAGGGCTATAAAATAGTTTAAACTACTTATAAAGAATTACCTAGCTAAAGGAGACTTTAATCTAGGCTTAGTAGAACTTATAAACTATAATAATAATATTAAAAAAACCTTTAAAAACTATAAGGCGTTTGAAAAGGAGTTGATTATAGTTTTCAGTAAAATTAACAAAAAAATAGAGGTAATCTAGAAGTTTTAATAATTTAAGTAATAAATATTAGCAGCTAACTACACAGCGGAATTTAAGTAAATCTAATTATAACTTAATTAAATAAACTAACTATTAGTTATGATATACTACACGGGACTAAAGGATAGAATTAAGGATAAAATTTCATAAGAAAAGTAACTTAGTATACTTCTAAAAATTATTAAACAAGTAGTGACTATTAATAACTATTAATATTAAAGAAAATAAAAAAAGAAGAACAACGCTAGGCCGGTAATCCATGTACTATAAAAAAATAAAAAGAATATGTGAATTTATAACGTAATAGAAATAAACCACGTATCAATTAAAAACGTATAAGTTAATAAAAGAAAATAAGATAAATATACTAGAGAATGTATAAACTAATATGCGTGTAAGATATGCCTTAGATACAGAAAAAAAAAACACTTTATTAAAAACTATAAGTAGTAGAGAGTAAACGTTAAATAAGCTTATATCTAAACTAAAATACTAAAAGAAATTAAAGTAGCTATAGTCTGAGTGGAATAAGCTAAAGATTAAATAACTAAAAAGATAATTATATAATAAATCTAGAAGAAATAATGCTAGATTTATAGAAGCTATATATATCTTAAATAAGAATACAAAATACCCTATTAGCAGGTTAAAAATTATCTAGTAAAATAAGCTAATAATATAATTACTACTATATAAGAAGTAGCTATTAGATAATATTAAGTAGGCTCTATGAAAGAAGCTAACTAATTTCATAAAATAATCCAACAGAAGGGAGGACCCTTTAAGGCAGAAAATTAGAAATTCAAATAATAATAAAATCTAGAGATAATAAAAGGTAAGAAGCTAATATCTATAATAATCTAATAATAAATAAGCTAGAGATATTACTAAATCTGTAAATTAGAACACTATATAGGGGAATATTATATCACTAAATACTAAAAGGTTACTTTAAGAGATAGAATATATTATTATAAGTTGCCTTAACTTAATAGTACGTTTTACGTTAGTAATTTTACCCTAACTGATTACTTAATAAGTTCTTAGTTCTTTCCATATCTGGAATAGATAGCTCTAGGTTTAATAGAATAGAGTTTAGTCTTTATCACAAGGTAGGAAGAGAGTATATAATAAATTTAATAAGATAATATCAAACTATTTTACTTAAGTTCAAGTCTTAACTTTAGAGAAAAGATCTTGATTTTAGAGTAATTATAAAGAATCTAAAATATCTTAGAGCCTGTTTATGCCTCATATTTATAGGAAATCCCTCATGCATATATTGTATACCCTTTAGCGGTATATTAAATACTACTAGAGAAAATAAAAGAGCTTATACTTTATTATTTTTATCTTATTTATTTATTAAAACCCTATCTTAATCACGTGTATGACTGCTTCTAATTTTTAGGTATAGTTTTATATTTCTGTCTCTACTTCTTAGCTTATACTTTAGCTTATGCTAAAGTATCCCATGCCTGCTTACAATTCTTCCTTTCTAACTTAAATATATATTTCTATTTAAGAGCTTTATTAGCTATTATTATTAACTCTTTTAGCTTCTTAAGTATAGTTACTTTTTTATTACTATTTATAATATTATCCCCCTCTTCTAAGTCTTCGTCCTGGAAGATAGTTTCTTTTTTTTATATATAATATAAAGGTAATAGGTCCTCTGCCCTGTGTTCTAAGCTATAAGACCTTTAACTTTCTTTCTATTTTATCTAGTTTTCTGATAATAATATGTCCTAAGTTATTTTTAACACGTGCACGCTGTTTAGCTTCTTAGATCCATAATAAACCTTATTATATACTATTATTTTATTCTTACTATTATGATAACAGCTGTTGCTGTTTAGTCTATTCTGCCTTAAGTTACTATTCTAAATATATTAATTATAGTATAAAGTGTAATCTTATTATAACATAGCCCAAATAGAATCGTTTAGATTGCAATAAGAAAAAACTTTAAGACTAACTTTATTAGGCCTAAAAAGAGATGGTTGCTGCTTATTTTTAAGAGCTATATCTCCACTAGTAGTTAGCCTAAATAAATTCCTAGAAGAAGGAAATGTTTTAGCGTGAGCTTACCTTAGTTAATAAAGTTTACATAATAAAGAAAAAGTAAACTTATTAGAGTTAATCTAGCATACTATAATTTATAGTATCTAATATTACTTTCTTCTCTAGTTTTAAATAGAACGTTTTGTATTCTCTTTATGCCTTAGACTTAGCTCTAGAGCAAGCCTTTACCACTTCTTCTAGTAATATTAGTTAATTAGTTCTAAACTATTTCTTAAGTTTCTAATTAGTTCCTACGTGTCGTCTTTAGGTTTGTACTCTTTTTATTTAACTAAGTATTTCTACTAATAACTAAATTATTAGTAGTTTAAGACCTGGTGAACTTCGTACTTAGTAGTGTCTTCCTTAAGTTTAAGTTTTATTTATAGTTTAGTATCCCGTAGTGCTGGTTCTAATTTAGAGACATAGAAAACTAGGTAAATTCTTATGTTTTTAGATAGCTATAGTTCGTAATTTACAAGTCCTGTTTATTATTTTACCTTAAATAGTCCCAATTTTACGTGATCCAGTTTTCGTGATGGTTGTTTTATTTCTAAATTTTTTTTTTTTAAGAAAACCTTATCCCCCTCCTTAAAGATTAGTCCCTTAACCTTAGATTTATTCTTAATTTATTTACTAAGATTGCCTTTATAGGTGATTTTCTGTGTAATTTCTTTATAAAGTTATCATAAATCTTTAACTCTTCTTCTTATGGATTCTGATACTTTATCTAGTTTCTGTGGTTCTTAATAAGCCGTAGGCTTATAATTATAGTTTATATAGAATAGTAATTTTCCTGTAGTTAATAACCTTACAGAGTTATATATAAACTTAGTTATTAGTAGTAAGTTAATCTAATTATCTTATAGTTCATTAACATACATCCGTAAGTATTATTCTAATGTTTAATTTATCCGTTCCGTTTGTCCATCCGTTTATAGGTAAAATACTATTAAAAGGTAATACTTAGCCTCTAGCCGTCCTATAAACATTTTCTAGAATATTAATATAAATAACTTATCTTTGTCTGTGATAAATTCTAATAGCATTCTATATCATATAATTAAAAGTTTAATTAGTAATATAACTAATTTATTTACCTTAATTTTTATATAGGTTGGTTTAAAGTAAGTATACTTTATTAGTCTATTAATAATAACTAGTATCATATCATACTATTAGCCTTTCTTAGTAGTGATTATTAGTATTTCTATAATAAAGTCTATTATAACTGATTTTTATAGTCTGTTTAGTAAAGATATTAGTTATATGAGTCTATACTCTTTATATCTTAATACCTTATTCTTCTTATATTTAATATATTCTGAAAGAATATTCCTAACCTTTCTTTAAATTCCTGGGATCTAGAAGTGCTTATTAATCCGTTCTATAGTCTTCTTAACTCCTTAATATCTATATATTTTAGCTAAATATTAGTCTTTAATTAGCTTTATTTATAATTTATCTAGTATATAAATTATTCCTTAATCTAGATTCTAAAGTAGTCGTCTATTATTAAAATTCCTTATTTATTTTTCCTAGGTGTTTTTGATAATAACTACTAATTTAACGTTTATTTATAAGCTTCCTAGGGATCTATCTTATCTTTACTTAAGTATTATATTATAGATTTCTAGTATATTTCTTATATAGTCTGTTTATTAGCTGAGTATGTCTACCACTATATTTTCTTTTCCTACTTTATAAAGTATTTAGAAATTGAAAGTTAATAGTATCTCCTATTATCTGACTTATCGTTGATTTAACTTCTTTATTATTGTAAATACTATTAGATTTTTATGATTTAAATACATAATAATCTAATACTTAGCTCCTTCTAAGTAATGCTTTTATTTCTCAAATACTTAAACTATCACTAACAATTCTTTATTATGAATATCGTAGTTTAACTTAGTAGTTATAAGTTTATAAGATAAGAAGTCTACTAAGTATTTTTATTTATTATTCTATATTTATAAGAGAATAGCTTTTATAGCTCCGTCTAATGCGTCTGTATATATCTCTGTTTAAAGTCCTAAATTAAACATTTTTAATATTAGTAGTTCCTTAAACTTCTTTTTTAACTTTTTAAAGGCTTTATCTTCTTTTCTTGTCTACTTAAATTATTAATTTTTTTTAAGTAATTCTGTTAAGGGTGCTGTAATTCTTAAGTAACTCTTAATAAATTACCTATAAAATCTCATAAATCTAAGGAAAGAATAAACTTCTTTTGTATTTATTAGTGTTGGCTATGATAGAATATTTTTAGCTTTATCCAGGTTAACTGCTATTCTATTTCTAAATATAATATATTCTAGAAACTTAATTTCCTTCCTATGAAACACATATTTTTCTGTTTAAATATATAAGTTATATTCCTTAAGCTTTTGTAATATTCTTTTTATATGCTTAATATATTCATCTAGCGTTCTATTCGTGTATACTAAAATGTTATTAAAATATATTAGTATAAAAACGTCTAGATATTCCCTTAGAATATAGTTAATAATAGCTTAGAATATTACTAGTGCGTTAGTAAGTTCTATAGGCATAACTATATATTTATATAATTTATAGCTTATTTTAAAAGCTGTCAGCCATTCATACCCGTTTACTATTTATATTTAATAGTATTTATTTTTAATGTTAAATAGACTAAACCACTTAGCCCCTCTAAGTTTATATATAAGTTCTAATATTAAGAGTATTAGGTAATAATTTTTAACTATTATTTTATTTAATTATCAGTAGTCCACGCAGAGTTATAGTTTCCTATTTTTCTTTAGTATAAATAGTACTAGTAATATAACTTTATTTTTACTTTCCCGCAAATATCCTTTTTTTAATATTAGTATTTAGATATTGTCGTAATTCTTCTTATTATTTAATAGATATTTAATATAATAGTGCTGGTCTTAGTTTTTCTTTTTCCTTAAGTATAATTTTACAGTCCTAATCCTTATATTCTGGTATTTAGTTTTCTTATTCTTTTATAAACTATTTCCTAAATTTCTTCCGGTATTTGTTTGGTATAATAAATGTGGTATTATAAAAAGTTACTTTCTTTATCTATATTATAGCTTTTATTTATCTATAGTAGTTTTTCCTGGTTCCTATAAACTTTATCTTCTAATTAATTAGTAGGTTCTATTATACTAGCTAGTTCTATCCTAGTATAAAATTCTTACTACCTAAATTTATAATCTTAATGCAGCGGTTATCCGTGTAACCTGCTACCTTAATAGTTATATTCTCTATTTCAAGATTAATTAGATCTTTTCTAAATATTACTAGACTATCGTTTATGTGTACTACTCTTATAGGTTTATTTAGAACTTTAATTAAGATATAGTATCTCTATATTTATTAATTAGATATTAATATCTTACTAGCTTTGCTGTCTATAAGTGCTTGAGTCTAAAAGCTATTAATATATATATTTATATATAGCTTGTTTTCGTGTTTTCGTTCTAGTCCTGTGTAGTTAAGTGATAACTTCTTTATATTAACTTTAAATTAGTTCTCTAGTAACATGGTTATTACTTACTAGTCTTCTAGTTTTTTATTTAAGAAGTAATTCTAACTGTTATCTGCTTCTTTAGGTCTATAGGTAGGGTATTATTAGAGTTAGTATTTTTTCTTTAGTAATAACTTATATTTTCTTCTAGCTTTTTCTCCATAATCTTAGCACTTTTATCTTAAGAAATATTCTTTTATTGTTAATTTAGCATGTAATTCTGTAGCTATCTATTTATCTTAGTAGTGTTTAGTTTAGTAATATTAACATTCTAGTTAGTACTTATCCTAGTCTAATTATTTATGTTTTTCTATTTTTAGGTCTTGAAGTTTCTCTTTAGAATCTATATAGATTAGCTCTTGTTCTATATTAAGTTCCTATCTTTATACTATTTATTTTAATATTTATTTTATTTTTAGTTTTTTAACTCTTATAGTGTGAGCTGTCTATCTGTAGTTCTATCTAGTATACGTCTTTTTTTCATATATCTAGTATTTCTTTTATATAAGTCTTTCGGCGGCTTCGTTATTTTATATTTATAAAATAAGTAGAATAGATTTCTCTTCTAGTCTCCTATTCTAGTCCTATCCTAACTCTAGATGTCCAACAGGATGATAATAAGTAGCATAATTCATAACTAGTATTAGTATTTATTTATAGATCTTATTTATCTATATAGCTAGTTTCTGTTTATTAAGTTCTTTATACTACTTATTACTAGCTATCTATAGTGCTTACTAGTACTTATATATTCTGTCTCTAAGAGTAACCTTCTAGTACTTAGTGATATAATATTCCCTTATATAGTATTCTAATCTATAAATCTAGTAATATCCTTAGCTTACTTATTATTAGATTATTATAGATATTAGCTTTTTACTTTCTATTATTTCTGGATTTTGTTATTATCTGAATTTCTAATTTTCCGCCTTAAAGAGTCCTCCCTTCTGTTGAATTATCTTATAGAATTAGTTAGCTTTTTTTATAAAGCTTGTTTAATATTATCTAATAGCTGCTCCTTGTATAGTAGTAATTATATTACTAGTTTATTCTACTAGATAATCCTTAACCTGCTAATAAGATATTTTGTATTCTTATTTAAGATATATATAGCTTCTATAGATCTAGTATTATCTCTTTTAAATTCGTTATATAATTATCTCTTTAGTTATCTAGTTCTTAGCTTATTCTACTCAGACTATAGCTACTTTAATTTCTTTTAGTGTTTTAGCTTAGATATAAGCTTATTTAACGTCCACTCTTCGCTGCTTATAGTTTTTAATAAAATATTCTTTTTTCCTATATCTAAGGCATGCCTTGCGTGTGTATTGGTTTATATATTCTCTTATATATTTATCCTGCTTTCCTTTTCTAACCTATATATTTTTAACTAATATATAATTAATTTCTATTATATTATATATTTAGATATCTTTTTTATTTCTCTGTAGTATATGGATTACCGGCCTAGTATTATTTTTCTTTTCTTATTCCCTCTAGTACTAATAGTTATTAATAGTCACTGCTTATTTAATAATTCCTAGAAGTATACTAGGTTATTTTTCTTATAAAATTTTATCCTTAATCCTGTCCTTTAGTCCTGTATAGTATATTATAACTAATAGTTAGTTTACTTAGTTAAGTCATGACTAGATTTACTTAAATTCTGCTATATAGTTAGCTGCTAATATTTATTACTTAAGCCGTTAAAGCTTTTAGATTACCTCTGTTTTTTTATTAATTTTACTGAAAACTATAATTAACTCCTTTTCAAACGCCTCATAATTTTCGAAGGTTTTTTTAATATTATTATTATAGTTTATAAGTTCTGCTAAGCCTAAATTGGGGTCTCCTTTAGCTAGGTAATTCTTTATAAATAGTTTAAACTATTTTATAGCCCTTCCTATTATATTCATACCAGCTACCAGGATTTAATCTTAATTAGTTATAAATAAAAACTAATTAAATTAATAGTATAAGTTTATTATGGCCATGAATGTCTTAAGATCGTTCTAATTTCTATTAAATTTAGAGAGTAGTTAAATCTTTATAGTTTCTCTTCTCTTATTCTTTACTGCTTTAACTTATTACTATATGCTAATTATAATATCACGTAACTTTATAATAGCTATTTTTTATTCCTGGATGACTTACTATACGCTTTTAGTTTCTCCTAATATATTTCTAGTAGTAGATAAAGGTCCTACTATAACTTCTTCTTTACTACTACTATTATTTAATAAGTAAAGTTCTTATTTATCCTTATAATAAGTTATTATAAACTGTAATTAGAAATTTGTTTATTAGAATCAATCCAACGTCCTCTTCCTACACTCTTTTTAAAGAGTAGTTATAATATTATGAGTTGCCTTAATTTAATAATACGTTTTATATTAGCAACTCTACCCTAACTAATTACTTAATAAGTTTTTAGTTTTTTCCGTATCTGGAACAGATAGCTCTAGGTTTAACAGAATAAAGTTTAGTCTTTATCATAAAGTAAAAAAAAAGTGTATAATAAATTTAATAAGATAGTATTAAACTATTTCACTCAAGTTCAAGTCTCAACTTTAGAGAGAAAATCTTAATTTTAGAGTAACTATAAAGAATCTAAAATATCTTAAAGCCTGTTTATGCCTTATATTTATAGAAAATCTCTTATGTGTATATTATATACTCTCTAGCAGTATATTAAATACTACTAGAGAAAATAAAAAAGCTTATACTTTATTATCTCTATTTTATTTATCTGCTAAGACCTTGTCTTAGTTACGTATATAATTACTTCTAATTCTTAGGTATAGTTTTATATTTCTGTTTCTACTTTTTAGCTTATACTTTAGTCTACGCTAAAGTGTCTTATATCTGCTTATAATTCTTTCTTTCTAATTTAAATATATGTTTTTATTTAAGAGCTTTATTAGCTATTATTATTAACTCCCTTAGCTCCTTAAGTATAGTTACCTTTCTATTACTGTTTATAACATATATAAGTACTAATAAGTACTATAGGTAGCTAGTAATAAGTAATATAAAAAGCTTAGTAAATAGAAACTAGCTATATAAATAAATAAAATCTATAGATAAATACTAATACTAGTTATAAGTTATATTACTTATTATCACCCTATTAGACATTTAGAGTTAGGATAGGACTAGAATAGAAAACTAGAAAAGAAACTTACTTTACTTATTTTATAAATATAAGATAACGAAGCCGCTGAGAAATTCATATAAAAGAAATACTAGATATATAGAAAAAAAATATATACTAAATAGAACTACAGATAAACAGCTCACACTATAAGGGTTAAAGAACTAAAAATAAAGTAAGTATTAAAATAAATAATATAAAAATAGAAACTTAACACAGAATAAGAGCTAATCTATATAGATTCTAAAAAAGAGTTTTAAGACCTAAAAACAGAAAAATATAAACAGTTAGACTAGGATAAGTGCTAACTAGGATACTAATATTACTAAATTAAATACTACTAAAATAAATAGTTAGCCACAAAGTTACATACTAAACTAATAATAAAAAAATGTTTCTTAAAATAAAAGTACTAAAATTATAGAGAAGAAGCCTAAGGGGAATATGAATTATTACTAAAGAAAAAATACTAACTCTAATAATACTCTATTTATAGACCTAAAGAAGAAATACTAAAGAAGTAGTTAATAGTTAGAATTATACTATAGAAAAAAAACTAGAAGATTAGTGAGTAATAACCATGCCGCTAGAGAGCTAATCTAAAGTTAATATAAAAAAGTTATTACTTAACTACACAAGACTTAAACGAAAACACGAAAATAAGCTATATATAAATATATATATTAATAGCTTTTAAACTCAAGCACTTATAAACAGCAAGGCTAGTAAAACATTAATATCTAATTAATAAGTATAGAGATATTATATCTTAATTAGAGTTTTAAATAAATCTATAAAAGTAGTATATATAAATAATAATCCGGTAATATTTAGAAAAGGTCTAATTAATTTTGAAATAGAGAATATAACTATTAAGATAGCAGGTTACACAGATAACCATCATATTAAAATTATGAATCTAGATAGTAAGGATTTTATATTAGGATAGAACTAGCTAATATAATAGAATTTACTAATTAATTAAAAGATGAAGTTTGTAGGACCTAGAAAGAACTACTATAGATAAATAAAAGCTATAATATAGATAAAGAAAGTAACTCTTTATAACACTACGTTTATTATACTAAACGAATACTAGAAGAAATTTAGGAAATGATTTATAAAAGAACAAGAAAACTAAATACCAGAACACAAGGATTAGAACTGTAAAATTATACTTAAAAAAGAAGAAAAACTAAGACTAGCACTATTATATCAAATATCCATTAAATAATAAAAAGAGTTACGATAATATTTAAACACTAATATTAAGAAAAAATACCTGTGGGAAAGTAAAAGTAAAGTTATATTACTAGCACTATTTATACTAAAGAAAAATAGAAAACTATAACTTTATATAGACTATTAATAATTAAATAAAGTAATAGTTAAAAACTACTATCTAATACTCTTAATATCAGAACTTATATATAAACTCAGAAGGGCTAAATAGTTTAGTCTGTTTAATATTAAAGATAGATATTATTAAATATAAATAGTAGACGGACATGAATGGCTAATAGCTTTTAAGATAAGTTATAAATTATATAAATATATAGTTATGCCTATAGGACTTACTAACACACCAGTAATATTCCAAGCTATTATTAACTATATTCTAAGGGAATATCTAGACGTTTTTATACTAGTATATTTTAATAATGTCTTAGTATATATAAATGGAATGCTAGATGAATATATTAAGTATACTAAAAAGATATTATAAAAGCTTAAGGAATATAACTTATATATCTAGACAGGAAAATATATATTCCACAGGAAGGAAATTAAGTTTCTAGAATATATTATATCTAGAGATAGAATAGCAGTTAACCTGGATAAAGCTAAGAATATTCTATTATAGCTAATACTAATAAACATAAAAGAAGTTTATTTTTTCCTCAGATTCACGGGATTCTGTAGGTAATTTATTAAGGATTATTTAAAAATTACGACACTCTTAACGGAATTGCTTAAGAAAGATTAATAATTTAAATAGACAGAAAAAGAAAACAAAGCCTTTAAAAAGTTAAAAAAGAAATTTAAGAAACTACTAATATTAAAAATATTTAATTTAGGACTTTAAATAGAGATATATATAGACATATTAGACAGAGCTATAAGAGCTATTCTCTTATAAATATAAAATAATAAATAAAAACACCTAGTAGACTTTTTATCTCATAAACTTATAACTACTAAGTTAAACTATAATATTTATAATAAAAAATTATTAGTAATAGTTTAAGCATTTAAGAAATAGAAATATTACTTAGAAGAAGCTAAGTAACAGATTATTGTATATTCAAATCACAAGAATCTAATAGTATTTATAATAATAAAGAAGTTGAATTAACGATAAGTCAGATGATAGGAAATACTATTAACTTTTAATTTTTAAATACTTTATAAATTAGGGAAAGAAAATACTGTGGCTGATGCACTTAGTTAATAAGCAGACTATATAAGAGATATACTAGAAATTCATAATATAATACTTAAGTAAAGATAAAATGGATCTTTAGGAAGCTTATAAATAGATATTAAATCAGTAGTCATTATCAAAAACACCTAGGAAAAATAAATAAGAAATTTTAATAATAGATGACTACTTTAGAATCTAGACTAAGAAATAATTTATGTACCAGATGAATTATAAATAGAGCTAATTAAAGATTAATATTTAGCTAAAATATATAGATATTAAGGAGTTAAGAAGACTATAGAATAGATTAACAGGCACTTCTAGATTCCAGGAATTTAAAGAAAGGTTAGGAATATTCTTTTAGGATGTATTAAATGTAAAAAGAATAAAGCATTAAGATATAAAGAGTACAGACTCATGTAACTAATACCTTTACTAAACAGACTATAAAAATCAGTTATAATAGACTTTATTATAGGAATACTAATAATTACTATCTTAACAGGTTAATAGTATGACATGATACTGGTTATTATTAATAGACTAATAAAGTACGCTTACTTTAAACCAACCCATACGGAAATAAAAGCAGATAAACTAGCGTTATTACTAATTAAAATACTAATTACATAATATAGCATGCTATGAGAATTTATCATAGACAGAGATAAATTATTCACATTAATATTCTAGAGAACGTTTATAGGATAACTAGGGGCTAAATATTATCTCTTAATAGTATTTCACCTACAGACAGACGGACAGACAGAACGAATAAATCAAACATTAGAATAATACTTACAAATATATGTTAACGAACTATAAGATAACTGGATTGAGTTACTACTGATAGCTGAGTTTGCATATAACTCTGCAAAGTCATCAACCACAGGGAAATCACTATTTTATATGAACTATAGTTATGAGCCTACAGCTTATTAAGAACCACAGAAACTAGATAAAGTATCAGAATCTGTAAGAAGAAGAGTTAAAGATTTACGATAACTTTATAAAGAAATTGCATAGAAAATCACCCATAAAGGCAATCTTAGCAAGTAAATTAAGGATAAATCTAAGGTTAAGGGACCAACCTTTGAGGAGGGGGATAAGGTTTTCTTAAAAAAGGAAAATTTAGAAACAAAACGACCATCACGAAAACTGGATCACGTAAAATTAGGACTATTTAAGGTTAAACGATAAACAGGACCTGTGAATTATGAACTACAACTACCCAACAACATAAGGATTTACCTAGTTTTCTATATCTCCAAATTAGAACCAGCACCACACAATGCTAAACTACAGACAAAACTTAAACTCAAAGAAGACATTACCGAGTACGAAGTTTAATAGATCTTGGACTACCAACGGTTTAGGTGTTAGTAGAAGTATTTAGTTAAATAAAAAGAATACGGACCTGAAGACGACACTTGGGAACCAATTAGGAACTTGAAGAACAGTTCGGAGCTGATTGACCAGTATTACCAGAGGGAGCGGCAAAAGCTTGCTCCAGGGCTGGGTCTAAAGCATAAGGGGAGTACAGGACGTTCCACTTGAAACCGGAGAAGAAAGGCGAAGCGGCACCAGACACTGCGGGTTGCGGTATGCGAACTTCTCAATTACGAGAACGAGCCTCTTCCTCCTTAAGAGACTGGACTTCATGAATAGAGGCCATCTCCCGATTAAACATCTCTTTCTCTTTGGAATCTACTTTCGCTAACTCACGACGAAGTCGTAACTCACGAGCACAGAGCTCAGAGCGCTGATCCTCAAGGGAATTGAGCTAACGATAAAGTTTTTCCTTATCGCGATCGATACGATCCTACTTAGGTTGCGAAATAACTAGGTCGCATTTCACGTTGTGACTAGCACAGGCTGAATAACGACCGGAACTCAGATTCATGAGGCAATCATCGCCTCGGCGGGAACAGTTCAAGCAGGGTGTCAGCATGTAACGGGGTTTGTTACGGATCCGAGAAGCTAAACGGCGCGCACGTATTAGAGATGACTCAGGACGTGTCATCATCAGGAAGCTAGGCAGGACGGAAAGGAAGTCGAGGGTCTTACAGTTTAGAGCACAGGGCGGAGGACCTGTTGCCTTTATACTATATATGGAAGGGAGAAACTATCTTCCGGGACGAAGACTTAGAAGAGAGGGATAATGTTACGGACGGTAATAGCAAGGCAACTGCACCTGAAGAGCTGAGGGAGCTGGCTGTGACGGCCAATGAAGCTCTCGAATGGAAACGTATGTTCGAATTGGAAAAAAAGAATTGCAAGCAGGCACGGGACGCTTTGGCGCAGGCTAAAGTACGAGCCAAGAAGCAAGAACAGAAATATGGAACCATGCTAGTAGATTGGAAGCAGTCGCGCACGTGACAAGTAAAGGCTTGGCAGGCAGAGAGCGGGCGAGGGAGATAGAGATCGAGCGGGCTCGCTCAAGCTCTAGCAACCTCTAGCACCCTCTAGCAGTACCTAATATACTGCCAACAGGTATACAATATACGCACGAGGAATTTCCTATAAATATGAGGCATGGACTGGCTCCGAGATATTTTGGATTCTTTGTAGTTACTCTAAAATCGAGATCTTCTCTCTAAGTTGAGACTTGAACTTGAGTGAAATAGTTTAATACTATCTTATTGAATCTATTGTACACCCTCTTCCTACCGTGCGATAAAGACCAAACTCTATTCTATTAAACCTAAAGCTATTTATTCCAGATACGGAAAGGGCTAAGAACTTATTAAGTAATTAGTTAGGGCAGAGTTGCTAACGCAAAACGTACCGTTAAGTTAAGGCAACTCGTAATAGTATGCTAAGGCTATATAGATTTCTAGCTATAACTTATTAAATAAATTTACTACGACCTTTATCTTTCTTAATTTAGACTAAATAATTTTATTATATCTTTCTACAGTACTATTAGGCTTATAAGTGTAATTAAAAATAGTTTTAATTATAATCCCTTTATCTTAAGTCTAGTTTTTAAATAGGGTTAGTATTTTTTTCTTATTTAATATAAACTCTTTCTAGTTATCTATTTAGATTTGGTAAATCTTTAGACCAAACTAGTAACTAATAAAGGTTTTAAAGTCAATTATTATATCAAAGGTATTAGTTAGATAAGTTATGATATAGATAAATACTATCTTTATATATTTATCTATAATAATAAGAGTGAATACGTGATAGTTATAAGTAATACCTAATTTAAACTAATCTAAATAAATCCTCTAGAATAGGTATCGTGACTAATTTTTAGAAGGTCTATAAGAAACCTCTTTATATATATTATTCTATTAGTAATATGTATACCTCTTTTTAATAGAATTTAAGAATTTAATGTTTTTAGTGTTAAATATTAATTATTTAAGCGCTTTATTATTAATGTGTCTAGTATATAAATACTATAAGTCTACTAGATCTTATTATAGCACTCTTTTATCTTAGGTAGTTTATTTTTTTTATACTCTCCTTAGCTTTCTTAAAGCTAATTTAATTACTAAGAGAATAAATATTACTACTTTTAACTATAGAATCTTAACTTTAACTTATGGCATTAGAAAAGTCGAGAGATAAAAAAAAAAAAGGCTTAATTTTAATAACAATTTATCTAAACATGTAGGAAATAGAAATAAGGGGAATAATTTACTTATTTATAAAAGAATTTCCTATACTAAAAGCCTTATTATATTTAAGGTGCTAAATCTTAAGCTTCTTTTACAACATAAACCCTAATATAATATTTATGTAGAAGTTCAGTATATATGTAATATCTTTAAGAATAAGGGATTATCTCTTCTTTTTTTTTTCTTAAGCTTAATAACTTCTTCTATTCTTTTCTTCTTTTAGGTAATAACCTTAATGTGTTAGGTCTTAGCTAATAAATAGTTATCTAAATTTACTAGTCCTATATTATATAGAAGATTTTTATTATTAATAAGGTAAATTCCTACCGCTTAGTTAAAAATAATTAAGTTATAAAGGAAATAAATAAATCTAGTAATAAAAATAGTATTATTTATAGAAATAACGTTATTATTATTCTCAAGTGCTGGTATAGCTAAGATAGTAATAAAGTTATTATTTTAATTATTCTTATCTATAAGCTCTGCCTTAGCTTGTTTAGTTATACTTCTTAACTTAATAGTATAAACTTTTCTTAGTTTTTGTATGAACTTTTTTTATTTTAGCTATAAAGTCTCTTCTAATACTCTTAGAAAACTTTAGTTAATACCTTTTTCTATTAAATAAAGGCTTTTTTAAACAAGTAGTGAAGAACTACCTTATATTTATTATAATCCTAGAAGTGTTTTTCTCTATTAGGGAGATAGGAACATTTAAATCCGTTACTTTAGTTAATAGGTTTTCTTTTATAAGTAGCTATAGAAAAGGCTTTTATTTCTTTTCTAGTCTTATCTAAATATTATATTTATATATATTTCTAAAATATTTCTCCTATAAGCTTAAGGCTTACAGGTTTTCTATTAATTAAGTATTTTAAATTACTTATAAAATTAACCTTATAAGTATTTATAAATGTAGGTGATATTTTTTGTATAACGTAAAAAAATTAGCTAATCGCGAGTTATTTTTATACCTTAGAAATTAAGTGCTTTTCTCTGTCTATGTGTACATTATCCTACTTTTTATACTACTTAATTAAGTTAATAAACTTATTAAGTAATAGAAGTATATTAATGTAGGTGTTACTAGTTTACTAAATAATTTCTCCTTAAGTCTAAGTAATATTACGTTAGAGGGCTTAAATTACTTTATGTGAATTAATTATCTCTCTAGCTAGCTCTCTTTACAAAATATTAACTATCTTATTAATCTAAGTATTAATTAATTTAAGCTTCTTATAATCTATCTTATAATTAGTTAAAGCTACTTTATAGTCTTCTTATTGCTTAATTAGAGTTCTCTAATAATTATTACTAAAAGTTATAAAAGCGGTAGGTCTCTGTAGTCTTAGTTCTTACTACTTAGCATCTTTCTATTTATCTATTCTCTTTTAGTATTCACGTTAAGTATTATTATTAAGCTTTTAAAAGTATTTATTATAAGTAAATTAAATTAGCTTCTTTAAAACCAGTCTATTTTTATTATTAGGATTAAAGTATTTCTATATTCCTTTACGGGTAGTAAGAACTGTAAAGTGGGAGAACTATTTTTCTTAGTTTTTATAACTTAAAAAATAGGTTTTAGTATTAATCGTCTTATTCTTAGCACTAGTTATAATTTTATTAAAATAAGATAATAGTTTATTAAAAAGGTCTGTAAGAGATTTAGAGCTATATTATATAGCTAATTAGTTTAAAGTATTAGGCTCATAACTATTAGACCTATAAACCCTTTTAAGATAGTTTAGTAATATAAAGCTATTATAAATAAATTAATTAGAATTATAAATTACTAATATAGTATTAAAGGTGGTATATATAAATCTTAATTTTTTTTTTTTTACTATCTTAATGCCCTTTTATATCTTCTAGATAGATTAGGTTTTATATTATTCTTAACTAACTAATACTTTAGGGTAAGTAGTAGCTTTTTAGTATTCTATAAAGTTAACTCCTTTAGCTATCCGTTTCTTTTATGTAAAGTATTTTTTTTATGTAAAGTAAAGTCTTTATTAGTACTATATAGCTATACTTATTTTTAATAAATTATTACTTAATAAAGCTATAAGTACTACTTTTATTTAATGCTTAACTTAGTTTAATAAAACAGCTACTAAGAATAGCGTAAGGTAATATTTAAAAAGTATATTTAAATATAATTACATATAGAATTAGTTTTTAGTTTTATATTTAATTTTATTCTTAGCGCACGGTCCTTTTATAGCACTTAGTATATACTTTTTCTTAATTATATTAGGCACTAATAAAAAGGATAAAATATTTCTGAAATTAAATAAGCTAAGATAATAGATTAGGTAAAGTATCTATTAGTTTTATATATACTTTCTTTATTAAGTCTTTAGTTACTAGCTATTTTAGTTACTCTCTAGCTACTCTACGGCTCTGTTATTTATATAGCTATAGAATTAGTTTATATAATAATAGACTCAGCTTCCAGCGCTTCGTCTTAATAGTAAAATATTTATTTTCTAATCTTTTATTATTAAAGCCTATTATATAAGCCTCTTTCTAAACCTATAGTAAAAAATAAAATTAAGTATTATATAAACACTATTAAATTACTAATTACGCTTTATAAGATAGGCTAATTATAATAATTTTATTAATTTTAAAAATAAAAAAGCATATTAAACGCTAGTATCTTATTTTCTTTAGATAGAAGAACTAATTTCTTATACAGCCTTTATTTAAACTCAGCCTGATTAGAGAGTGGCCTGTATACTTAAATTCTAGTATTAATTCCAAGCATTTTCATAGTTAGTAACTCTTTAGATTACTAAATATAATTATATAATATTTAAATAAAGTATTTATATAAGAGCGTGGATTAACTGGAGTACTAGTAAGTCTTATTTTAACTTTAATAATCAGCACTTTTTAATAGAGAGCTAATAAAAGTTCTAGGTTCTAAACTACTTTTTAGCTTAATTTTTATAATAATTAATACTACTAAAAGCATCCTTATCGCGTTTACTGTTATATTTATAAACTTAGTATATAATTAGCTCTAAACAGTTCTTATTTTTCTTATTTACTAAGATTTCTTAATATAGGAAGTGAATACTTTTTACTATTAATATTAAGTTCTTTTAAGAAATAAAAGCTTAGCCTTGCCTTTTACTCTCAAACTCAGCCAGCTTATATAGAGTTAGAAATAGAATTAGGGTTAGAGTTAAAGTAGTATTCTAAAAACTATACTTACTCTTAGAATAATAATACTATATACTAGCTTAGTAATTATTTCTAGTATGTTTTTCTCTAAAATTATATCTGTAAATAGCCTAATTCTACTTCGGCCTAACTACTATAGTTAGTAGGAAACTAGTAAATAAAGAACTCTTAATATAACTAATTAATAGATATAGTTACTAATAGTCTTATATTTATCCAGAACCTAACTCTTTTAAGAAAGCTAGATATATGCTTGAAATTACTACTCCTTTATTAATAATAGCTCTTATAGTATATTTATTTGTCTGAATATTTCTTTTAAGAAAAATAGATTCTCTCTTTACCTTTTTCCTGACCTGACTGTTTATAAGATACTTATAACAGCCTATTATATAACACGTTTACGGGAAGCGTTACTACGTGTTATTATATTATTATATTATAAATAATATTACTAGTTATGTGCTATGCTTTTATATGTATGCTATAAGCGCCTATATAATCCTTCTCTACTCTCTTTCTATACTCTTTTCTTTTTTTTATACTAGAGTAGCTCTAATACAGCGCTTTATTACTTATAACTACTTATAATTACCTACAGGTTTATACTAGCCGTAATAATACTAGTATTAACTTTAGATACTAGCTATTTAAATTCTACTATCCACTTTAGAATTAACAGTAAATAAAAGGATAGAGTGAAGTTTAGGAAGATTTTATTCTATACTATAATTCCAGTAAAAGAAAGGTTTAGTTCTAATAGTCTTAATAAACTAAATATCTTAAATAATAGTCTTAGTGTAAAAGGAGACGGAATAAACTCTTCTAATAACTTAAAATATTATTTTCTTAGTTCTCTTGTCCTGGCTAATGGCACTATTAAATAGGCCTATACGTTTAATATTAATACTTTATTATTAGAAATTACGTATTTAACAGAGTAAGGACATCCTACTTTTCACTTAAAATAATATATGCTAAATAGTTTATTAATAGAGTGTATAAGTTATATAGTGCTTAGAAAATATTCTTATTCTAGCTAAGACTAGAACTATATTAAGATAATACAAACATTTTCTTTCAGGCCTTAAAGAATAGAGTGTTATATAATAGGTAAGTTTATAATCTATAGTTTAAGGCTATTATACCTGTAGCTTCTGGGAAATTCAATGCCCTAATACCTAAAAGACTAACTATAGAGTTAAAGTAATTAGGTACATGGAGTAATACTAGTTTTATAACTCTAATAACTATACTCTACTAGCTAATAGTAGTAAGTATATACTCATAATATTACAAATATTACAGCTTAAGTATAATACTTAATAAACTGTGACTTTTTAGATAATATATTAAAGTGCTTTTTATGGATAAGCTAATAATATTATATTACTACTCCAAAATAGCATGCTACTCACAAACGAAATAGTGTTTTAGAAAAACATATTTAGGAATCCTTTATCATCTCCTGTTTTACCTAATGACTAGTGGTACCTGGAAGTCGAAAATCTTTTTAATATTTCTCTAGTATTTCTACAGGCAGCGGTAATTTATTACATAATACTACCAAATTTACAAATCACACCGAACACAACTATTTGTGATTATATTAGGAAGGAAATATCTCTAGCTGGGATAAATATTTATATACGGTAGACTGTTTGTTCTTGAGCATATTCCTCTTTTAGCGTAGTACAACTCCTATTAATATTCCTACTAGGAAAAGGAGTTATCATAACTTCTAGTCTACTTCCAACTTTTTTAGAATGAAAAGCTGTGGAAGTCTGGAAAAGAGAGTGGCAGAACGTAGCATCTAAATATATGGCTTTTTAAAATAAAATTAGTCTCCGTGATATCAATTCAAAGAGCTCTGAAGAACCTATATAATTATTAATATGTTGTAATGATTTCCAGGCTCAGTTATTACTCGCAGAATTAGATCTAGTAAAGAAGAACTTTATTATCATGACGTAGAGAATAGATCCTATAGTCTTTAAGGGGTTATGTACATCAATTAAAGCATAGAGTAGGGAGCGCTAGGACTAGAGTTTAATGCCTCAGCCTAGTAGCCTTCTTACTCTAGGCTAAGATTAAATGTCTTAGAGCTGTGTTAGTATTTGATCTCTATTCTCTACTTCTTTCTATACTAACTTCTCTAGCTCTGCGGTGAGTTAAGGAGTGCGGTAGTGCCTATCTCACTTAGCCACAATCCTGAGTTCCTAAGGACGTTTAAACTTCCTAAAAGAACGGTACCCTATTCGAACATTATATCAGTGCCTCCCGGTACAACAGAAGTAGATACTCAATTAGCCAGATCATTAACAACAAACAACGAGTTAGGCATCAATTTGGCATCATTAATGCCGAATACTTTAATCTCCAAGAGTCAAAGTGGTAGTGACAGCCCTGGACTTAGGCTTTCACCCCAGAATTCCTTGTGACCTATTCTCTCTCGGGGAAGGCTACGTGTTTTCTTCGTTATTAGCACCTAAGAAGACTTCATGTTAACAGAACTTAAGCTTTCTCCTGTAACCATAAGTAGCGAGTTTTTTCATGATATCCATCTTACATACATAAGAAAACAAGGCCTTCCAAGATACTATCTTAGCATCTAGACATACAGTCACTGCGACTACTATTCAGTAGGAATACTTATGTGCTTTAAGGAGCTCCAGCTGACTTCCTATAGTTCAAACAATTTAACGCAAACAGAATTACACCAGTATTAAAACACTCTGTTCCCGGCCCTTCAGATGACCATTACATCTTTAAAGAGCCTCCAATCCCAGCCCATGAATTTAATAAACGGTTTTATGCCTACCACGGGTGTCTATCATTCATGTTATTCTACAGATACATTCGATACGGTGCGCATTCATCAGAAGTTCTTAAACAGTTACCAAAATGCAAGCACAGTCTCAGACATCTAGCTGCTGGTCGTTCAAAATTTTGGTGCCTCTATGCACAAAAAAGTGTCTCTGCTTTAAGGGTCCTAATTTATAACCTATTTTATATGATTCCCGCCCTCGTGTTCCTCTTCTAGTGGCTGTTTGAATGAAAGCATCCTAGGGATTTACAGAGCGCATCTATACCGTTCATAGCAACTATAGCACTTCTGTCTTTATTCTGGATAATGTTTCTTAGGAACGCAAAGCTCGGTAGAGGGAGGGATCTTAAGTTAGAATTAGCACCAGCATATTCTGCTTCACCGTAGCTTGGGTTCAAGTTCTCACTCCAGGTTATCTCTTCTTGCGATTCATATGCGAAAAGAAGAGAGTACCCTCTACTAAATTTTAGACTCCACGGCGCTGACGTAGCTGGAATGGTCCTCAAGCGTCTACAGTAACGCATTCCACCTTACTATACTCATCGCCAGCGCAAATACAAGAGCTCAGCAATATATTTGGAGAGGGGCTTACTCAAGCTCACCGTATCCTAACTAAAGACCTTTTACTACCAGAGAATGAAACACCAGGTATATAGAAGTTCATAGAGGAAAACGACATAGAGGCTAAGGGCTATAGCATCAAGGAAATTGAACGGCTCAAGAGCAAAAAGAAAGAGCTAGGAATACATAGACTCTCATTCCCCGTCAGCAGGAACGCTAAAATGAGGCTCCAAAGGAGGTTACTCCACCACACAGCAAATGATTTCTGAACGAACTGTCCAGCTCGATGCAGAACTAGGGATCAATAGGCGGCCATTTATCTGGCGAGCGTTAGCTTCTAGAAGTCGCAATTTCATCCAGAGATTTAAGACTTCGGAGATGAGAGTTACCTCAGGGAATATTCCACTGAGAGAAGCTGATAGAGATTTAGCATGGTTTACATCAGCTGGCAGAGGGTGCAGGCACCAGCCAAGGAGCGGTGGTGGGAGTGGTGCAGCGAGAAAGTGTAATGTATAGAAAGTCACATGATTTTACGTTTCTTAGGCGCATGTGTTGCAAAATTGAAAAGCTACAGTATGGCCTTAGCGTACAGTAGTCAGTGGTAAAATACATTAATACCTCTGCCGCAGCTAAGACCAATCGAGAAAAGCGCTTGCTGTGACGGTGCTGCTCGCTCTGCTCGCTGCAGGCCACATGATATCGCAACTGGCTACGCCAGCCACGACCTAGCGCAGAGCTCAGAGCATGGCTAGCTCGCGCTCAGGCCATGCACCGCCCTATTTAGGGGCGAGCCCCCTTTGTACCTCTTCTCTCCCCATCTTAGTGTAGCTGAAATAGAGCCAACTTATCCCGTCAACCTGCATCTATGCTACGACGCGTGAAGACCGAGCCCGTCATCACACTTGCCAAGAGCTGCAAGGGCGACCGCGCGGGGAGAATAAATCTGAATGCACAAACCGGAAACCGATTCTGCTCGCGACTGTAGAAGCCGATTTCGAAAACGGCTGTAAACTTTGGTCCTCAGATCCATTTTATTCTATCGATGGCTGAATACCGAAGGCTGTGTCAAGCCAAAGTCTTACTATTCATATGCACTATGCTGGCATTTCCCAGTTCACAAGTGTACCAAACGTCTATGAACCTTTGATCGTCATACGCTGACTCGATAGAAAGCAGCTCGGGGCTAAGAGAAACAGGGACTCAAATCAAGGTCTACCCTGGAACGGTGAGAGGAAGCAAAGTTAACTGCCGAATACCCCAAAGCGGAAGAAGGCATCGAGGGAAGATGTCAATGAGAATGCCATACTCCGCCACTGCACTGCCCCATTTTCAAAGGTGTGAGTTCGCAACCCTACGGGCGGAAGCGTGATAAGAGTTTAATGATAGATTTCTAATTGATTGTTTTACAGTCGTGTAACCGGACATGCGACGACTATCCTGAACCGGCGCCAATCATAACTCGAGTCATGGCTTTAATATAATGCACAATCACTAGATATGCATTTTTGGCATGTTTTGGAACAACAGTTAGTTCTCGGTGAGGTATAAGAAGAAACACAGTCTGCTATGAGTCGGTATTCAACGACAATTTCTTCTTTAAGTTTACCCTTAGTTTTGTTCATGCGCCCAAACTAGCCAGGACGCGGGGACCGTTTATCTTAGCCTTGCTCCCTTCTTTGAACCTTACAGGCACGTACACTTTTTCACTTTCCTTTGTAACCTTGTACAAATGGTTGATAAGCACTAATTACTCCTCACCTATGACTGCCATGGGATCCCTATATTTTGGCAATGTTAAAGGCAATATGTGCAGCTTCAACATCGCCAACGCAACGGAAGGAGAGATGAAATATTTCAGCCTCCCACTGATTCATTTATTGCCGCACTTCCAGGCTCGCAATTGAAATCCTCCGCATGCGGATCCTGCATTTCTGTTACTGCCGACAATGACTACAGCCGTAAGAAAGTCACACTCCTTGATGAATGTTCTGGCTGTGAAGATGATCATATCTACTTGTTCCCCGAAACATATAGAGCAGTCTGCCTCCCGCATCGAAATGTGGGATTATATCTGCAAAGATATTATTGTCGTGGGATTGGGTGCCTTGCGAGTTACACTCACCTGTTACGCTGCTTGTTTCGACGAATTATTGGGAGGCTTACCTTGAAATTAAGAATTAGGATGTTGCCATCAGATTTCTTGATTACAGTAAAGACGGAGGTCGTACATGGGAGTCTACGGCATCTACAATCCCGGGCACCCAGTGGCGTGCCGGTAATATTTCCCTCTGTCGTGACGGTCACTCTTAGGTTCACGCCGGTTTTTGGACCACGGATCAAGGATGATAATATTCTATTGTACCCAGAAAAAGCGGTGGTGATGACCAAAAGTAATTTTAGGTATCCTGCAGATACTGAATGGGATGAAGTGGGGTGGAAATTTTGGATCGGAGCGTAGTTGGAGAGATGCGGCTATGGTTTTGAACCGCGACCAATCATCCATCTGCTAGACATTGCTGCTATACGAGGCAGAATCAATAACTATGCATGCCCTGCACCGTTTGGAACGCACTTTTGTGCTTCGGGGGGTATAATAAGTTAGACGGAATCCACCGTAAGCAAGAAATTCTAACTCACAACTCCAATATTTATCCTTGCGAGTGACTTCAAATGATGTGGTCGCAATATATTCTTACAGTTCTTTCAGTAGGTATGTATCTGGCTTGGCTTCTTTCTAGGATTGCTATTGAGCTTCACAATTTGCTTTTCAGCACCGTTCGCATCCTCCAGTTACACCGGCAAGGCAACCTTGTACTATGGAAACGTCAAAGGCAACTCGTGTGGCTTCAACATAACTGCACCTTGGAGAGATCCCATAAATTATGCTCCGACTCGTCCCTATATGGTCGCGATATCAAGCTCGAACTGGAACCCATCATCCTGTGGCTCCTGCATCTCCATCCAGAGAGGCCCAGACAGTTGGTTCAGTCTTAAAGCCACAGTCGCCGATGAACGCTTTAGCTGCGAGACTAGTAATCTACTCTTGTTTCCTGAAGCGTGGACACATATAGTCGGCCCTGATTTGGAGTCTGAAGTGACGTGGGATTGGGTGCCTTGTGAGAATCCTTCACCCATCTTCCTGGCGTCTTGGCAGGGAGGTTCGGATGTCCACGCCTATTTTTCAATTTTAAATGAAAATATTGGAGCAACGGCATTGGAGTGGAGTAAAAATTGGGGAAGCACATGGGGAAATAGTGTGTGGCTACCGGGCGGTACATTTGCAATGAATACCACCGCTCGTCCACTCACTGTCAAGTTAACGTCCGTGCGGAGACAGCGGATAACGATTGAGAATGTCATGTTTAATGACCACGAAAGATTGATAACGGCAGCGAAGAGTAATTTCAAATATCTTACAGTGACTGAGTGGAATGAAGTAGGGTGGCAATCGTGGGATGAGTTGATTTAGTTGAATAGTTCTTTACCTGAAATCGATGACCTTAGTTGGAGTCGAGTTGGCTGGAGTGTAGAAGGGCCCTGGCGCCCTAAAATGCCTGTGAATACTTTGGGTTAATGCTCTTCTCTACTTCACGAGGGAAGTGCACAAGAAGAGCCGGGACACCTCGGGGTTGGAGTACAATATTGAAGATGGCAGACTTTCACAAATTTATAAACCTAATCCTTAGGGGTATTCCGTGTAAGTACCTAGACTAATGTTGATTGTGGTATAAATGCTGAGTTGAATTAGAAAGGCTTCCATACCTTCCCCATTGTTGCTTGAGTATTGAAATAAACTTGTCTGATCGAACTACTATATGCGGAATTCCTAGCCGGCCACGAGATTCCCTCTGTTAGTTGTGAATCATGTCACCAATATCAAGAAGCGAAGTAGCTTGCCATGATTCGGGAACCGCCTTACGTGTCACGATACATGATTGCACAACAAATACCGGAAACTGGGTGATGCCATAAGGTAAAGCAAAAGGCAATCGGGATTCTCAACCGTACTATCACCTAGATCTAACTTTAAGCCTGATATTGGGTCTTTGTTGGTAATACGTGAACACACGCTCATAGTATTTGCACGACTGCTTTGGGATTCGATCGCTCTCCTTCGCCACTCGTGCCTGAAGTGCTTCCCATCTCCCCCCTGCTCCGCTCCGTTACTTGGAATTCCCTCCGCATCTTTCCCGATCAAAGCTCAATTCATTTTCTTACCTACCGATTCTCGTAGGCTTCCTCCGTTGCGTATACCCTTGCCCTCTTTAGCTGCAGCCGCATTTGAGCCGTCAATACATTCTAGTTCGCTTCTTCGCTCCTGCTCTTACCTTCCAGATGGGAGAATTCTGAACGATGTGGTACCCCATTCTTCATATCTTGTCCCATGAAGGTGGGCGCATAATTTTTATATCTGTATTAAATAACGATCCTGATCGCTAATCGCTGATCGTTGTTTAGTTCGCTTTGCGTCTCCTGAAACCCTTGCCAATGCATCCTTATATTATGGAAATATCGAGGGGAACATGTGCGATTTATATGTACAAGATGAATGCCAATTCGGCAGAGCATTTATCCTACTAGATAATGTGATAGCGTGGTCTTACAACTTCTTTCCTATCCAAGTCATTTACACCCACTCCAACAAAATCGAATCCCACAACCAACCCCTCCACTGCGTACTCCTCGTGACCGTAAATTCAACCCGGTTCTCCCCCGTCTTCAACACCTCCTTCTTCACTAGAAACTCCAGCAAATACCACTCTCCCGCCCTCGTTGCACCTCTATACGTATCCTGACTCGTCGATAAACTTCCCGTCGTGATATTTCCTAGCTTCTGCCCATTCAACAAGATATCCGCACTAGAGCCGCTCGAAAAACCTGCTAGGGAAACAATGAGCTTGGCACTCGCCGCCGATTCTGGGATCGAGGATACAGGGAAGACGATAGAGTTCGTGCCGAGAGAGGACTGTCCAAAGCACCAATCCGATGGCTTTGAGATGCCGATGGTGTAAGTGAGGTTGCTAGGACATGTAGCGATGCGGCCGTGGCCATAGGGCGGAGTACTGCCGCGGAAACCGGTGGTCTGGCGGTCGAAATCTCCGAGTTGGAAAATGCGGCTTTTGCGGTCTGTGACTTTCCAGGTGATGGTTTTGAGGTCTGTGTACTTGCCTTTCGAGATGGTGACGTCGTTTTGGATAACGGAGGTTGCGACATCAGCGAGTTTGCCGCCGTTAGACCAGGCGTATAAGCCGTATGTGCCGCTTCGGACGTTTCCGATGTTGAATGTACCGTCTTCATCCGCGTAGGTGGTGTAGTAGTAGTCTTTTCCCTGGTCTAAGGTTGTCTTGTCTGAATTGTTGTCCCCTAAGAAGACGGCGGCGCCGGCGGCCGGTCGGCCGTCGCTCAAAACTAGCTTGCCCCAGATTGATCCGCGGGACTGGTAGGCGACGTTGTTAAACCATTTGTAAGGCCATGCTCGCTCTTCCTCCTTCGCACGGCGAGCGGCGTCCTCCTTGGAGCCGTCGTTGAGATACCATAGCCAAGGTCCCCAGGTCTTGCCGTCGGCGAAGGCGTCTTGTGATAAGGCTTGGAAATGCGTGCCGTGAATCATGTTGAGTTGCACAGCGTCGCCAGTTCTGCTCTCACGATGGATCTGCCATTACCATCAGACACTTTCTAGCAAGTGCATTGGTTAGCCAAGACGTACCATGAGCTCCTGCTTAAGATGGTTTCCATTGTAGTAATCTTTGCCCGGGTTGAAGTACCAACTTCCGACCTCATTGCCGTACACACCGTAGAAGTCCACCTCTCGCAAGAAAGCGCTCCAGTCATACTTGGTCAAGAACGTCCCATCCGCCTTCTGCCACGTCTCGTCTTGGACATTGGTTGCCGCCCGGTATTCTGACAGCGGCGGAAGAGGACCGTCTCTCTCGTTTGTGCGGCCGTTGGGGAATGTCTCATTGTCGAGTCGCCAGAGTGTACGGAACTCCCCAAGCACAGGCAAGGCATGATTGACAAAGTATTGATAAGCGCCTGCGAGGTCATCGTAGATAACCCAGTGGAAGTCGCCTTCGCGCGCAGTAAAGCGGACATTGATGTAGTCGGATCCCTCGTCCACAATGGCGGCGGATGTCCAATTGAGATCGGAAGCGGCACCGTCTGTCGATTATAAGTATTTGATACTCCCAATGGCATTTGTGCACTCACTATAGCTTACGTAGTGGCCGACCGCTTCATCGACAAGGTCCTTGTTCTTATACCACAGCTTCGTCGCATATTGCCGTCCTTGAGTCACATTCCATATTCCATTCCCAATCACCCAAGTGGAATTGTCAACTTGCTTTAAAAAGCTCTTCCTCTTCACTCGTCCCTCAATTGGACCCGCAGTCGCAAATGTAAAAACTGCCGCGAAGCCGAGAATCTGGAGGATTGACCATAGACTGCCCATCGTGAACGAAATCGTTGGCCAACACCCTTCTCAAAGGGAACCCGGATAAACCTACAATATATACATTTTCCCCAATTGCCAATGCTCTTGTCCGTAATAGCACCGACTGATATTAAAACGATTCGGTTTAATTTACCCCGAAATACCATAGTTACTAAAAGCGAAGGGATTGCGGGGATCATCCCAACCATGATCGACGCCACATGATATTTTCCCTGCAATCGGAGCATGGAGGCTCCACATTGGCGTGCCTGTTTCTTTACAGAAACCCGGGAATTGAGAGGGCGACATCTCCGCCTGTGGAATGGTTTACCGCGCCAGCTCACCTCCGGTAGGGCACCGTAAACGACACCGCCTCCAACACCCTTCCTCTACCCCTACGCTGTATATAATCCTGGCTATAGGAAGCTTTATAATACTATATCGAGATATCTAGACAGAAGGATTCTGGATTCGGCTTAAAATGTAGGGTGAGTGCAGGTTGAAGTCAAAGATGTATTTTTGTGAGTCCCGCCGGAGCTGGAAGGATGAAGTAAGGATGTTGGGTTGTCCGGCTCCGTGGGTGGACGTGCATTTCTGTAAGGTTCCCAATAGGGAAATACACATCTCGCCGAGTCGCATGCTAATGAGAGTGATGGCATACATTTCACGTGGCAGATGAGTAAGAAGCCTAGGAGACAGGTATACGGTACCAATACCGACATGGTGCGGAGAAAAATTGTCTTTAAATGGTTCACCAATCAACCAAAATCTACAACACCTCTAGCGCCTTATTCCGAGCTCCAATCCGTCCACAATCGCGACGACTTAAAGCTCTAAGGAAGCAGGTCTAAATGCCAAGATACGAGAATTTCAAGTTTAGCAAGAGACGTAATGTAGGGTGTAATGTGAAGTCCAAATCGTACTTTACGGCACAATACTACCACCACCACCATCCTATTTAGATCGTCCAAAATGCGCTTTAGAACTTTATATATATCTATATGATACCTAATATACGCCCGACATCATATGCGCATTATGATGTCGTTCGCATCCCATGAATAGGTGATTATGCCCGAAAGACGCCTTATATTGGCCGCTCCTTGTACTCCATGCGACCCGGGGTATAGGGAAGAGACATGTTAACAAATGCACTGACCCTTACGAACGTGACTCCTTTTATCTCTATCAATTTGACGGGGAAGAGGGCTGTGGGATGGGCACTGGACTCACTTCATGTCCATATACGTGTTTCCAGCGCAGTATTTTAGAACCATATTTTCCTGATGAAACAATGATTAATGCTTTGAACTTTTTTGACGACTGAAAACGATGATTAAACCATACTCAGGGGTCTTGGCAATGTTCACCGACGCCAGAAATGCCTCTGAAAAAGGCTAGAAAGCTGGAGAGCAGCAAACTCAGATGTAGATATCAATGAAATAGCCATTTCAAAGTAGGTCACAAAGCCTGGTAGTGCCTATATCTTGACATTCCATGCCATCGCGGTGAGACGGATGAACAATTTTACGACTTCTGTCCTCGATTGCACTTTCAAAGCTGCTTTTATGTACGTCTACTATAATTATCTCTTTTTAAAATTTTAAATCAAGCCACCCTCCTTTGACAGAAATATTTTTTGTCCTATTCGTCCCTCGTTGATGTGAAGTTTCACGAACAGTAGGTCCAAGCGCACATTAATCTATAAAGGGCAGTACAGATACACAATGCCGTATATCAATTGGAGGTAGACACAATCCCCAAAAAAAAAGAGCTTTCTGAATTCAATTTACTTCTAACACTTGGCTACCCGCCATTTCGGCCTGAGCAAACGCAAACGCAATATTTCGCTCTTTCTTCTACTAGCCAGTCTTGGGAAGTTAAAGAGGTTTATGTTTTTAGATCTGTTATTTTCTTAAAAGAGTGATATCTACTATAATTCCATTATCTCCACCATTCCATCCATATCCTTCCAAGACCCCTAATCATCAGCCTTAGACCCCATTTCGCTTCATATGTCTCTTCAACAATTGAGTATTATGTCACATCTTCTATCATCACTTTCCTCTACACCCTGTAACAAATCCGTTCTAGCTAGATTCCTGGTGAGGTCGGTCAATCAGATAAATGATAGCTTTTTTCTTTCCACGAGATATCATCCGTCCAGTTACAACATCTAACATCTCAAATACACCGAAAATGACATACATTAGCAGGCTCACCGTGCCCCAAATGCTGATGGGGATAATCGAAAGCGTGATTAGTCCTGTCATTTCTTAGTTTCCATTTGGTCGTCAATTCAAGGAAATTACATACCAAAGAATCCGCCCCTCCTCGTGATCGTTGGCCATAATTCCTCCTTCATCACCTCAGCCGCGCCGTCAAGTCTCCAAGGGCCAGTGAGGCGAAATTTGACATTGAAATTCGCTCCGAGAGCCCAGACGGTAGCGACTTTCCATCCGTAGGATAGAACGTTGATGAAGCTAGTAGCACTGCCGCAATCCAAGGCGAGTTGGTATGCGTACGCCTCATGATCCACTCCGTATTGAATACGACGATCCGAATCCGTCAGGAGCCGATAGTGCGTCTCTTGTGTAAGCGGATGCGGAATTTGGTGCAGTAACGCTTGGATCCAGAGTTGAGCTTGGAACTCTGAAAGCGGAGGTATTGCTCCTAAATGAATGTATCAGTGACGCCAGGAGGAAGAAATGGGATCGAGAATTGTAAGTTGTTCACTGACCAAGGCTCGGCCTCACAAAACCGATGAAGCCCACAGTTTCATCACCGGATTGCCATATTCTCCGCACATTAGCATTCTCTGGCTGCGGATAATCTGGAGCCAAGAAGGGAAAATTCTGCTTATACCCAGTGGCAAGGATCACGACATCAGGTTTAATAATGAGCTTGCGCATTTTTTGCGCCTCAGCTCTTCCCGAGTCCATGAAATGTACAACACCATTGTCATCGAACTTCTCCGGCCAAGGAGCTAGATCGATGTGCCTGTCTCCGGTATCCAGCAGAGGCAACTGCATGATTCTTGATCGCAGTTTCTGGATCCAGTTATATTTTCGCCACGGCGCGCTGATATATGGCATTGCTTTGTTTGACTTGTTAAAGAATACTTGCGATTACACTAGTCAGTCCTATTGACATGCATGATATATACGCTGAACTTACTCTTTGAGACATGGAACTTCTCCTTTGGAATGCCTCCGATCCACTGGTCCATGCCACTTGCTGTTCCAGATGCGAGCCATAATGTGTACTTACAGAAGCAGTCGTAGTATGTCCAGAGCATCGGTCCGTCTCTTAGTACCGGATGAGCATACATGGTATCGAACAGGCTTGCAGAGCTGACATCGACAGGAATATTCAGTGGCTTGTTGGGGATCACTTGACCAAAGAGAACGGGATCCGGGACACGCTGCGAGCATTATGATTAGCCACGCCGCCTGTATTTGCCAAGGAGTCGTACCTTCGGTGCGCAGAAAAAGCCGTTCTTATGGCAAAGAATGACGTGCCTGGTTTGGCCAGTGACTGCAAGATGAGCTACATCCATACCAGTTTCTCCAGCCCCAAGGATCATAACGGTCTTGTCAATTCCAAACTGCTCTCTTCCCTTGAACCGGCTAGAGTGCATTAGACTCGGCACATTCTCAATGCCAGGCACATGCGGGATGTTTGGATCGACATGCAGCCCAGAACACACCGCCACCGCATCACACGACCAGATCTCAACGTTTCCTTCTTCCTTCTGAAATCTTATTTCGTGACCGGAGCCTTTATACTGACGTCCGACCTCTAACACTCTCGTGGAAAGGCTGATACATGCCCTGAGCTGGAAATGATCGCAGTAGTCTTCCAGGTACTCCACGTAATCTTTGGTGATGAGGAAGTCTGGCGCCGCTGGGTCCTTAATGCGGAAATCCGAGAAGGTGGTCAATTGCTTCGAGGATACCATCTGGGCAGTGCATGTCAGCGCCTGTCCAGAGCATTGAATGTTAGTCGCTTACCTACCTCTGCATCCTCGTATGTCCGCTGCTGAAAAGTTCCCCCGATTGCATCTGTAGCCTCGAATAACCGTGCTTCAATAGGCTCAACGGGAAAGAACTTGTGTGCCTCAAGGAGATACTTGAGTGTCACAAGCCCCGACGGACCACCACCGATAACAGCCACGCGCATCGTTTTGGGTGGAACAGCGTTAGACCGAGGAATAAATGAGAGACTCTCAAGTTCGGTCGAGTGTTCTTGAAGAATTCAGAATATCTTATGGGAAAAACTGAATAGCCATCAGCCTGACTGATAACGAACAACCTCCTACCTTAATAGTCCCCGCAGACAAAGCCAGCTTAGCCAGTAGGATTGAAGAAGTTAGAAGAGGAGTTTGCTCGACCATGTATGCGTCAGTAGATGTAGGTAAGATTTTAGAACATCAGACGATGAAATGCTTGCTGCGCATAGCTGAAGTTGTTGGTCTCTACCCTTAGCACTGAATCAGGGACCCTTTGGGTGGACTCCTTTGTTTAGTTATCTCAGCTTTAGACTTTATCTGAGAGTCCTAGTGTTGGACACCGTCCGGTTCTCGAATCTCGAACACCATCTTTAAGAGGCAGTTCTCACGTAGAATCAATGAACGGTTCAGAAGGAACGGCTGGAAGATATATCCGTCAGCAGAGACTATCAGCTATAGTGGGAAAAAGTTGAGCATGTGGACGAGGTAAGCAGAGGTGAGGCAGAGAGCGTGCAACCTGAGTGGAGGTGGTGGTTCGTCGGTGATGGAAGTTAAGCCGAAGCTGGCGCCATTCGTTATGCAAAGGGCGCCACAACGCTAGCTAGAAGAGGCTATTGTGTGAGATCAGAATGCGGTGAGTTAACCCAAATCGATATTTGCAGGTCCATGAAGACCGTGTCAAACGGTTTAAAATCGGACAATATGTTCGTCCAGCGATTTTCCTCGGCATTATGCTTGCGCAATCGGCCTTTACTTCTTCGACAAATTCCATTCGACATCTCACATATTAATTGTTGTGTGGAGTTTTGTAAGGAAGAGGCGAAAGTTATCTCAGAGTGCATGATAATGTGCAAAATCTAAGTTTCGTCCCAACCAGTTTCCTATATATGTTCTGGCCCAGTGAAACCACGTTAAATTTATTGACTCCTTTTTGGAAATCAATCCATATCCACATCTGATCGGAGGGTAATTTATAGGGCTCTGGAGGAACCCAGTTTTCCATGAAAACTGTCTGAAAGGGATATGACACGGAGAAGTGTGGGTATATTCCCGGGTGGACAATCCACTTCCCCATCTAGAATTTTGATATGCCCCGATTTCGAATCAGATCCAGAAGAGACCGGTTCTGAGATCTCCGTCACCGATTTTGAACTGGCTGCACCATGAGACTGAGCAATGGAATTTATAATGCAATGAAGGTCCGGTACCCAAGATTTTCCACATGTAAGACCGTATACGGTATATAGGTTTGAGAGGAAGAAGAAGAAATGCCACAGAGACCATGTATTAGGACACTCGTGTTTTTCGCCTTATACCGCCGTGTCACACCCCCGGCACGGTATTACAAACTACATCACCCCAAACGCCCTCAGCCTAACTCTGCGCTGCATGTATTTATGGCTACAGAAAGTGTTGGAGAGCAAGATCAGGGTACCTAGATAGAAGGGACCCGGATTTGGCTTAAAACGTATGGTAAGGTACAGGTTGAAGTTCCTTACACAATTTGTTCGACCTGACAGTCAGATAAAATGTCGAACTCAGTTCGAGCTATCCATGGGAGAATCAACGCTCAGATTGTGGAACAGGCACAACCATAGGTGAAAGTAGCCTGCTTTTTTGGAGGGAAGAGACTATGTGGTCTTGGATCTTCTATGTATCACCCACTTCCGCAAATTGGCTATGAAGAGGAGAAGGAAGCTCCGCCTTCCATACAACGATTAGAAGGTTCGTATTAGAGAGCAGTGAAAGTCAATCTAATAAGTACAGTCCACATTCGTTGAAATATCAATGTTTCGAAACATGGGAGTCGGAGGCCTGGAACCTCTTCTCGTGAAGGTTTTTGAAGACACGGCGGTCTAGGATTTTTCATACCATAATCATATCATCCACCTTCAACATACTCGGTAGCAAGATGCTCGCTCTAGGCAGCATGCAGCATCTGTGTTCCGAATTGGCATGCCTGAATATCCCACGGGTTCAGACCAGCACAGCTCCACATGATCATTTATTTCCGTGGCTTTAGAACTCGAAGATCCATATTGGATGTAGAAGTAGTTTCGTTACCCCAGAAGTCCATCCTCTCCAGCATTCAACGAAGGTGGTGGCATTCTTACATCGTCAAAGAAAGAAGAGAACGCAGGAGAGCATATGTTCGTCTTTACGGCATTTTGGCATGCCTTGATACCCAACTGGACCGAAGTACAATCCACATTGTCCCAGGGATATAGGTGTTTGAAAACGCAAGGTCCGTGGAAAAGTTTTGAAATCCTTTTTATTGCGGCAAGGCAGCATGGAGCCTGCTTGGTTGAAGTTTAAACTGGAAAGCAACATGTTGAGATACGAAATAGATTTCGAAGTATAGTGGGTTGTTCCTTGTATTTTGGTCTTCGTCGAAGTCTGATTTGGTGCGGTCTGCCCATGATTCAAACCGTCGCCATTTTTTGGGGGGATACGCACTCCCATACTTGCGATTGCTTTTCAGTTCTAGATAGGAATGGCGCAAGAACTGGCTCATGCCTATGGTGAGCGAACTTTTGGTTGAGATATTAGCGGCCAGGTCGAACCAAAAATCCTTCCGCTCAATTATGGCTCATTTTGTTTTCTCTATACCTAGAAAGACAAAGGCAGAACCATAGAATACAATCCTTTCCAATTTGTAAAGACCAGCCCATTGGACAATTCCATCATCTTCGGTACTGCACATGCGGGAACTGAATACCTATTTGGACAGGCACGCCTAGAGTCCAGACACAGAATCTAACATGTGAACGCCCCATCATGGTTTTGATGTAAGAGATCAAAGAGAGCAAGTCGGAAAGACAGATGTATAATGCCCACGCTGTCTTTATCCGATTGCCATAAAGACAGACGCAGAGCCATGCTAGGTATCCTTTTCGAGTGTAGAAACTAGTCCGTGGAAGCCTATCTTCGTCATTTTGGTACTGCATGTAGAGTTGTTAAGTCGCATTTGGACAGGAATGTCTAGATTTTCGGCACAAAATCTCGCATGATATGTTGCTGATCTCTGTTTGGACGCACAAGACCAAGAAGAAATGCTACCAGGAAAGACATATATTGAAGCCTAGGTGTTTTTCTTCGATCGTCAGAGAGAAGGAAGTGGGTCCATGCAATCCTTTGCTGGCTATTGAAATCCGGAAAAATACGGATGGGGACATGTTCATTTTTAACTTGTCAAAGCGGCAGAAATTGGGCATGTTCGCCGTGTTTGAATTACTGGCTCGGACCCGCATGAAAAAAATGGTCAAGACGTTTTGGATCTAAGAAAGTGAGGAAAAAGGCCCGAATAGAAAGACATATCCAAGATTTCCAGGTCTTTCTGACCTCCAGCCCATAAGAAGAAAGAAACGCCATGAATGAAGCGTTCCATAATCTGGAAATATAGATCAATGCAGTCTTCGTCGCTAATATTTTGATGGTTTGGAGGCCGCAGTCCATAACTACAGTCTTGCTCGTTCATTAATTTCCAGCACGAAATCCCCCATACCGGGTTCCTCCAAAAGTGCTTGAGCATTCGAAGATGCAACAAGACCTTTTGGACCGGAAAGACATGCTGATCTCGAGCCGATTTTGGTAAGCATATCCAAGGGGGAGCGGGAGCAAGATCAGGATAGAGGTAATTCTTTGCTTGGACTTCCAGAGCAATAGAGTTTCTGCATAAAGAATTTATGTTAGATCGATGCCGGCAAGATTCTTCATAGAATGAGATCCTATGCATTTGGCGCCGAAGTTCCCATTCTCTCTGGAAACAGGATTTGATGAAGAAAGAAACCGAGCAAATCCGCAAACCATGACCCATTTGAGATTGATATTTTGATCCTTGAATTCTAGGAAAGGCGTAGGCTAATCCATGACATTGGCGGGAACCTGGTTTGGATTTGAAATTGTGCAAGAAGGAGCAGACTAGGGGAGTGAACATATACCATCGTATGATGTGCTTTGACATTCCGGGTAGTCCGAAGTTGACTTCCGGTTCATAGACGTTCTCAAGTTCGGATTTCGGATCCGACTCCATTGAACGAGGGGAGCACATTTTTGGAGCAGCGATTTGGAAAACCAAGGGCACCAATCTTCACACTGATTCGCTTGACAGATGTTTTTGGACGAACCGAGAGCACCGGAAGAACAAACCAGAGACGGCACGTAATCTTTAGATCGAGAAGTCGGCGAAGCAAAGGCTGGTTTTCTTTTGGATCCAGGAGGAATCCATAGTGCATAAGAAGAAAAGGGGGGGGGGGGGAACTTTGGACCCAGAAGCATACCACAGCCTGGATCTCAGAGACAGAACATGAGAAAGAAACTGGTTTGTTATTTCGTTCCGCCCAAATTCTAGAGTGATCAAGGAGAAATCTATCGAAGCTTCGTTGCTGGCTTTTTGAGGCCCAGGAGCACACCGGAAGTCGACACACGGTTTTGGGCCTAAGAGGCAGGGTATGAGAAAATGAGCTCGAGACCTTGATCTTCTTGCCGCGCAAAGAAGAGAGGGAGGAATTCAGGAAGATCCTCAGCACTCTCTGGGCAGTGGATTTTAGACCGAGAAGCAGGTAGAATATGCTTTCGGTTTCAGTCATGAATGTCGCGGTGTTGTTTTGAAGCACAGCGGTCACTGGCTCAGGGCATGAAATGATGCGAGACCACTTCGGAGCAGACATGTAAGGGCCTGCTGGAGGCTTTTTTGATGATCCAAGAAAACGCCAATGGAGCCGGGGGAGAAGCCATACCTAGCTTTTGCATTAAAGTTTGGTACGAGTGCATGTTGACAAATCCAAAAGCTGCACAAACATGCTTCCTCTGCTATCCACATGATGAAGCAACCACCTCCATGGAGGCGAGTCTGAGGCTCTGATAGAGTGGTCCAGCCATAGAGCGTGCCGTGATGATATTAAGTGCCGTTTGAGTGTTCATATCAGATTGCGACAATGAATTTGGGGTAACAAGCACTGTAGAGGTCAAGGCAAGGCTAGAACATGTAATCCATTGCAGAAACTTTAGATTACAGCTGGTCGTTTGCACCAAAGTTATAGGCAGAACCGGAGAATGGTCGATTCGAGAGTGCGTCCTGGTCCCTAGATAGTTGATCGAGAACATATCCACGATGAACCAGGGATGTTGCAGGTAGTTGCGGTTGCAATTGTGATCATGTGTGATGTTGGCTTCAAATCATGGACCGTCGCGGAATGGGGTTGACCTGAAGGAGGCCGGAAGATCATAAATAGCTGGCGTGCGGACTTTTGAGGGACTATGGTGTTAGAGTGGAGTGTCCTTGAGGAGTACAGAAGATCGAAAAGAGGGAGAGAGATCACTCATTTATATTCCAGTGGGGCCGGGTAAGGAACAGAAATCAGCGCTGGTGTCGGAGATAGGGGAAGGCCGGAAGCCCCCATTCCGAAGCAACGTGCCCGGGCTATCGTTGGTTCTCGGTATCAAGATAGAGAATGAGAAGAATTCACACGCGGTCAAGGTATTCTGTGACACAAGGAAATGCAAGATGAATGGGAACATGAGGGAAATGGCAGGATTCGAAGATTTTACGTAAGTGAACTACGAAAGTGACCGGGATAAGAGCACACCGTTCACAGTATCAGGACAGTTTGACACTCTGAGCACAATATGGATGAAGGAGAAAAGGCTTGAAAAGTCTGACACGTAGCAATCGTATGATAGGCAAACAGCCCCAAGCTCGCCGCCTACCATCAAATGACTAACCGGAAGAGCGTGGCAGCTCATCCTAGCGGATGAGCAAGATATGTGCGATGCGGCGCACTCTACGCCTCCAAACCCAGAGGGAGCTGTTTGTCACGTTAGGATCCGGGTTGGAGGCTAGATTGTCACCGCTTTGTAAGCAATGTACCAATGAAGTATCAGTGCCGGGTAAGATATGATCCCTTCGTCCAATCCAGCCAAGTATCAGGGGTGAAAACACACCACAAACAGCCTTCTTCAATGACTTGACTTAGCTGTTCAAAAATCAGGTTTTGGAAGCCGCGACAATATCAAGGAATCCAATATAGCAACGTGATCACGTCTGTGGTGTTGTTAGCAGCTGGCTGGTGGAGACGTTTGAGGTCAAACTCACTTGTCCTGGATGTGTCTGTGCAGGTCAGAGTATATCAATGACATCGACATCACCCCAACCCTACCTTTCTATCTGGATCCTCAAGACACTACCTATGTATACCCATTTCGAGATCTTTAAACCAAGCTGAAGCCGCGATCATGCCGGTTACCGATCCTGCAGTATCCCGTTGACACGAGCGTACTCTATGCTGCACAACTTTACCCACTGTCTGCGCAGATAATTCGCCGCCCGACGCAGCTCAACCCTAAAAGGGCGTCAAAGAGCCGTCTATACGTACGCCGATCTCATTATCCTTCCTCAAATGGTCATCAAAGTCATTCACAAAGACACTGCAGTCTTTACGCACTGTGTTGGATCCACAATCTAGAAATGGGTTCTCGCTAGCCGCCATGCAAGAATGAGGATACTTTGTCGGTGAGAACAAGTGGTCGATATAATTCCCCAGGGCTGATGGGACTTAGTGTCGGATTATTGGGTCTCCATTGCAGAATATAGACCATTTGGCTTTAGAAGTTGATGAGAAACGTGTGCTAAATATCCATGCCCCATCGTAAACGCCTGTACAGCGAATCCACGGTTGCTTTCGCATCAAACATAGAAGTGAGCTGAGAACCTCCAGCAAGGATTTTGTGGTCACGAGAAGTCTGACGAGTGTCAGAGACCGTAGCTTAGGCCAATATGATGTAGGCAACAGTTGATTAAGATCCAGAATTGATGATTCTGTGATAGGACCTTGATGACGCGTATCACCACTAGACAATAAGCTGAAGCTTCTCAGTGAAGTCAAGCACTTCAAGGCGTCGGTGAGTAGGTCCTTGTGGAAGCATTACCAATTCGACTGCGTAGCCCAATTCGTGTTTAATGCTAGGTCGAACCTTGTCCATCGCAAGGACTTGAAGACAGGATGGGGGAGTAATCGTGAGGTGGGAGCCGGGGAGGCAGATTGTTGAATGGACTTAGATTGAAAAGTTGATGGCTTATCCCCGTCCTCTCGCGATATGTTTCTACAACTAGTTCCGCACTGAACTTTCCTTCATTTGAGCAAGTTCCATTATGATAATATGAAATCCCCTCTAGAAAAGTGGCAGTCATCCCAGGGTCGTCGGACTGCTTGGAGTTGCAAGGCTGGAGAGCTCAGACGAAATGCTGTTGCGCCTATCCATGGCCATGGGATTGGCATGATGAAGTTTGTGAGTAGACTACGCACAAATGGGCTATGATAACGAGGGTAGTTTACTGCGGGTCTCCACACCCTAGAGGTAATAGTGATTCGAGCAAGGTCGTTGAACGACATTAGCCAATGACGAAGGGTAAGGATGTCTTCCGGCCCTGCGATTATTTGCTGCTGTTCTTGATGAAGGCCCTTGTAGTAGTTCTCGCACCACCTGGAAATCATAAGCTAAGAGGTTTTCTGCACTATGTAGACTCCCACATGTTCCATGCGGGTGTTGAGGTCTTATAGAGTTTGACGGCGGCCTTGCAGCTCGAGACGGAGGGAGATGGTCTGGTCTGATTTGGAAGTCGTGCCATATTTGATCCTTCCACGTGATGAAGCCATCAGGGATCGTGTGCTCATAACGTATCCTGCCATCGTTGGTGAAGGACTCTAGCCAAGCATCATCCCAGATGATCTCTTCCACCGTATTTTTCCAGTCCTCATGCTCTGCGACTATTCGAAAGCGCTCGATGCCAGCTCGACTAGGGGAGAAAAAGACTCTTCAAAGCGCAAAAGGGCCTTCTTTGACTTTATGAAGTACCTGGAAACGGGTTTTCTGATCTCTGCGTTAGAGAAATGGGGAAATGTCTCGAGGAGAAGTTCAACAGGAAGTCCTAAAAGAGGCATTCCGGATAATTAGGCTGTGGGAACTGTCCTGAACTATGGACGACCGCTAACGGCCTGGCCTTGGTTTCGCACATTGTTGCTAACCACAGCCAATGTCAAATCAAAGTTGGAACAAAGAATAATATGAAATAGTGCTTAAACTAGTAAAGACGAAGTGGCTATTGCCTAGAGAGAAGACGACTGAGATTTCGAACGGGAAACGGTCACAAAGAGAGCGTCGGCTTACCATTTACTGATGTCCTCTCACCTGCTCGTTGCCATTTCTGAATGTGATTCCGGGTCAGTTTGATCGCGATCAGTCTTGAGATGGTAATGCAGCTGTTGGCGATGGCGGTGAGGTGAAGAGTGCATGTCCATGGCGGCCGTGTTTGCTTTCCAAGTTTCTCTGCCAGCTGAGCCAACAGCCACCTCAACCGCACCCATAACCTCTACTCTGTACGCTTGATCATCTCGGTTTCATACTTTCGCATCCATCTCGCAGGTCATGATCAGTCAGCTTAGATCCAGAAGATTCTATCCGACGTCTTGGCTGCGGCGTACAAAAGAACCCCACTGACCTCCGCACTTCGTCCGTGCGCCTTATCTTCACTCTTCCTTGCCTCACTCACGTTCAACCATCCACCACTCTTCAGGATGCCACCAGGCAACGAATATGCCGCCGAACAACTCAAAGCAAAAGGCAATGCACACTTCAAGAACGGGGAGTACGAGTCGGCCGAGGGCTTCTATTCGCAAGCAATTCAAAAGAACAGCAAGAACCCGCTGCTCTTCACGAATCGCGCCAACGCAAGACTGAAGTTGGAGAGGTGGCAGGATGTTATCGATGACTGTATAAAGAGTATCGAGCTGATGCAGGAAAATATGAAGGCTTTTTTCTACCTGGGTATGGCTAGAACTTACTAAAGGAGGTTAATTGCTTATCCGAGAACAGCGCAAGCGCAGCTTGCTATCAACCACCCCAACGAAGCTCTCTCGAGTGCCTTGATGGCTTATGAGCTATGCTCTCGCTCATCTCAACAAACCTCCAATGCTGCCACTATCTCGGCCCTCGTCCTAAAATGCAAAAAGGCCAAATGGGAGATCAGGGAACGGGACCGAATACGGCGACGCCACGCGCTGCTCGCCGACCTGGAGATCAAATTGGAAGAAGAGTACAAGAAAGACGTCTTTGATATTGACGAGCGAATACAAAACGGAGAGATAGGACAAGTGGAAGCACAAGAAGAAAAGGCTGAGCGAAAGGGAGAATGGGAAAGGAAGGTCAAGGATCTGAGGACAGCGTTTGCGTTGAGCGATCCTGAGAATATGAAAATAAGAGAGGTGCCGGATTACTTGGTCGATGGAATAACTTTCGAGATCATGCATGATCGTACGCTGCCTTAGCAATGTTGGAAGAGATATGGATTTCTGACTGATGGATTTCTAGCTGTTGTCACGAAGAACGGGCGATCTTACGAACGCGCGACTATCATAGAACACCTCAAACGCTCCGCAACAGACCCCTTAACCCGCGAACCCCTCACAATAGCTGAGCTGCGGCCGAATATTGCGCTGAAAGAGGCATGCACCGAGTTCATGGAGGCCAATTCTGGCTGGATCTATGATTGGTAGGTGAGTACTTGTTAAGGAGCGACTAAGGACGGGAAATGGGTGGTCCCAGGGATAACTAAGACTGGGAAGCTAATGTTTCTATAGTGAAGACGGAGAGGTTGATTCAGATACCCGGTGGGCGCATCTTTCTTCTCTATAGTGGAAGAACGCGATCCAAAGCTTTCTTTGCACATATTCTCTTCGTATTCTTGGATTAGCGTTGCATTTGCATCGAACAGAGCATACGGACGGCTATGGCGTCTGGGTACCGTTTTAGGTTTGCGAATTCGTGGTTGTTCTTAGAAGATACTCCTTTCCGCGTATACCCCTTTCAACTAAGGAGTTAACCTTCATTCAAAATTAATGGCTGTCGGTTTTGATACTGTGGATTTGTTCTAGTAGGGAACGAAGAGTTGGCAGATCAAATAGTACATCTGTGGCGATGACTTTCCCTATATTTCATAAACTTTATGATTAGGGTAACAACTTGGCTTACGAAGCTCGAAAAGGGTAGGTAGCCAAAGATGGCCATGACTCCGGGTCAGTTGCATGGCCGGCAGTAAGGTCATTAGCACCAGTCGTATTTTTTAGTATCCATTTCTGCCTAGCCCGATCAAAAGTTCTGACCGTGGATAGGTCACGCGGCGTATGAATCGAGTGGCACATGGGAAGCTCAACAGTATAGTTCCTATCCATCACGAACTGTAAAATGTCTAGAACCATTCGTCCAGCTCCCGGCTCCCCGTGATCATGACCGAAGGAAGCGTAAAAGTGCTAGATCAAAGTGCCTAAGCAGAGGGATGGTAGCTTCAACAGAAGATGCAAGATTGGGTGCAAGGGTAATGTGCGAGATTTGCTTTGCTGGATTGTTTTTCTTGCCACTCCATCACTGCCTTACCTAGGTAGTCCAAGTCTTACCCGGCGGAGTGAAGGTAACATCACGTGGAGCGCTGAAGTCTTTAGACTACCTTCTGGTGGGTGAATTACATCTGTAGCCGAGGAAAAGCCGCTAGTGCTCACCACAACGTCGATATCAACATCAATACGTAAACATAACTCAAAATTCTTCACCTCTCCGCACCCATTTTCCATCCGCCCAAACCCAAGCTCCCACCATTGACCAATGCAAGCATGGACTCTGAGCTCTACATTGCAACCTACAAGCGCTACAAGGCCTGGACAGCGCGCTTTTTGGGTTGGCTTATTCTCCAGCCGCGCAGATCTCGGAGTGACGAGCTGTTCCTCACTCATGACGAACACCAGGGCATCTACAGCCAAATGGATCCTTCTGCCTCAAAGGGCATCACGGTCTCAATTCCAGAGCTTCCTTGGCTGTCAAAACTCGTAGCAACCTCTACGAAACCGAAGATGTCCAGATTGGGGTACTGTGGACGCTTCGGGATATCATTGCTTGTCGAAAGCAGTGCGCATTGAACTTCGTCATGCACGCAAAGCAGCCAATCACAGAGACTCAGGCAAGAGCGACCAAGGACATGGGCATATAATTATTGTTCTTCAAGAAGTCTTTTAGATATTGGAGTCGGCAGCTGGTCCCGACGCATTCAATGGCCCTGCCACCACCGGAGCCAGTTCCGATAGCACAAAGGCGAGAAAAGATGTCATCGAATATCTCTCGAGCTCGAAGAAAGCCTTCCACATGACAATCAATTTACGACCCATCCGGTCGTGTCCCAGAAATCAACACAAAAGACGAAATATGAGCTTGGAAATAGCCTTGACCAATTCATCGAGGACTCTATGGCCGGCCTGTTCTGCCTTTACAGAGACGTCAAGCGCATCCAGAATGCGTTGAATAACATCTGGCGAGGCTACAAGCTCGGAAGGCTGGACTTGATCACAGCAACATTGACCACCAATGTAGCAATTGATATGCTCCGAAACGCGGAAAGCGATTTCAGGTCCTGTTTTCCCTATCCAGCGGAGTACTCCTAGACCCTCTTCCTCTTCGCACTTGCTAGTGGAAACCCTAACTCCAACCAGCGATATGAGGCCTGGATGGGTGCCGGAAGTAATCCTGGTGCTCAACTGCCAAAGGCAGTCCTTGAGTATTTTCTGTTCTCTCACATTTGGGGTGCCCTCCAAGCCACGACCGCATTCAACAGTCAAACTCGGAGACACCCCGGTATTCAAGACTGTTTGGCCCAAATGCCTGCGTTCTTTAACTACGATCCAACCAGGATGCCAAGTGACTGGGCACAATTCAAGATAGATCTGAGCACGATTTGCCCCACGAGCCGAGACCTCACAATCGCCTACAAGACGAATACTGGCTTTCCCTGTGATGACGACTTAACGTCTGGAATTTGAATGAGTTAGATGGCACACAGAAGGCCAATATTTGGCTCCTCCAGGCTGTCCAAATGCACATTGATATCCTCCAGGTACTGGGCGGGCAGCTCACACGTCCTTGGAAAGAACTCAATGACCTTTACGATAATATAATCGCCACTATGCGTCAACATCACAAGACCTACAATTCTAAGCAGGCCGACGATTTCCTACAACTGGTTTCAAGATTCAATTCGAAAATTTTCTCCTTCGAGATGTCCGCTTTGCAATTGAGTTTATTAAAAAGGATTAAATTGCGATCGCTATGAAACAGCAAGGCATCCTGGATCCTGCTTATCAGCCATTCCAACTCTTTGAATCACTCCCCATCACCAGTAGATTGTATGCATTCAGACTACTCAGCAGGGTACAAGTGATATGGATTCAACTCGCAAACCCTCTGTTTCATGTCATCTCCTGTGCACATCTCTACAACGCGCTCAGGCAAACCAACCTCCTTCCTGTTTCGTGGTCATATATGGAAGCCTTTATTAAGTTACAGACCCATTGAAGATCTTCGTTGGCAAACCACCTATAAACTACAACGGTTTCCTGCGACATTATCAATTAGCCGCTGGCATATCCCCAAAGCTTTTGCCAAGGGAGAGTCTCGGAGATACAAAGACTTCGGTGAAAACCCACACTGGACCGAGAAACGCTGAAACAGGCAGGTGAATGAGCCCATATTAGCCTTGATGCTGCGATCTTGGGAGAAACAGTACAGAAAAGGATGCACGCTCTCCCAATACGACTTCTGGGGCATCCTCAAGCTCATCAGCATCCCCAACTTCGTCGAGCCTAAGAAGTGGGAAAGCAAGGTCCGGTTGGACGGTGCTCAAATCCTAGCAGGAGTCTCTCACGTCCTTTCGAAGGAAGAACTGCATCTTCGATTCGACTTGCCTGGAAATGAATAGGTAGTGTATTAAGATCCTTTCCCAGGTTACCCAAACGCTCACTGCCTTTCTTCGACCGACCTCATCTCTCAAGTTTGGGCTCTGTCAGCATATCCCAGAAATCTTCCAATTTGCGGTTAGTGTCGTTCGAAAGCAATTTCAGGGCTCGAAAGATGACAATGACGACTGGGATCCATAATTCACTGTGAAATTAGGCTAGAAATGGTTGAAGGAAGCCGTGTCGATTTTTGATGGCTGCCTGAAGGAACATGATGGTGACGCTCCGCCAGCGCTGTGTTCTATGGATCCGATTTCCAGGGCCGTGGATATGAAGATTGAACGGAAACCTCGTTTCACGAGCCGGGAATGGCCTGTTCTGCCACTGGGAGCAAGAAAATCTGCTCGTAACAGGTCCCGCACCCCGGGCTCGGTCAAAACTTCTCCAAAACGGGACGTTCCTGTATTCACTCCTAGCGATAGCGTGAAATCATCACCGATTCGCAGTGCTCCTGTTCTCACTGCAGATTCTAGCAGGAGGCCGAGAAGTCCATCAAAACGTCGCCTACCTGCAGGCTCAGCGACCGGATCACCACCAAAGTGGCGTGCCAGCCTCTCTCCTGTTGAGTTTCCTCACTAGGGATGGGGATGCAGGATTGTGCTTCCGGGGCCTCCTCCCCAATTTCCCTTGAACCCCTGCATGTTCCTGAGGGCATCTTTGTTCTGGCACTATATACCACCCTGTAGTCACCATCCTGTACCGGACAGAACTGGGTGGAATTTGATGTCGGGTCTTGTCTTTTGCCTACTCGGTCTGCTAATACTAATCTTCATTTGTTTGATCCCTTCTGAATGTCATCACACTTCTTGTACAATACTTTTCATAGGTAAAACACTTCAACATATTCCCCCTTGCCATACTTGTGAAGTATACCATGTCCAGCTCAGCAACCCCCCAACCCAACTTTTGCCAGGGTGAATGGGATTGTACGTGATCATGCTAGCGCGTTCGGGGCTTTCGGAGCTCGGCTCACCGTTACCGATAATTCCGCCCCACCAATACCACAGATTACGTAGCTGCCTTGACATCACTTCCCAACAACAAGCTTCTCTGTGCCACAACGGCGCATACCTACGACGATGTCGTTGGAAGGTGGAATTGGAGTTGTCGTTCCCGACCCTGCATCTACCTCGTCCGTCTCACACGTGATAAAAAACAGAGACACTGATGTGCCCTCTTCAGCTTCACGCAGCAAACGTGCGCGCAATGACAGCGACGACAATGTGGAATTGCCTCTCAAACGGTTTCGACGCGAGGGAATGTTTCGCTTTCTTGATTTACCTGGAGGTTAGGAGCAATCTCATCATGATAATCTGCATCCTCTGCATTTCTCGTCTTCGATCACTAACGGCTCCACAGAGCTCCAAAACCAAATATACGAATACGCCGTAGAAGAAACAGGGAAAGACCTCTTGTACAAAACAACAAAGGATTCCCTCCGACCCAAACCGCCGATCCCATTCCTCGGCTTAACCCAAACATGTTCGAAGATCCGATCGGAGTTCCGAGGCTGGTGGATGAGCGTACACACAATTCCACTCTATCATGCCGAGCGGTATATCTCCTCCTTCCTTCTGCCCCCAGCCAAGAAGGACAAAAAGCGGGCCGAGTCACCAAAGGGAAAGCTTGCGATTCAGGTTAAGGATCAAGGGATGAAGATGGACATGGTGCGGATCCTGAGGCTGAAAGCCAGGATTCCCGATTACGAAATCACTTTTGTGAGGGGCGATGAGGAAGTTTCAGCGGAATATCTCTTCGGTGATTGGGGATGGGCTTGTCCGGGTAAGATCAGAGGGTTGAACCAGCTGATTGGTAATACTAACCCGAAATGGCTGCGATGGATTCGGGGGAGTCTTGTTACCCAGGTGCGAATCGATGGCCAAGATCTGCATATCGTTGTGAAAGAGAGGGCTGCGGAAAAGTGGATGAAGCAGATGGTTTTGCCCACTATTCCGGATGATTTCGTGGCGACGATCGGCTTGGATGGGTTGGAGTACTTCAAGGTTGGGTTCGGCGTCTGCTACTAGTGAAGAAGAGCAGGGATGTCAAGCTTTGGGACGGAGGGCGCTCTTAGGGATTTCTGGGGCTCCTGGAACTTCTCTTGTCAGCATAGGGTGCTAGGAATTGCATGTTGAGGAATACGACAGGTTGATTCGATCATAAGCGGCAGCAATTTTGGGTGGGCTTAATTCAAATTGCCATTTTGGGAACTTGCCAACCATAATTGCGCTTTACCCAAATATTTTCAAGCCCTTGCTTAAATACCCGGAGACGGACTAACGACCACATAGCTTTGGGTTTTGGTAACGATCTCCTCGGTGCATGTTCCTTTCTCTCGACAATTTTTGCAGTCCGTCACTCGGCTTTCAAACTGCTCTCTCGGCCCATTCAATTGTACCTGCGGTACTCGCACATCTAGGTACCATGGCAGCGTGTCCGCCGTCTCTACCATCCACTTGAGGATAACCTCTCTCATTCGCGCCTTCACGTCTGCATACTCTGGCAGCGCTGCCAAATTATTGTACTCTTGGGTATCATTCCGCATATACAACTCATCTGCCTCGTAAAGCCGGTAGACGTAAGTATACTCTCTATCCCGAATCGACACCGTCTTACCGACGAGCGCCGTATTGTCACGCTGGAGAGCAATTTTGATGTCATATGGATACGGCCCCTGCTCTAGCAGCGGTTCTTCAGAAACCAGGAATCCACCTTCTGTAAAAGCATATTGCTTGTGTGGAATCGTTTCATTGCGACCCGCAGCATGCATTGCATCCACAAGGGATAACCCATAGTGTGAATAGTGCTCACCTGTTGATCCGAGCTGTAGCATCGTGGGAACAAGGTCGACCATCTCGGTCATCTCCTCGTACACCGCGCCATTGGGCAGGCCAGCTCCGCCAATGATGAGAGGCTCGTGCACGAGGTTTTCAGAGACGACAGATGGCCATTTCTCGACGAGACCCAAATCGCCAAGGAACTCGCCATGGTCGGTGAAGAACATGGTAATAGTGTCGTTCCAGAGACCTTTCTCGATCGTTTTGTTCATAATGCGGCCGAATTGGTCGTCGACTCTGGATATCATGCCATAATAGACAGCTTTAACTTCCTGCCACAAAGCGTCCGTTGCGCGGTACGTATTGTATTGCTCGCGAATCTACTGGGCATACTCTGGCTCGTGGCCACTCTTCTTCTCTACTGAAGCTGGAGCCGGTATCTCAGATCGATTGTACATGCTAAACCAAGGCTCTTCGACTCCAAAAGGCGGGTGCGGGAATAACAGAGGGAGAAACAAAACCCAGGGCTGATGCTGTGGTGGACATTCAAGCCAGTCGAGCGCGCCGCGGATCATCTTCTCGTCGTAATCTAAAGCCTGGGACGAGTTTCGCAGACCCCTATAAAACACCCTGTTCCAAATGCTGTTTCTGTCCGGATCGGGATTTGACTCTGTTGGTGGGTTGCTCGCGTTGAAGCTGCCACCGTCCCTCGATTCTACGGATACGGAATAGCTAGGAGCTTCGGCGAAGAGCGGAAGAGTTACATTCTCGAGGAATCCGTATTCATTGACGCTTTCTTCCGTTGCATTGACGGCGAACAGATCACCGCGCGGACCAAGATATGCAATGTGGTACCCACCAAAATCTTTCAAACTGTGGAATAGATTCGGCTCACCCGGTTTCAGCAAATTGTTTAGGCTTCGATGGCCGCTCACGTGCGGATATTGGCCGGTGAAGATGCTGCAGCGTGACTGTGAGCATACAGAGGCTTGGGAAAACATGTTGGTGAAGCGGGTTCCCATGCTGGCGAAGCGGTCTAGGTTGGGTGTTTTGACGATCTATTTGAGATTTCAGCGATGGATGGTCTTGGAACGAAGAGAATTCTCTGCTGTACCTTGTTTCCTGTAAAGCCGACAGAATCGTAACGTAGTTGATCTGGCATGAAGATGATGAAGTTGGGTTTTGTCACGTTGAGCCCGTTGGGCTTCGAGGGCTTCATCAACGGGTGCTCTTTTGAAGGGAGGGGAGTTTGGCCGATGGGTAGAGATTGGGCGCATGTTTGCACTGCGAGCAGGAAGGAAGTAATGGTAGCTTCTCTTAATAGAAGCATGTCGCTGGGCTGGATTGTTGTAGATAAAAAGCAGACAGTTTCTTCGTCTTCAAATATATGGTGGGTGAGTTTTAGGAGTTCGGCGGACGAAGTCGAAATATAACTACTGCTCGGGACTTGACTTCCAGACGTCCCTGCTTCTCCGCACAGCTTATAGCAACATCTGTGTACTCATCTTAATATTCGGCAGGTTCTCTTCCGGAGGTACCCTGTTTCGTGAAGGTTGATTTATCCCCGCATTTGAATGCTGAATACGGAAAAGTTCTTCTGCAAACCTCGGTTCGGACTCCCAATCGACAATCAACGAGTTGTCAAAATTTACTGTCCAGTCAAGCGGGAAGGAATCGATGGGTGGATACGAACTCAATTAAGGCGTTGCGGTTGGTCCGATCTCCCGGGGTCGTATACAAATTCTCCGGATCACGTGATATGCCGGTTGGGATATCTGTCCTGCTTCTAACTCCCAATGTCTACTGCATCATCTCTTAGGACAGTTCACCTTGATTGCCAACCTGAATCTGTTCAATACCGCCAATGCATACATTGGTAGAATTACTCCTAGCGATGTCACAGTACACTTTAAATACTCCCAGCGAAGACTTGGTGTGAAGGCAAAGTTTTTGACGGTGGTGTTTAGCGTTCTTCTGGTTATCAGGAAAATCTTCAGATTTCCTGATGTGGATGGTAGGATTATAGATATGCTAGATCTTGGGAAATAGTATTAAGGAGGTGGTTGGAAGGTCACTATGAGGTGAGGAGAACATGCCAGCCGCGTACCAAATCGAGGCTTAGGGGAAGAGGATTGAGTCTATATAGTAATTACAAGAATGCGGCTGAATCACCACCGTCATACTACTCCAAATGTTGGGACAGGGAAAACAATCCATCAACGTCGCTGTCGCATTAACCTTTCTCCGCTGATCGTCGATATGTGATTCTCAACACCAAGTGTTCTCACTTAGATGACGGGCAAATGTCTGTGTGTGGAAATGCTCAATCAGGCTAAGATCGGAGGTCCGTTTCACTGCGATTTTGAAGCAAGTTGTATTAGAACAAAACTATAGGGCAGGGGGCCCTTAACATGCCTATCGGATTGAAAGACTTGTGCAACCCACCATTCTCTCCTGGATGGCAAGTTCGTACCACCGCAGTCTAGCAAAAGGGAAGTTGTGTCAAGTAAAGCCGGCATTCTACCCCGAAAAGTAACACTCCTATCACGCTTACCCTCTCGTGCACGGCCCCACCAGCAGCTACACTAGCCACACCCCACCATTTACCCCACCAACTCTCTCACTTCCTTCGGAATCTATGACCTTTCTACCCACTTACATCACTTATCCCGACCCAAAATTCCATCAAGTAGAGTAGCGTTGTATATCTTCTATTCCGTCCTTTTTAAGCTTCTTACTCGTTTTCCACGTTCTTTTCCCGCTATTCTTGAGAGATTTGCTGACTTTAAACCTGCAGGACATAGCTCCCGATCCTGCGCCATTAAGTCTGCTAAAGACATCCAAGAAGAGCCCTAGTCATAATAAAGAGCTAAATGACACTTAAGAAGAGTACGTAATACCTTACTGCTACACACATTGTCCACACTACAAGCTCAGAGAATACAGGAGTTTGGATCTAGGACTTAGGAAGCCAGCTTTCACCCTCACCTTAAGTACTGGCGAAGGCTTTAGAATGGCAATTCCTTACCTCTTCCGAGCTTCTAAGCCTTACTTCTCAGAGATTCCGAGGGTTGTGCATAGCTATTCTCTTGCCAGTATTCTCACCTTTATCTGAGCTCTATCTAAGCTCTATATTCAGCTTTTCCTTCACAAAATCTTATTAGACACGAGCTTGTCTCCTGCCTTTCGCGGTGGAACATACGCTCACTTACTTTCCACATAAGATAGAAGTATTATATAAGTCATCTACTGTACTTACTCTATTAACCTTATAAACTCTTCATAATCCCTGAGAAGTGCCTACTGATGTCTTATTATTCTTATAACCTAATAGCTAGTAATTAAGATAAAGGCTCTAGTAAATAGATACGCTAAAAAGTAGGAGAAGTAAACAAAGATACCTAAGTCTATAAAAAAGAAAAAACTTATATGTTAATAAATCTTGCTAGAATATTTCTTATATATTCTAAGCTTTTACTAACTTTTCCCTGTAGTAAGCTCTTATTAAAGATTAAATTATATATATATTCTTTTCTAATTTTTCTAAGATAATACTGCTCTAAATGATTTGGTTTTGTATATAATATTTTATTTTTTACTACTATTTCTTTTATAAACCTATATTTTCTAAGCTCTTTGGGGTATGTTACTAACTTTAGTATCTTTTAAATTCTAGTTTTTTAGTAATAAAGTAAATAAGGAGTAAATTATAAAAAAAAAATATTATTAGTTTCTTAATACTATTCCTACTGCATGTGCGGCGTAGTAAGTTTCTTTTTTTCTTATTTCTTTTATTATATTCTATAAGCTTTTACTATTTTTAAATAGAAGATACTTTAGAATAGTAATATATTTAATAACATAAGAGTTTATAAGCCCATCTTATATAGATATTACTTTAAAAGATATATATTTTTAGTGTATTATAAGATTTTTTTACTTAAATACTAGTGTATATTACCTACTTGTCTTAAGTTCTAATACCTTTAAATTAGTCTTTATAAAATAAGAGTCTATTTTTATTATAATTCTTAAACTTTAGCTGCTATTATATTAATAATAATAAATTTCTTTACTAAAGTACTAGCTAGCCTTTTAAGTGACCTTTTAAATAAAGATATTTAGAATATATAAGAATAATTAAAAAAAGCGCACGGTATTTAGACTATAAATTAAATATATCTTTATATTTTCTTTAAATTTTTATTATATTTTCTAAGAGTCCTGGCTAACTTATTTATGTTTATTAAATATTAGACTTTAAGTATTCTAAGATTACCGCAGTTTAAAAAGCCTATTATAAATATAAAACTAAGAATATAATCTTTAGTATATATTCTTAGTATTTCTAAGCTTTAGATATAGGTCTTACTATTAATTCTAAGCTCTAAACCTAAAATACTAGTAAGAGAGTAAAGGTTACGTGATATGTAATCTAAAAAAAAAAAAAAAAAAAACACTAAGATATTATAATAGTAAAGTTAGAAATAAAAATATAGCTACTAAGTTTACTATAGTTTTTATAAAAGATATTTAATATTTCTAATAAATTTTACTTTTATTCTTATGAAATTTTATTTCTTTTTATTTTTATAAAATATTTTTTTAGCTATCTTTCGCTTTATTCCTAGCCTATTTTTATTAGTTTATTATAGTTTTTAGTTATATTTATAGGATTTTATAAAGGCCCTTTAATACAAGTAGCTTTAAGAAATATATTAGATATTATAAAGTTTAATTCTACATAAGCGTAATCTATAAATATAAATAAAATAATATAAAAATTAATACTTATTACTATTCTCGTTACTATTTTTGTTATTATTCTTAATAGTTTGAAATTATAAGGTTTTTTGCTGGCCTATTAGTTTTTATAGCTTTTTTCTCTTTTTATTAATATTTTCTATATTTATTTAGGTTACATACTTAGGGTTTGGTGTTACCAGAAAGAGTTAATAATAAAACCTTAAAAAAAAATATAAATACTAAGGATAGTATAGGAGAACTCTGGCCTTACTAAGTTAATTATTACTTTTTTTTTTATAATTATAAAATACTTTTAATATAGTCTTTTATATATCATAGTAGTTAAATAGCTGAATCTTATAAATTATAAAATAATTATATATATATAAAAGGAAAGTCGGCGCCTTACTATTTAAATATTAAAATAGCTAAATATTATCTCCTAAAACTAAAGTAAAAAGAGCTTATATTTACTTAAAGTTTTTAACTTTAGGTATTTAATTTACTTACTATTAGTATCACGTTACGCCCGCTTAATCTTAGTATTTTAAATTTATTAAGATTTTTATAGTAATTAACAGGAAATAGTTATATAACTTATAATAAATATACTTTTTTTAATACACTATATCTCTAGTAGAGAGGCCTGCTAATAATAAGAAATATATAAAAATTATAAGAAATATAAGTAATTACCTTATATAGATACTTATATAATAGAAGATTTCTAAACTCTATACTATCTAAAGCGTTATTATCTATTAGTAAATGCTATATATTATAAGCATATATCTTATAATTTCAGACGTAATTTAGACTTATTATTTGTGAAATTTTATAGCTATAATATTGTAGCCTAGTGTTATGTTATAAGTTACTAACTTACTAATATAAAGTATACTAGCAACTAGCTGTTTAACTGATTACTATAATAGTTAATTAGTTCTCTCGCTTCCGGATTAGATAGCTCGTTAGACTTAGTGGAAGTTAGTTGACCTAGTAGAGGTAAGAAGAAGCGATACGGTAAGTTGAGATTCAACAGAATAGTATTGAACTATTTTACTTGAGGTTTGAATCTTAATTTTAGAGTAACTATGAAGAATCAAAAGTAATTGTGAACTGTCTAATGCCTCATACTTATAGTAGATCCTCCGTGCGTACATTGTATACCTTTGCATAGTATATTGGATACTGCTAGAGGCTGCTAGAGATGTCAGAGCCTCTGGCTCCCTCTGGTATTTCTGGCTGCCAAGTCTTGCCTCCTCACGTGGGTGGATGCTCTGAATCCGTCCACATGGTTCCGTATCTTTATCCTCACTTCTTGGCCCGTGCCTTAGCCTACGCCAATGCGTCCCGTGCCTGCTTGCAGTTCTTCCTCTCAAGTTCGAACATACGTTTCCATTCTAGAGCTTTATTGGCTGTTGTTGCTAGTTCTTTCAGCTCTTTAGGTGCAGTTGCCTTTTTGTTACCATCCATAACACTATCCCCCTCTTCTAAGTCTTTGTCTTAGAAGATAGTTTCTTCTTTCCATAAGCAGTATAAAGGTAGCAGGTCTTCTACTCTATGTTCTAGACTATAAGACCTTCAACTCCCTTTCTTCTCTGCCCAGCTTCCTAATGATGACACGTCCTAAGTCATCTCTAATACGTGCTCATTGCCTAGCTTCTTAAATCCATAACAAACCCTGTTACATGCTGACACCTTATTCAAATTGTTCCCGCCGAGGCGATGACTGCCTTATGAACCTAAGTTCTAGCCATTATTCAGCCTACACTGACCGTAATGTAAAGTGTGATCTGATTGTGTCGCAATTAGAATAGAATTATCTTAATTATAATAAAGTAAAGCTTTATTACCAACTTAACTCCATTGAAGATCAGCGTTCTGAACTTCGTGCTTATGAGTTATAACTTCATCATAAACTCACGCAAGTGGATTCAAAAGAGAAGGAGATGTTTAATCAAGAAATGACCTCAATCCATAAGGTCCAAGCTCTTAAAGAGGAAGAGGCTCGTTCTTAGAATTAAGAAACTTACACACTATAACCTGCAGTTCAAGCTTCCTCCTAGCCTGTCACTTCGCCTTCTTTATACTTCAGTTTTAATTGGAACGCGTTCCACTCATCTTTCCCTTAGAATACATCCTTTAAATAAGCCCCTGCTGGCTCATCTGGTGATATTAGTTAATTAGTTCTGAACTATTCCTCAGGTTCCTAACTAGCTCCCACGTATCATCTTCAGGTCCGTAATCCTTCTATCTAACTAGGTATTTCCACTAACGCCTAAACTGTTGATAGTCCAAGATTTATTAGACCTCATACTTAGTTGTGTCTTCCTCAAGTTTAAGTCTTATCCATAGTTTAGCGTTCTATAGTGCTAGTTCTAATAACAAAATATGAAAAACTAGGTGAATCCTTGTGTCCTTAGGTAGTTGTAGTTCATAATTTATAGGTCCTATTTATCTTTTAACCTTAAATAGTCCCAATTTGATGTGATCCAGTTTTTTTGATGGTTGTTTTATTTCTAAATTTTTTCATAATAGAAAAACCCTATCCCCCTTCTTGAAGGTTAGTCCCTTAACTTTAGATTTATCTTTCTGTTGCTTGCTGAGGTCTCCTTTCTAAGTAATTTTTCTCACTATTTCTTAATAAAGTTATTGCAACTTCTTAATCTTTATTCTTACTAATTCTAATATCTTGTCTAATTTCCGTAGTTCTTGATAAGCCGTAGGCTTATAACTATAATTCGTAAAGAATAGTAATCTTCTAGTGGTTAATGACTTTACAGAGTTGTATATAAACTTAACTATTAGTAGTAAGTTAATCTAATTATCTTGTTACTTATTAACATACATCTATAGGTATTATTCCAGTATCTGATTTGTCTATTCTGTTTGTTTATCTATTTATAAATAAAATGCTATTAAGAGGCGGTGCTTGGCTCCTAGCTTTTTTATAAACATCTTTTAAAATATTAACGTGAATAATTTATCTCTATTTGTGATAAATTTCTATAATAATCCATATCATGCTATTAGTAGTCTAATAAGTATAGTTACTAATTTATCTACTTTAATCTCTATATACGTTAGTTTAAAGTATGCGTATTTTATAAGTTAGTTTATTATAACTAGTATCATATCATACTATTAGCCTTAAAAGGTGGTTATTATTAGTATTTCTATAATAAAGTTTATTATAACTAATTCCTATAGTTGGTCTGGTGAAGGAATTAGTTATATAAGTTTATATTCCTTATATTTTAATACTTTATTTTTTTTATACTTAATACATTCTGAAAAAATAGCTCTAACCTTTTTTTATATTCTAGGAATCTAAAAGTGTTTATTAATCCATTCTATAGTCTTTTTAATTCCTTAATATCTATATATCTTAATTGAATATTAATTTCTAATAAATTCAGTCTGTAGTGCTTCTGGTATAAAAATAGTTTTAATTTTATACTATTATAGTTATCTATAGTTATATTCTTTAATCTATTTTTATTATATATTTTTAATAATAACTATTGCTCTAATATCTATTTATAAGCTTCCTAAAGATCTGTCTAATCTTTACTTAAGTATAGTATTATAGATTTCCAGTATATTCCTTATATAGTCTACTCTTTAACTAAGTGTATTAGCTACTATATTTTCTTTTTCTAATTTATAGAGTATTTAAAAATTAAATATAGAGACTAGCTCCTACTATCTAACTTATTATTAATTTAACTTTTTAGTTATTATAAATGCCGTTAGATTTTTGTGATTTAAATATATAATAATCTAGTATTTAGCTCCCTCTAAGTAATATCTCTATTTTTTAAATACTTATATTATTACCAATAGTTTTTTATCATAAATATCATAGTTTAACTTAGTAGTTGTAAGTTTATAAGATAGAAAGTCTATTAAGTATTTATATTTATTATTTTATATTTATAATAGAATAGCTCTTATAGCTCCGTCTAATGCGTCCGTATATATCTCTATTTAAAGTCATAAATTAAATATCTTTAATATTAGTAGTTATTAGAATATTTCTTTTAATATTATGAAAGCGTTTTCTTTGTTTTATTTCTACTTAAATTATTAATCCTTTTTCAACAGTTCCGTTAAGGGTGATGTGATTTTTAAGTAATTCTTAATAAACTATTTACAAAACTCTATAAATCTAAGAAAAGAATAAATTTCTTTAGTGTTTATTAGTGTTAGCTAAGATAGTATATCTTTTATTTTATCTAAGTTAACTATTATTCCATTTTAGGATACTAAGTATCCTAAGAATTTAACTTTTATTTTATAGAATATATATTTTTCTGTTTAAATGTATAGTTTATATTCCTTAAGCTTTTATAACACTCTTTTAATATACTTAATATGTTCTTTTAGCGTTCCGTTCATGTATATAAGTATATTATTAAAATATGTTATTATAAATACGTCTAGGTATTCCCTTAGTATATAGTTAATAATTATCTAGAATATTACTAGTGTGTTTGTAAGTTCTATTAGTATAACTAAGTATTTAAATAGTTTATATCTTATTTTAAATATTATCATTCATTCGAGTCCTTTAGTTATTTATATTTAATAATATTTATTTTTAATATTAAAAAGGCTAAACTATTTAGCTTCTCTGAGTTTATTTATAAGTTCTAAAATTAGTAGTATTAGGTAATGATTTTTTACTATAGCTTTATTAAGGTATTTGTAATTAATATATAATCTTAGTTTTCTATTCTTTTTTAGTATAAAGAGTATTAGTAAAGCTATTTTACTTTAACTAGTTTATATATATCCTTTTTATTAATTTTCCTGTAAGAATTTTCATAATTCTTCTTATTAATAAATAGGTACTTGATATAATAGTCCTGGTTTTAAATCTATTTTTTCTTTAAGTATAATTTTGTAGTTTTAGTTCTAGTATTCTAGTAATTAGTCTTTAGCTTTTTTAAAGAACTATTCTCTAAATTCCTCTTAATATTTATCTAGTATAATAAATGTAGTATTATAAAATATCACTTTCTTTATCTATATTATAGCTTTTATTTATCTATAGTAGTCCTTCCAGGTTCCTACAGACTTTATTTTCTAATTAATTATTAGATTCTATTATACTAGCCAATCCTATTCTAAGATAAAATCTTTATTATCTAGATTTATAATTTTAATATAATAGTTATTTGTATAACCTGCTGTCTTAATAGTCACATTTTATATTTTAAGATTAATTAGTTTTTTTCTAAATACTACTGGACTATTGTTTATGTGTTTTACTTATATAAGTTTATTTAAAACTCTAGTTAGTATTTAGTATTTCTATATTTATTTATTTAATATAAGTGTTTTACTAGCCCTATTATCTATAAGTGCTAGTGTTTAATTACTGTTAATATATATATTTATATATAGCTTATTTTCGTGTTTCCTTTAGTTTAGTTATGTGTATATAATTATTATATTTCTTCTAACTTTTTCTTAGCTCTCTAGTAGCTTAGTTATAGTCTACTAGTTTTCTAGTTTTTTATATATAGTTAACTCCTAAGTGGCAGTCGTTTCTTTAGTGTTTTTTTTTTAAGTTTATAAATTAAATATCTCTAAAGTTAACATACTTCTTTATTAAGTATTTTATATATATTTCTAGCTTATTCTCTATAATCCTAACACTTCCATCCCAAGAAATATTCTTAATATGTGAGTTTTTTATGTGAGTTTATAACTAATAATTTTTTTTAATAGTATTTAGTCTAGTATTATCAGCATCCTATCTAGTATTTATCTTATAATAGTTATTTATATTAGTCTAAGTTTAGGTCCTGTAGTTTATTTTCTAAATTTATATAAACCAGTTCTTACTATAAGTTAAGTTTCTTTTTATTTATTAATTATTATAATACTTTTTTTGTCTTTAGTTTCTTGATATGTATGGCGTGTTTATTCTATCTATAGTTTTTTCCTATATAGTTAAAAGCTATATATATTTAGTACTTTTTTTTTATTATTCTATTTACAGTATTGTTATTCTGTATTTATAATATTAGTAAGAGAGTTTTTTTATCCTTTCTATTTTAATCCTATCTTAATTCCAGTTATCTGATAGGGTGATAGTACGTTATATTACTTATAACTAGTATAAATATCTATTAATAGATTTTATTTATTTATATAGCTAATTTTTATTTACTTAATTCTCTATACTGCTTATTTCCTGCTAACTATAATACTTATTAGTATTTATATATTCTATCTCCTAAGATAACTTTCTAGTGTTTAATAATATAGTATTTTTTTATATAGTATTTTAATTTATATATCTAATAATACCCCTAGCGCACGTGTTGTATAATTATTATAAATATTAACTTCTTACCTTTTATTATCTCTTAATTTTTTTTTTATCTGAATTTCTGATTTTTCTTATGGAATAGTCTACCTTCCTGCTTTATAATCTTATAAAATCTTTATATTTCTTTTTTAGTTTCTGCATTATGTTATTGAACTACTGCTTTTTATATTATAGTAATTATATTACTAAATTATTCTATTAAATAATTTTTAACTTATTAATACAGAACCTCACATTCTTATCTGAGATGTATGTGGTTTCTATATATCTAATATTATTCTCTTTAAATTCTCTTTATAATTATCTTTTCTATTATTATGTCTTTTACTTATTTTATTTAGACTATAATAATCTTAATTTTCTTAAGCGCTTTAATCTAAACATAAGCTTTCTTAATATCTAATTATTATTATTTATAATCTTTAATAAAGTGTCCCTGTTTTCTATATCCTAAGCAGACTTTATATATATAGTATTTTATTTATTTCTTAGCTTAATTTCCTTACCCCCTTCTAACAAATATTTATTTAACGTTAATATTTATTTTATTATAGGTTTAGTTATCTTTCCCGTTTCTCTTAAGTATATAAATTAGTAATTTTCTATAGACTTTTTTCTCTTACTCTTATTAGTACTAGTAATTATTAATAGTTATTATTTATTTAATAATTTTTAGTAAAGTACTTAACTATTTTCCTCTAGAGATTTTATCTTTAATTCTATTTTTTAGTTCTTTATAGTATATTATAACTAGTAGTTAGTCTACCTAATTAAGTTATAATTAGATTTATTTAAATTCTATAGTATAGTTAGCTACTAATGTCTATTATTTAAGTTATTAAAGCTTTTAGATTACCTCCATTTCTTTATTAATTTCTTTAAAGATAATAATTATTTCTTATTTAAAATATTTATAACTTCTAAAAGCTTATTATATATTATTATTATAATTAGCTAGTCCTGTTGCCCTTAGGTTAGAGTCTCTATTAACTAGGTAATTTCTTACTAGTAGTTTAAACTATTATATAGTTCTATTTATTATATTTATACCAGCTGCCAGAATCCTATCCTAATTAGTTAAAAATAATTTCTAGTTAAAATAATAGTATAAGTTTATTACTACTATAAAGGTCTTGAGTTTATTTTAATTATTATTAAACTTTTTAAGAGGCTGTATTTTTACTATTTTCTTTTCTTAATTTATTCTAATCTATTATTATAAATTTATTAAAGTATTGCGTAATTCTATAATAGTTACTTTTTATTTTTAGATGATTTATTATATACTTTTTTATTCTCTAGATATATTTCTAGTTATAAATAAAGATTCTGCTATAACTTCTTCTTCACTACTACTTTCTTCCAATAAATAAAGTTTCTATTTATTTTTATAGTAGGTTATTATAGATGTTTAATAATTAGTTATTAAAATCTATCCAACCGCTTTTCTTACTCTCTTGAGATGGTAATTATAATATTATAAGTTACTAACTTACTAATATAAAGTATACTAGTAACTAGCTATTTAATTAATTACTATAATAATTAATTAGTTCTCTTACTTCTGAATTAGATAGCTTATTAGACTTAGTAGAAGTTAGTTAACCTAGTAGAGATAAGAAAAAGCAATACAGTAAGTTAAGATTTAATAGAATAGTATTAAACTATTTTACTTAAGGTTTAAATCTTAATTTTAGAGTAACTATAAAGAATTAAAAGTAATTATAAACTGTTTAATGCTTTATACTTATAGTAGATCCTCCGTGCGTATATTATATATCTTTATATAGTATATTAAATATTACTAGAGATTGCTAGAGATATTAGAGTTTTTAGCTTTTTCTAGTATCTCTAGCTATTAAGTCTTACCTTCTCACGTAGGTAGATGCTCTGAATCTGTTTATATAATTCTATATTTTTATTCTTACTTCTTAGTTTATGCTTTAGTCTACGCTAATATATCCCATATCTACTTATAGTTCTTTCTCTTAAGTTTAAATATACGTTTCTATTCTAGAGCTTTATTAGCTATTATTGCTAGTTCTTTTAGCTCTTTAAGTATAGTTATCTTTTTATTACCATCTATAACACGTTACTGTTTCCTTAGAATTCTAATCTACAAACTATTAAACCTAATAAAATAATAATAAATACTGGAAATTTAATTATACCTTAACTTTTTCTTTAATAACTTTAGTTTATATGGCTTTATGTTTTATCTTTTCTATTATTAGTAACAGCGCCTTTATATCTTAGCCTTAGGATATTAAATTTTCTTTAAATAACTTACTATTTTACTTTTTATTCTCTAGTTTTTTTTTAGTTTTTGATTAATTTCTATAGAGTGTAATATTAGTATATAAATTTATTAAAACTTAAGTAAAAAAAGTTTACTTATATTTATAAGCTAACTTTAAACAAAGCTCTAAAACTAAATCCTTAGGTAATTTAGATAAATTAAATTAGATACTAGTTAATACTACTAAGCCTTTACTTAAAGATTATTTATAATAAGAAATTACTATAAGGCTAGATAATAGCTTATAGCTATTACTAGGCTCTTATAAATCTTAAGTTCTAGAAATTTAATTAATACTAGGATTATCTGTGTGTTGCTTGGAGTTAATAGAAATACTAATTTTTTTTAAAAACTTTTTACTAAACCTATACTAAAACTTAGCTTTTTTTATTTTATTTTTATTTACTATAGCTTTTAGTTTTTTTTTCCTATTTTACCGATAATTTACGCATAATAACTAGTAAAAAAAGAGAGAAGGTAGTAAAGGTTAGTATTTAGTAAATAAAAAAGAATAAAACAAGAACACATAAGACCTTATAAGTAAATAAATTATTATTTATAATAAAAAAACACGTTATTTTTAGTATATCTAACTAGAAGATAGGCCGTGCTTATACGCCGGTAGATAAAATAGAAAAGTAAGTAAAGTTAAGAAAATAGTATTAAAAACTACAGAAAATTTTACTACTAATTCTAGTATTAATAAGTTATCTAAATATACTTATAGCTTTTACTATATATAGAGTATAAAACACTGTTATAATATAATAAGTTTAGGTAGTTTTTTTAAGACCTTCTAACCTCATTAAATACGCTAATTAGATAATAAATAATTATAGTACTATTAAACCTAAGACTCTAATCCCTATATTTATAGAGCTTTATAATATTTTATTTCTATTTTATTATAAAGTATTATACTCTACTTTATTAGAAGGAGTGACTACTATATAACTAAATCTTCTCTCTAATTTTATAAAGGTTTTACTAAAAGTAGTTAAGAAAAACAGTATAACTCTTTAAAGTCCTTATTAAAACTAATATTTTTAATATAATATATTAGGAATAATTTATGAGCTTTTATGTTTTATTTATACTTAGCTTTAGTTAGTCTAATATAAAAAAGAAGTAAAAAAGAAAACTACTTATAATTTCTAAAATATTAAGCTATTTAGCTAGAAGTATTAGTATATTAAGCTATAGCTTTTTTTAGTTAAAATATAAAAAAAACACCTTAATATCTATATAAATAGTAAGTAACAGAAAGGTTCTTAAATTACATAATAAGTTATCTCTAGTTTATTATGTTTTATAAAAGCTTAGTAAAAGCTTTATTTTACTAGTCTATTTATTAAGCCACTATAAATTTCAATATTATATATTAAGAACCTTATTAAGGCGGAGTAAATATAGGAAGGAAATAGTATATATAAAACTTATTATAATATACTACTGCTAACTAGCTTAAGATTTACTATACTAAGTATAAAAGTTCTATTAAATACTAAATATTCAAAAATAATTAGCGTTAAACTTATATAATTCTTTTAATTTTATTATAGAAATTACTTGCATACTTTCTTAAGTCTTACCCATTTATACTTATATAAATTATAGTAATTAGCTTATATAATCTTATATAATATAATATTTTTATATATCTTTTAGCACTTAAGGCTCTTTATATAGCGCCTAATAATAATAAAGTTAACTAAGTTTCTTACCTAGTTTCTACTACTATTATTTATAAATGCTAAGGATTTATAATTTATCTTATAGATATAGAAGTAAGACACTGCTGCCTATATTATTAAAATAAAGAAAAATAACTATAACTAGCCATCTATATTATAAAGATCAGAAATACTAGAAGTTTTAAAGAAATTTATTAAGTTCTTTAGCTTTCTATAATAATACTTAGTTTAGATATATATAATTAATAGAGTTTACTTTATAATAATAAAGATATCCTATAGGCCTAGTGGTATATAGTTCTTAATAAATAGTTTATATTTTAAAATTTAGTTATAATAATCTCGTTAATACTAACAGATTATAAGTAAATATTTAAAATATATAAGGTATAATTCTAGTAAGTTAACTTTACTAAAGAGACTTTAATATCTTTATATATATTTATAAATAATATATCTAAATTAGCCTGTACAGCCTAAGAATTTTTATAGAATATCTTAATAAGCTTTTTAATAATCTAATTCTAGTCTTCTATTTTATTATTAATATTTATTCTAATTTAGTTAAACTTTTTGTTCTTGTCCTCTATAATTTACCGATAAATATTAGTAAATATATTATTTTAAGGGGTTATAGTTGCTATTATTATTAGGTTCTATAAATTTATAGTAACATAAACAATAAGAAATAAGCTTTAAAGTAATATAAGTAAAAATATAGGATAATTAAAAATAAAAATTTTAGAAGTCTGAAGAAAGGAACTTAGGAAAACACTAAGAAACAAAATAAAAAAATAGGAAATTATATAGACTTAAAGGCTTAAGCTTTATAAATATAACTCTTAGTTAATATATAATAAGATAGTGTCTTCTATTTTATATAATAATTTATTTAGCTAGCTTTATTATATTTTCTAAGCTATATAATATCTAATATTAATTCTTTCTAGATTAAGGCCTAATTAAGCTAGTTAAATATAGGCTTATATTTAATTAATAGTAGTACTATATAACTAAACTTTACTATCTTTATTACTTATTTTATAGGTTTTAGTAAATATAAGATATTTAGCCCCTTTCTAGGCTGCTTAATCCCGTGAGAAATAAAACTATTCTAAATATTTCTAGTATTTTCTAAATATATATAACAGGCACATTTTTATGCTATAAATAGTAGTAACTACTAGTAATTAATTATACTTTAATTTTTACGGCTTGTGTTTCTAAAATCTATGGGTAATATAAGTAAACTTAAAAAAACATTATCCCTTAATAAAGAAAAGCTATAATATAAAACAACTTATAATAGTAATTAAGAAATAATTTAAATTTACTAGTTAAATTACTATATTTACTGTGAAACGTGACCTTTAACTTTATTTTCTAGTTATTATTTAAGTAAAGTACTTTACTTATAGAAGTAACTAGAACTTAATAGTATTTCCTATAATTTTAGTTTTTTCTTTTATGTTATCTAGGGAATATATATAAATAACTATTTTTAATAATAATATTACATAAAAGATATAGGCCGCAACGTTGTAAAGAATCTCTTTTATTTAAAAATTATAAAAAGGCTACATTAAATCTACTAACTGCCTTTAGAAATAATAAAGTTATGTTTAATATTAAAGGGCTTTATACTATAGCTAATAACTTTATTTTATAGAGTTAATTAACCCTTAATAAGATTAATCTCTATAAGAAACTATATATTTATTACTAGAATATATAATAAAAGCTTTTTCTTTTACTAATTACTATAAGAAGGTTATAGAAGGGCATTTAGGTTAAATCTTTTATAATAGAAAATATAGAGAAAATAAACCTACTATAAATACATCTCTAACACGCTAAAACTCTTAAAAAATATTGAAAAACTATATTATATAATATTTTAGCTTAGTAAGCTCTGGAAATTTTATAATATTATATATAATTACTACATACACGTATTACCATACCTCCTAAGAATTTAGTCTTTAATAGTGTATATACTTAATAATTATTTTACTTAATATAGTTTAAACAGCAGCCTACTTATTATCTTCTAGAATATATAGTAAGTAATATTAATTACTTTAATTTTAATAAATATTAGTAGTTTTATATTATTTTATCTCTTCTAACGCTATCATACCTACTATTTGTATATAAAATATTTTATTAAATTATTATAGAATATAAGTTTATTATATACAACGCTAAAGATATACAGCCTTCTATATAAAAGAAAGTATATAAGAATAATATTAAGATATTATTAGAGAACTAGAAATGCAGGAGCTATAACTTTATAAAATACTAGAAAAAACTAATCCCTATCTAGTTATAATAAGAGATCTTTTATTAATTATATTTAGTATTCTAATAAACATACACTAAGAACTATAGTGAGTAAAGAGTAGGCTTTTTTTAGTATATACTATAAAGTTAATTACTAATATTATTTTTAACTAGTTATTAGTATATATAAATAGTATTCTACTCTAGACGCTTTCTAGGCTAACTTTTCTTACTAAGTATTCTATAAGAACTAGAATAATATATAGAAACGTCTTTTCTAAAAGGGTATTATTAAAAAGATATAAGAAAAATAAAGAGTTATTAATAAAAAGGCAGCTACAGAGGTAAGGGCTAGGTATTATATAGATTTTAATAAAGTCTTTATATACTAAAAAGAATTTAAGACTAAAGTGTTTTTATTATCCTAGAAAATTACATTAAAGTACTATAGTCTCCGTGGTTCTATTATACTATAAAATAATAAAGAAGTAGAAAAAGAGAAAGCTTAAGTTATAATTAAAATATAAAAAATTTAGTTAATTTCTTAATAAATATAGTATTATTTTATATAATTAGTTAAGCCTCTTTTCTATCTAACGTAACTTATGAAAATTTCTATATATACTATAAACTCTGTTATTACTAATAAATTTAGCTCTAAAGCTTATGAAGAGAGGGTATTCTTTAGTCTTATATAAGTAATAATATTTATATAGTTAAGGGTAATAATTAACCTTAAGAAAATTAAAAATATTTCCTATTTTCTTACTAAAATCAAGGATAATAGTATTAACTTATGTTATATTTAATTATTTCTTAATAATTAAATTATAAGAATAGTTTTCATATTTAACTCTCTCACTAAATCTATGAATAAAATCGTGGTAATACAACAAGGTAATAATAAGCCATAAAACTTAAAAATATTAGTATATTAATAGTATAAAATATAATACTATAATTTTTTTTTCCTATTTTTTATTTAATAGTGTTTTAATAGGTATGTTATAAACAGTAATAGTAAAATAACTATACCTAAAGAGCTAAAGGAACTAGCTATAATAACTAATAAAACTTTAAAATAAAAGCATATATTCAAGCTTAAAAGGAAGAACTGTAAGTAAATATAGGACATATTAGCTTAGGCTAAAGCATAAGCTAAAAAGTAAAAATAAAAATATAAAATTATACTAATAGATTAGAAGCATCCGCTCACGTAACGCTTAGTAATTAAGATTATTTAAAGTATTTAATACTTCTAATAACTTAAATAATTTAAACAGTATTTAATATACTAAATACTGTTATAGAATATACGTAGGGAGGACCTACTATAAGTATAAGGCATTAAACAGTTTACAATTATTTTTAGTTCTTTATAGTTACTTTAAAATTAAGATTTATATTTTAAGTGAAATAGTTTAATACTATCTTATTAAATCTTAACTTATTATATAACTTTCTTCTTACTTTTTACTGAGTTAACTAACTTTTACTAAGTCTAATAAGCTATTCAATCTAGAAGTAAGAGAACTACTAAGTATTATATAAGTAATTAAACAGCTTATTACTAGTATAATTTACGTTAGTAAGCTAGTAACTTGTAATATTATAATTACCATCTCAAAAAAGTAGGAAGGACTGTTGGATAGGATTCTAATAACTAATTATTAAATATTTATAACAACCTATTACAAGAATAAACAAGAACTTTACTTATTATCAGAAAGTAATAGTGAAGAAGAAGTTATAGTAGAATCTTTATCTATAACTAGAAGTACATCCGGAGGAACTAAGAGTATATAATAGGTTATCTAAAAATAAAAAGCAGCTATTATAGAGTTACGTAATACTTTAGTAAACCTATAATAATAAATTAAAGCTAAATAATAAGCTATAGTAGTCTAGAAAGGGGGGACAGTAAAAATATAATCTTTTAAAAAATTTAATAGTAATTAAAATAAACTTAAGACTTTTATAGTAATAATAAACCTCTATTATTATTTTAATTAGAAGTTATTTCTAACTAATTAGGATAGGATTTTGGTAGTAGGTATAAATATAATAGATAGAGCTATATAATAATTTAAACTACTAATAAGAAATTATCTTACTAATAAAAACTCTAACTTAAGGGCGGTAGGGTTAGCTAATTATAATAATAATATATAGCAAGCTTTCAGAAATTACGAATGCTTTAAATAAGAGATAATTATTATCTTTAGGGAAATTAATAAAGAAATAGAGGTAATTTAAAAGCTTTAATAACTTAAGTAATATACATTAGCAGCTAATTACATAGCAGAATTTAAATAAATCTAATTATAACTTAATTAAGTAAACTAACTATTAGTTATGATATACTATGAAGAACTAAAAGATAGAATTAAGAATGAAATTTCTAAAGGAAAATAGCTAAGTACCTTATTAAAAATCATTAAATAAATAGTAACTATTAATAACTATTAGTACTAACAAGAGTAGGAAAAAAAGATATAAGAAAGATTAGTAATTTATATACCTAAAAGAAATAAAAAAAATAACTAAACCTATAATCTAATAAATATTAATATAAAAAAAACATCTGTTAGAAATGGGTAAGAAAAGTGAACTAGAGAATAAATAAAACGCTATGTATATAAAATCTACTTAAGATATAGAAAATAAGAATACTTTATTAAGAATTATAAATAATAATAATTAGATATTAAGAAAGCTTATGTTTAGACTAAAGCGCTTAAAAAAATTAAGATTACTATAGTCTAAATAAAATAAATAAGAGATACTATAATAAAAGAAATAATTATAAGAAGAATTTAAAAAGAATAGTGCTAAATCTATAAAAGCCATATATATCTCAAATAAGAATATAAAATTCTATATTAATAAGTTAAGAATTATCTAATAGAATGACTTAGTAATATGATTGCTATAATATAAAAAACAGTAGTTCAATAATATAACACAAGAACTAAGAAAGAAATATAAAGGTTTTATAAAATTATAGAATAAGAAGGTAGACTATTTTATAAGGAAGACTAAAAGTTCAGATAAAGAAAAAATTAAGAGATTATAAAGAGTAAGAAATTTATATCTATAATAATTATACAGCGCATATACTAGAGACACTGTTAGATATATAAATTAAAGTACTACTAAAAAGAATACTATATTACCAAATACTAGAAAGTTATCTTAAGAGATAGAATGTATAAATACTAATAAGTACTATAATTAACAGGAAATAAATAGTATAAAGAACTAAGTAAACAAGAACTAGCCTTATAGATAAATAAAATCTATTAATAAATATCTATACTAGTTATAAGTAATATAACATACTATCACCCTATCAGACACCTAAAAATAAGATAGGATTAAAATAAAAAGAAAGAAGAAAACTCTTTACTAATAATATAAATACAAGATAATAACACTATAAATAGAATAATAAGAAAGAAATACTAGATATATATAGCGTCTAATTATATAAGAAAGAACTATAAATAGAATAAACACGCCATACATATTAAAGAACTAAAGATAAGGAAAGTATTATAATAACTAGTAAATAAAAAAGAATTTAACCTATAATAAGAACTGGTCTACACGGATTTAGAAGATAAATTATAGAATCTAAACTCAGATAAACACAAATAACTATTATGGGATAAATACTAGATAGGATGCTAATAATACTAAGCTAAATACTACTAAAAAAAATAATTAGCTACAAACTCACAAAAAAAACTCACATATCAAAAATATTTCTTAAAATAGAAATGTTAGGATTATAGAGAAATAGCTAAAAACATATATAAAATACTTAATAAGGAGATATATTAACTCTAGAAATACTTAATCCACAGACCTAAAAAAAAAACACTAAAAAAATAACTGCTACTTAGAAGTTAGCTATAGATAAAAAACTAAAAAGCTAGTAGACTACAACCAAGCTACCAGAGAGCTAAGAACTAAAGATTAGAAAAAATATATTAATTATATATACATAACTAAACTAGAGGAAATATAAAAATAAGTTATATATAAATATATATATTAATAGTAATAGGACACTAGCGCTTATAGATAGTAGAACTAGTAAAACACTTATATTAAATAAGTAAATATAAAGATACTAGATACTAACTAGAGTTTTAGATAAACCTATATAAGTAAGACACGTAGACAATAGTTTAATAGTATTTAAAAAAGGTCTAATTAATCTTAAAATATAAAATATAACTATTAAGGTAGCAGGTTATATAAATAACTGCTATATTAAAATTATAGATTTAAATAGTAAAGATTTTATCTTAGGATAGAACTAGCTAGCACGATAGAACCTAACTATTAATTAAAAAAGAAAAACCGTAGGAATTAGGAATGACTACTATAGATAGTAATAAATAAAAGTTATAATATAGATAAAGAAAGTAACACTTCACGATACCACATTTATTATACTAAATAAATATTAAAAAGAATTTAGAGAATGGTTCTTTAAGAAAGCTAAAAACTAGTTACTAGAATATTAAAACTAGAATTATAAAATCACGCTTAAAGAAGGAACGGATTTAAAACTAAGATTATTATATCAAGTACCTATACACCAACAGGAAGAATTACGAAAATTCTTATAAAAAAATTAATAAAAGAGATATATATAAACTAGTTAAAGCAAGATAGCATTACTAATACTCTTTATATTAAAAAAAAAAAATAGAAAACTATAATTATGTATTAACTACAGACACCTGAACAAAGCCATAGTAAAAAATCATTATCTAATACTATTAATATTAAAACTTATAAATAAACTTAGAGGAGCTAAATAGTTTAGCCTTTTTAATATTAAAAATAAATACTATTAAATATAAATAGCTAAAGGACACGAATGGATGACAGTATTTAAAATAAGATATAAATTATTTAAATACTTAGTTATACTAATAGAACTTATAAACACACTAGTAACATTCTAGACAATTATTAATTATATACTAAGAGAATACTTAGACGTATTTATAATAGTATATCTTAATAACGTACTTATATACATAAATGGAATGCTAAAAGAATATATTAAGTATACCAGAAAGATATTACAGAAACTTAAGAAATATAAGTTATATATTTAGACGGAAAAATATGTGTTCTACAGAACTAAAGTTAAATTCTTAGAATACTTAGTATTCTAAGATAGAATAGCAGTTAATTTAGATAAAGCTAAAGATATTCTATCTTAGCTAATACTAATAAACACTAAAGAAATTTATTTTTTTCTTAGATTTATAGGTTTCTGCAGATAATTTATTAAGAACTACTCTAAAATAATATTACTTTTAATAGAATTATTTAAAAAAGATTAATAATTTAAGTAAGAACAGCGCGAGGAGGACGCTTTTAAAATATTAAAAAAAATATTCTAATAACCACTAATACTAAAGATATTTAATTTATAACTTTAAATAGAGATATATATAGATATATTAAATAGAGCTATAGGAGCCATCTTACTATAAGTATAAAATAATAAGCGTAAATATCTAGTAGACTTTCTATCTTATAAACTTATAACTACTAAGTTAAACTATAATATCTATAATAAAAAACTATTAGTAATAGTTTAAGTATTTAAGAAATAGAGACATTACTTAGAGGGAGCTAAGTACTAAATTATTATATATTCAAATCATAAAAATCTAACAGCATTTATAATAACTAAGAAGTTAAATTAATAATAAGTTAGATAATAGAAACTAGTTTCTACATTCAACTTTTAAATACTTTATAAGTTAGGTAAAGAAAATATAGTAGCTAATACACTTAGTTAATAAGCAGACTATATAAGAGATATACTAAAGATTTATAATATAATACTTAGATAAAAACTAGATAGATCCTTAAGAAGCTTATAAATAGATATTAAGATAATAGTCATTATTAAAAACATCTAGAAAAAATAAATAAAAGAATTTAATAATAGACAACTATATTAGAACCTGGACTAAGAAATAATTTATGTACTAAATATATTATAGACTAAGCTTATTAAAAACTAACACTCAGCTAAAATACACGGACATTAAGGAATTAAAAAAACTATAGAATAAATTAACGGACATTTCTGGATTTCTGGAATATAAAAAAAGGTTAGAGACATTCTTTTAGAATGTATTAAGTATAGAAAGAATAAAGTATTAAGATATAAAGAATATAGACTTATATAACTAATTCCTTTACTAAACCTATTATAGGAATTAGTTATAATAGACTTTATTACTAGAATACCAACAATAACCACCTTTTAAGGCTAATAGTATGATATGATATTAGTTATAGTAGACTAACTTATAAAGTACGCATACTTTAAACTAATATATATAGAAGTTAAAGTAGATAAATTAGTAACTATACTCATTAAACTATTAATAGCACGACATGGATTGCTATAAGAATTTATAACGGATAGAGACAAATTATTCACATTAATATTCTAAAAAATGTTTATAGAGAAGCTAGAGGCTGAACATCGCCTCTTAACAGTATTTTACCTACAAATAGATAGACAAATAGAACGGATAAATTAGATATTAGAATAATATCTACGAATGTACGTTAACGAGTAATAAGATAATTAGATTAACTTACTACTAATAGCTAAGTTTATATACAACTCTGTAAAGTCATTAACTACAGGAAAATCACTATTCTTTACAAACTATAGTTATGAGCCTACGGCTTATTGAGAACCATAAAAATTAGACAAGATATCAGAATCAGCAAGAATAAAAGTCGATGAATTATAATAACTTTATTAAGAAATAGCAGAAAAAATCACCTAGAAAGGCATCCTCAGCAAACAGTAGAAAGACAAATCTAGAGTTAAGAAACCAACCTTTAAGAAGGGGGATAAGGTTTTCCTACTATGAAAAAATTTAGAAATAAAACAACCATTAAAAAAACTGGATCACGTCAAATTAGGACTATTTAAGGTTAAAAGATAAATAGGACCTGTAAATTATAAACTATAACTACCTAAGGACATAAGGATTCACCTAGTTTTTCATATTTCAAAATTAGAATCAGCACTATAGAATGCCAAACTATAGATAAAACTCAAACTTGAGGAAGACACTACCGAGTATGAGGTCTAACGAATTTTAGACTACCAGCAGTTTAGGCGTTAGTGGAAGTATCTGGTTAGATAGAAAGAATACAGACCTGAAGATGACACGTGGGAGCCAATCAGGAACCTAAAGAACAGTTCAGAGCTAATTGACTAGTATTACTAGATAAGCCAGCAAACGCTTGCTCCAGGGACGTGTCTAATAAATAAAAGAAATAAAAGACATTCTATTTAAAACCTGAGAAAGAAGGCGAGCCGGAGCTGGACACTGCAGGTTATAGTGTATAAGCTATATAACCCTAGGAACAGGCCTCTTCCTCCTTAAGAGCTTAGATTTCATGAATTAAAGCCATCTCTTGATCAAACATCTCCTTCTCTTTTGAATCCACTTTGGCAAGCTCGTGATGGAGTCGACGAACTCGAGAACAGCACTCTTCCTCAAGACGGCGAGACTCAGAAAGGTCATCCTCAGCTTTTTCAAGCTGACGACGGAGCTTTTCTTTGTCACAATTAAGACAATCCCACTCTGGTTATGAAACAATCAAATCACATTTCGCATTGTGATCGTTGTAAGCCGAGCAACGGCCAGAGCTCAAGCTCACAAGGCAGTCGTCACCTCAACAGGAACAGTTCGAGCAAGGTGTCGGCATGTGATGGGGTTCATTATGGATCCGAGAAGCTAAATGGTGAGCACGTACTAGAGCAGACTCAGGACGACGCATCATTAGGAAACTGGGTAGGAAGAAAAAGAAGTTGAGGGTCTTACAGTCTGGAATACAGAGCAGAGGACCTGCTGCCTTTATACTGCTTATGGAAGAGAGAAACTATCTTCCGAGACGAAGACTTGGAAGAGGGGGATAATGTTACGAACGGCAACAGTAAGGTAACTGCACCCAAAGAGCTGAAGGAACTAGCTACAACAGCTAATAAAGCTCTGGAATGGAAGCGTATGTTCGAGCTTGAAAGGAAGAACTATAAGCGGGCACGGGACGCATTGGCTCAGGCCAAGGCACGGGCCAAAAAGCGAGGATAAAGATACGGAACCATGCCAGTGGATTGGGAGCATCCGCTCACGTAACGCTTGGCAGTTAAGGTTATTCAAAGTGTTCAGCACTTCTAATAACTTAAACAACCTAAATAGTATCCAACATACTGAACACTGTTACAGAATGTACGTAGGGAGGACCTACTATAAGTATGAGGCATCAGACAGTTCACGATTACTTTTAGTTCTTTATAGTTACTCTAAAATTAAGATTCACACCTTAAGTGAAATAGTTTAATACTATTCTGTTAAATCTTAACTTACTATATAACTTCTTTCTTACTCTCTACTAAGTTAACTAACTTCTACTAAGTCTAATAAGCTATCTGATCCGGAAGTAAGGGAACTGCTAAGTGTTATATAAGTAATTAGACAGCTTATTACTAGTATAATTTACATTAGTAAGCTAGCAACTTATAATAAGATAGTAGTAGTAATATTTATAAATTTATCTTAGTATTCTTAAGGTTCTTATACTTTTTTAGGACATAACTAAAGAACTTTAATATTTTATAGTAAGAAATAGTATTTATATCTATTTTATTAAATATACTAACTTTAAGTATTTTTTTAACTATTAATATATATTATAAAAAAGAAATTTTTGCCTGAAGCACTGTTTTCCTTAAGGAATTTTAAATAATTTCTTATAAAATTTATAGTATTAACTAGAGTATAAACTTTACTTAGTATAGAGTATTACTCTTTTAGCTCTTAAGCAATTCAGAAAAGTTTTAATAATATTTTATATATACTAAAGAACTTTTATAAGTTAGTAGGATAATACTCTAATTACTAATTATAGCTAATAAAGAGTTAGATACTATAGAGTTTTAATATAAATATTAAGGTTTTAAAAATACTATCTTAATAAATATAGGTATTTTCCTAACTAATAAATAAATTATCTAAATATTATATATAAAATATAGAACTACTAAATACATATATCTTTAAATAATTTATATGAATTATTTTACTAAGATTTTAATAATTTCTAAATAATTTCAATTAAAATAATTATTACAGTCGGATATTTCTATATTATATTATAATAATAATAATATCTAACTATAATTATAATACTATAGTATTATGGTATTATATTTTTCTAAATAGTAAATAAAAACTAGAATAACTTAGTTAAATATTATAAAAACCTAGATATTAGTAGTAGAAATTTTAAGTTTATGGCTTAAAAATAATTCTTTTATTAAAGTTTTATAGAGTATAGAGTGCTAATTTTATACTACTTAGAAACCTAAAAATACCTATTTTATATAGCTTAAAAATCTAAGTACTCTGCCTAATAGGCTTTAAAAAAGTAAATAATCTTCATTTAAGCTAAGCTTAATATAAGAAGTTTAAAAAAACCAAAAAAAAGCTATAACTCTATAATAAAAAACTTTAGAATTTTAGTTTAATATTAATAAATTTAATTGTTTACTCTAGCGTTATTATTGTTGTTATTAATTTTTAAATACTTTTTTTTTTATAATACTCCTTTAGCTGTTTCGCTAAGTCTTTTAAGAATTAAAAATTAAAAGCTAAGAAAAGTTAGTAAAATCTATATTTAAAGCTTAAAAATATTAAGAATATATACCTAAAAATATATTATTTACGAGATGTTTATTGTAAATCTGCGTAACTATAATAACCTTAGAACTCTTAAGATTTAATATTTAGAAAATATAAATATATTAGCTAAGACTTTTAGAAAATATTATAAAGATTAAAAAAAAATATAAAGATTTATTTTATTCATAATCTAAGCGCCGTGCTTTAGTTTTTATATTAATAATATTTAAAATATATTCACTCTAAATCCTTTTAGAATAAGGAAGTTAGGGTTAGGATTTAGCTAAAAAATAAAAGTATTTACTTACTATAATAAAATATTAGCTAAAGTTTAGAAATTATATTAAAAATAGCTACCTACCTTTTATAAGCTTAAGTAGAAATAGTAGTATTTAAAATATATAGTCTATATAAATTAGTATTTAATAAAGAAAAGCTTATAAATTTTTAGAAATTAATATATAGTAAAGTTATATCTATAGGGTATTAGCTTATAAATTTTTATATTATTAAAAGCATTACTCTCTTCTAGTATTTTCTATTCTAAATTAATAAAAGCTTATAGAATATAATAAGATAGAAAAGAAAAGAAGGAACTTACTACGCTATTTATATAGCAGGAATAGTATTATAAAACTAGTTATATTTTTTCTTTTATAATCTACTCCTTACTTACTCTATTACTAAAAAACTAAGACTTAAAAAATATTAAAGTTAGTAATATATTCTAAAGAGCTCAGAGAATACGGGTTTGTGAAAAAAATAATAATAAAAAATAGAATACTATATACGAAACCAGGTCATCTAAAGTAGTATTATCTTAAAAAAATTAGAGAAGGATATGTACATAACTTTATTTCTAAAAAGAACTTACTATAAGGAAAGTTAGTAAAAGCTCAGAATAAATAAGAAATATATTAGTAAAAGTCTATAAAAACGTATAAATCCTTTTATCTTAATAATATTAGGCTTAGATGCCCACTTCTATGTATACTCTTTCTTATATTTTATAGCTAGTAACTTGTTAATCTATAGAGGCTAGCAGCGCAGGAAAATCAGAACATTAGAAGGTTTCTTACAGGGTTTCTAGGAAGTATTTAATATTTATAGGGTTATTACGGCAGGCGACTCCTGCAGCATTTCTATTCTATATAGAAAGTAAGTTAGTATATGTTCCACCATGAAAGGAAGGGGACAAGCTCATGTCTAACGAGATTTTGTAAAGGAAAAGCTGAATACAAAGCTTAGATAAAGCTCAGACAGAGATGAGAATGTCAGCGAGAGAATAGCTATGCACAACCCTCAGAATCTCCGAGAAGTAAGGCTTAGAAGCTTGGAAGAGGTAAGGAATTGCCATTCCAAAGCCTTCGCTAGCACTTGAGGTGAGGGTGAAAGCTGGCTTCTCCAAGCCCCAGATCCAAACTCCCGTATTCTCTGAGCTTGTAGTGTGGACAATACGTGTAGCAGTGAGGTATTACATACTCTTCTTAGGTGTCATTCAGCCCTTTATTATGGCTAGGGCTCTTCTTTTTAGGTGTCTTCGGCAGGCTTAATGGTGCGGGTATGTCAGGAGCTATGTCCTGCAGGTTCAAAGTCAGCAAATCTCTTAAGAATAGCGGGAAAAGAACGTGGAAAACGAGCAAGAAGCTTAAAAAGGACGGAATTGAAGCTATAGAGCTATACTCGCCATGGTGGTGGTGGTGGTGGTCGTGAGAGGTTGAGCTTCTAAGTGAGCTTGGGAGCTTAATCCATAATTTTTGGCGCGCGGCCCGAAGATTATCCGAAGGCTTGGCACGCGCCTGGAGTCTTACTTCTCGCCTACAAGCCACATTTATTTCCTCCCGGCATGAATTTGTAACGTTTTGGGGCGCGTTCGTAAGGTCTGATAGGGAGATCACTTTGTCAGCACGGCCACCATGCTAATCCGGGAAGCGGCCCCTTTTCGGCTGCTAGGCTAACTTGCTTGGGAGCTCCCCTGTCAGGCTTCTTTCGACGTCACCACTGACCTTGGTCTCACCCTTGTCCCTGACATTCCCCTCAACGCCATTTTGTCCCGCCATCACGAGCTCTGGCACTCACCCAAGCGCACCTCCTTCAAGTGCCAATTCCGGCTTGCCTAATTTCACATCTCAGCCCTGCGCTAACAACAGAAGCTGTCTGCATCGTTCACTAGAAGCCGGGAAGCGCAGCCACTGCACCACCCTCTTTCTGAAACACTTTATCTCCGAGCTAGAACGACGATATGACGTTGAAATCATACACAGATTACATTACCAAGAGCTATTAACTCTACGTACTAGTTGCCGTGCTAACGGGCAGAGACACTGGCGTAGCAGAGCTGGTTGGTGTTGGCGTGCCGCCTCCACCATTTTTCTTCTGGACCGTGGCCTGGACAACCTGTCCGGCGGTGTTGAAGACGATATCGACGAGCGCGCTCAGGGGTTCGTAGGAGTATGTCTTCTGGATGAGACCGTTTCCAAGCTGCTTCTGGTCTCCGGTGAACGTCATGTTCTGCAAATAGTTTCCGACGATGGTGTCTATCACGCCGGTAGCTCCACCAACCACTTGCTGGACAATATTTCCCAAGTTATCGATGAGGAAGTTGAGGGTTGTGCCACCCTGGGTGATGGATCCGAGGAGACCATCGACTGCTCCAATAACCTCGCCGATCAAGCCGGTGACGTTGTTGATGAGGCCAATGAGGAGAGGGTTGAGGTCGAGAGATTCGAATACGCGCTCCACGATGTCGACGAGATGGCCGAGGCGGACAATAAGTTCAAGGTTGGCATCCACCTCTGCGATTGTGACGTTTATCTTCTGAACAGAGACTTGGACTCCGGCGTTGACTTGGACGAGACCAGCGACTTTGGCGTTTAGATTAATATCGGCTTGAAGTTCCTCCACGTCCAGCTCAATGCGGCCGACATGGAGCTCGGGGACATTTAGATAGACATCCGGCTCTGTGGAAGTGGTTGCGACGTCTGGAGGTTGCGTAGAGCTGGCATTTCCGACAGGGCGCGAGGTGGTTCCCCCAGTAATCGGAGGGGTAGGACCACTTGAAGGGCCAGGAGCAGCAGTTGTAGCAGACGACGCGCTCTGCGCCAAAATTTGCGATAAGAAGTTAAGGAAGAAGAGGACGCCGACAAGGAGCATGCGGAAAGAAAGGAAAGACGGCATGTTGCGACTTCAGCGAGGGCGACAGCGACAAAGGCTTTGGGTAGAGAGCGCAAGAGAGGCGTCGAGACAAGCTTGGAAAATACGTCCCAGCTAACTTTTAAACAAGCCGAAGAATGACATGGGAATCGTGTTCCCCACAAAGTAATTTCGGATAAAGTACTAATGAAGCTGCGGACCGGGGTAGCTTCCTTGATTTGCGAACGCGTTTCTAGGATCGTGCGTCTTGCAGGAAGCGTGGCGCTCAAAATACAGGATTTGTGATGGGTTTTGGAAAAAGGCGATTGGTCTCCTTAATCTATTCTTTTCAACGTTTGGAATGCCGCACTTTTAGTTTCTTATGCGTGCATGCCGTTTATCACGGCGGGAACATTTTTGTCAACGTCTCTCCCCCGCACGTTGCATCTGACCTCCAACTCATGTCAAGCTCTCTTGACTTCTTCCTCTCTCTTATCATCCTCTCTTCGCAGTGTTCCGCTGCGCCCACTCTCTTTGATAATACTCTACCTAACACATACCCACCATGGCGCGCTCACTATTCTCCCTCCTAGCCATCCTCCTCCTCCCACTTCTAACTCGCGCCCAAATATCAGACTCAGATGGTTATACTGGCTACCGACTTGACATCCGAGACGATGGCGATCCAACCGCTGTCCTCTACCAGACCGAAAATACAGGCAACAATGTCTCTGCTTCCGTCCCCGAACCCGACGTCTTCCTGAATGCTTCAGTCCACGTCGGCGAAATCAACATCGAAGTACAAAACCTGACCGCGAAAATCAATCTCGATGCCCAAGTCCTACAACTCCTCTCCTTCAACGCAGGCGTCGATCTCAACATCGACCGTGTGCGCCTACTTATCCAAAATGTGACTGCTAGAGTGCACCTCGAGGCTCGTTTGGCGAACTTGGTGCTCATGATCAATGATACGCTCTCGTCCATCGATCTAAACCCCATCCTCGTGGAGCTCGGAAACGGCATTGGAAGTATTATTAATGAGACGACTGGTCTCATCGACGGAATCACCGCCAGCGACAACGAAAAGCGCGGCCTCGACTTCGACCTCATGCAATTCCACCTCGAAAACAACATTCTCTATTCCATCAACGACTACTCAGGCAACACGCACACAAATCGCGTTCTTGCACAGAACGGCGACATCGTGGAGCAGAAGCTTGATAATAATGGGAATGTCCAGGGTCAGAGGACTGTGGGCTCTTATCTCCAGGATATGAGGTTCAACGGATTTAATCAGTCGGTAACGTACAAGGGACAGGAGGTCTGGGAGGAGGAATATGTATACGAGCCATTCAAGGGCTTGATGGCGATAAGTGGGATTTTCAAAGACAAGAGCAATGGTGCTGTGGTAGGCACACAGCTTCTTGCGGAAGCAAGAGGAGGGGGCTCAAGTATGATTGCTGCGAATGAGGAGCTGAAGCCATAGTTTCCTAATCCTTTGATGCCTACATATCTCAACGTATGAAATGAGAATATAATTTCTGATGCGAAATTCACCAAGCCGATATCTAATCGCGATCAAAGCGCCACTTTCGACACCATCGTCATAAAACGCCCGATCAACAGAGAGCAGCCGCGCTGCAGCAGATGGGGGGGAGTGCGCATTGACGCGTCGCAGCGGGAGGTGAACGCACCCGTTGATAGGCCCGATAGGGTATGGTCTGGAGGATATACACCGGGATTGGTTAACGGGCAAGATCCATGCAGGGTGCGCCCGCCTGCACTCCAGGACAAGGGATCTTCCAACTTTTTAAATGGAACGCTCAAGCATTTCGACCGTTCTCCAAATGTACACCCAGCTAACTTTCTTAATACACTATGACCTCAAAAAAGTTAACGGCCTATTTTATATATTATATGCGCGACTGAGCGCTATTGATCTTACTACTTGAGGAGGGGAGATGGGAGGAGAGCAGATAAGAGATAAAGTTGAGAATTTGCGAATGCTGATGCGTTCGTAGGGCGGTTTGGAGAGGGGAAAAGCGATCGCCGATCTTTGACGTTTTGTGGGGTCTGGCTGTGAGTGTGCACGTATCCGCGCTTGGGGATTTAACTTCCAATTTACGCTGGGAAGCGATAGTGATTTGGACGTGCTATTGCTTCAAAATACGGATGACATCGAGAATTGAAATGTGTTTCATAAAATTGATACATACATGAGCTGAGTCCAGCTGACGGAAATTATGTTCGTTAATCAGTGGTGAAGAGGTTTCTTGTTGCTAAGACGAGAGTACAATGAAGTAAGAAACAATGTCGGCAAAAATTTTTTTTTTTTTTTAATTGAATGAAGCAAAAGGAAGCCCCCTGTCATCCAACGGAATACTGGATGGTTGAGACCAATCTATACTCTGGATTACTGATTCTAGGTCCATGGGCTGCTCAATTGGCACTGACATGTCCAAATTGGCAGCTTGATGCTGGTGGGTTGACGCGTCAAAGCCCATAAATGGAGACTCATTCGGATTGTGGGACTGGTGACCGAGGGTGTGGACCCGTTGCACTGAACGCTGATCCACCAAGAACTGATCATCATGCCCCATGAAATCATTGTTAAAACCATGTACGCCCATGGTTGAGGGAGGAATGAGATGGTCCGCGAAAGAATTCGACGGCGGAAGAACCCCAGATGAGTTGTTTGAACCATCCTTAGGAGATGAGGATGAGCGTGAGACCGGCATCTGTGGCTGAAGAGAAGGAGGTGCAATAGCCTCATTTGACAGCGAGGTTTGCAAAGAGCCAAGAAGCGCAACGTGAGATACGTTGCTTACCTCCGGCCCGAGTCCTAAGGGAGCTAGGGGCTGTGCTCTTGGTACTGAACCATTTGACCTCTGTGTGTGCTCTTGGTCGCTGGGGGTACGAATTGAGCCATCTAAATGAGTGCGGTCATGACTACTAAGTGCACGATGTTGCAGAGAGATCGCATTTCCATTTTGGAGGTGAAAGTCCCGAAACACGGCATCAAGGCATTGCTCGGCAATTTGAATATGCTCAGTTCTGAGCTGGTCCTCGATAGGTTGGGAATATCTGTCCCAAAGAGCCTCGTAGTCACGACGTAGTCTTCGATGATACTCTCTCTGCAGGAATATCTGAAGCTCGGTCAGATCTAGACCCTCTGGAGGTTCAACTACATCATCACAATCTGAAGGTCAACTAGCCTCAGTTTGTACAATAGCTCCGCGAAGGCGGAGGAAAACACTCACAATGGGAAACATAAGCAACATCTTCGTCTGGGAATAGGAAGTGATAAATTGCTCTCCACTTCTCCTCTGCGCTCTTCTCCATCCCAAATCTCTTCTTGCTCTTTAGTCGAGCTAGCTGAGTAGTGTCGATCCCTTTAGGAGGATCCTGAGAGCTGACCAGATACGATTCGGCTTGCCTCTGGTGTTCGCGAAGTAGTTGAACGTTCTTGAAGACCTGGTGACATCGGTGGCAGTGAATCAAGATATGACAACGATAGAGGTGTTCCCTGCATTGTGTTATCAGCTTCGTGTCAATAATCTTGTCGTGGCTATATTTACTTCATTCGATGAATATCACTGAAGCCGGGATAACGGCATGCTCTAAGTTTATGTCGGCGTGGATTGTGTCTAAAGAAAGGGCACGCGTATCGAACACAAGATATGGAACTTTCAGAATCTGGCACATCATTTTCGTTTCCTTCGCCGTCTATTATTGTTGCGTTCCTCATCTTCATCATCAGGACAATCACCATCATTTTCCCTCGCCGCAAGCTTACCAGTTGGCCCACCAGTTTCACCGGAGCCCGACCACGCTCCCGAGGATCGGCAAGTATTTTTCTCTCGATGTACTCTGGCTGGCAGCACAAGTATGAGCGTTCAAGCGATGCTGCAGTAGGACTTGGCCTTCTTTCATCAATTTATCAATTACCCTTGACTTGGCAGAAACCATTGCATACTCCGGCAAATCTGACGACAACAATCCTGATGCACTTGAAGACTCAGACCCTCCGGTAGAAGATCCATGCTCTGAGGCATCAGAATCGTATCGATCCTCCATATCGATATCGATAGAAGCATTCACGCAATTCCCGGTCGGCACCGGAGAGCTCGAACTGGTATTGTCGGATTCATTGTTGTCTTGTGAATCGTTGAGATTGTTTGGAGCTTTCGTTTCATCATGTTCATGGCTAATATTACTTGGTAAAGTTTCAACCTTTTTAAAACACGCCGTCCTTTGAGATGGATCTGTTGCACCTTCCTCGGGCTTCTCCAACGTTTTCGTATCAGAGTTGCTAACAATCAAATCAATCAAATCGACTGCGTCGATTTGATTTGATTGACTCGTTTGAAGGCCTCGACTTGATTGACTTGATTGACAGCCGTCAGCGCCCGATTTGATTTGATTGATTTGGGAAACTTGATTGAGACTTACATAAGCTAATCAATGTCGCTGAGTTCCTCAATAAGTTCGTCAATAGCGTCTATCGTGAGGTCTTGGCATGGTGTTGAGAAGCCTTTGCCGTCAGTAAGGCCTAAAATATTGATTAAATGCACTTACCTGCTCTCTTTGGCGCGCATTTGAGACCTATCCTTTTAAAGAACCTTAAGGATTGAAGCGTAAAGAGCAAATCCACCTTCATCCTAAGTCTCCTCACGCCAAGCAAGTCTCCCAGCTCACTGAAGTTTCTCTCGCAATCTGCACTAAATGCAGGAATAGCAAATATATCAATTGTAAATCGAGCGAGGAGAGGCAATCGACGCTCCTAAAGAAGCCAGTAACGAATAGAATTAAGTGCAAGTAGGTTGTCCTTTGGTAGAGGTGGTTCCTTTTTCTAAATAGTATACTTATTAACGACTACCTACTGTAAAGTCTCTCTAGCTGCCTTCACGGCCGCATTTAAGAAATCTCGCCGACTAGATGCAAATCAAGGCCTTTTGGCTAGACGTTAAATAACCCTATCTAGCGCTGCTGCTTTAGCAGCATCCTTATAAAATTTCTAGAGTTGGTAGAACGCTTGATTGTTATTAAGTAACTAGTTCTTCTTTACTCTATTTTCATAATCGTCTTCCGCATTCCAAAGCGCATCTAGTATATTTTTGTAATATAGATGAAGTTGAACAGTAGTATAATAAACAGGCAATTTATTAAGTTTTGTGTAGTACTTATGGATTTTAGCTTACATAATGTTGTAATTTATTTTAAGGTAATCTTTAAGTACATTTAGAATCTTATAATTAATGTTAATAATATAAAACTTTAATTTCTTAAGTGTACTTAGTAGCTATTTAAATGTAAGAAATATATTTTAAATAGCTTTATAGCACCTATAAATACCTTAGCCTTTAAGCTAAAGTATAGCTTCTTAAAAAAGTAAAAGAAGTTATATATATTTAGTAATTATTACCTAATTCTAAGTTATTAGCTCTTTTTCTTATATATATAGCTATATTTTAGACTTTTTTTTAGCTATAGCTAGTACTATTTACTAGCTCTCTATTATATTTATTAATTTTATAGTTAGTATAATTAGTAAAAGGTTTTTATAATTTAACTATATACTAAAAAGTAGTAATGTAGAAATTCCAGCAAATTTTATAAATTTTAACTAACTTTTTTAGTTTAAAGTTCTTTAAGCTAAAGTATTAAGCTTTTTTAAGCTTATAATATAATAATATAAGGATCCAGGCCAATGATGGCAATTAGGTATAATAAAGTAAATTTAATAAAGAGTTAACTATATATACTATAGAGACTTAATAGCTACCCCTACTAAGTCACTAAAGCCACATGGTTACGTATAGAGTTAAAGTTAAGATAACTATTTTAGTTAACCATCCTAGGCTCTAGCCTATTACAAATAATTAATATAAGAAAGTTAAAAAGTATACTATTTAGCTTAAAATAAACGTTAACATAAAAAACTTTTAGTTATATTAACTTTAAAGTTTTTAAAGCTTTTTTTATTTCTTTTTTAAATTATAATTTGTGTACTAAAGTTAATTATTGTTATGAGTTGCCTTTACTTAACGGTACGTTTCGCGTTTAGTAACTCTGCCCTAACTGGTTACTTAATGAGTGTTACGGACGGTAACAGTAAGGCAGCTGCACCTAAAGAGCTGAAGGAATTGGCTACGACAGCCAATGAAGCTCTGGAATGGAAACGTATGTTTGAGCTGGAAAGGAAGAATTGCAAGCGGGCACGGGACGCACTGGCACAGGCCAAGGTACGAGCCAAGAAGCGAGGATAGAGATACGGAACCATGCCACAGGATTGGGAGCAGTCGCGCACGTGACCAAGGAAGCCTTGGCAGATGAGGCAGATGAGGAAGATGATGGGATCATCTTCATCATCTTCTCTAGCAGTATCTAATATACTGCCGGCAGGTATACAATGTACGCATAAAGGGTTTCCTATAAATATGAGACATGGAACGGCTTAGGGATATTTATGATTCTTTATAGTTACTCTAAAATCAAAATCTTCTCTCTAAGTTAAGACTTGAACTTAAGTGAATTAGTTTAATAACTTTTTTATTAAATTTATTATATACTCTCTTTCTACCTTGTGATAAAGTATAAACTCTATTCTATTAAACTTAAAGCTATCTATTCTAAATACAGAAAAAACTAAAAACTTATTAAGTAATTAATTAGAGTAAAGTTACTAATATAAAATATACTATTAAATTAAGGCAACTCATAACATTATAACTACCCTTTTAAAGTATAGAAAAGGACGTTAGATTAATTCTAATAATAAATTTCTAATTATAGTCTATAATAACCTACTATAAGAATAAACAGGAACTTTATTTATTAGAAGAAAGTAATAATAAAGAAGAAGTTATAGTAGGATTTTTATCTACTACTAGAAGTACATCAGAAAAAAGTAAGAGTATATAATAAATTATTTAAAAATAAAAAATAGCTATTATAGAGTTACGTAATACTCTAGTTTACTTATAATAATAAATAGTAGTAAATAAGACTAGTAGAGAAGAAATAACTAAAATATAACCTTCTATAAAGTTTAATAGTAATAAAGATAAACTAAAAATCTTTATAACTATAATAGACCTTTACTATTAGTTTAATTAATTTTTATTTATAACTAACTAAGATTAGATTCTGGTAGCTGGTATGAACATAATAGGAAAAGCTATAAAATAGTTTAAACTACTTATAAAGAATTATCTAGCTAAAGGAGACTTTAATCTAGGATTAGCAGAACTCATAAACTATAATAATAATATTAAAAAAACCTTTAAAAACTATAAGAGCTTTAAAAAGGAAATGATTATAGTCTTTAAAGAAATTAATAAAAAAATAGAGATAATTTAGAAGCTTTAATAGCTTAAATAATACACATTAGCAGCTAACTATATAGCAGAATTTAAATAAATTTAATTTTAATTAAATTAGGTAGATTAATCTCTAGTTATAATATACTACATAGGACTAAAAGATAGAATTAAGAATAAAATTTCCTAAGGAAAATAACCTAATATACTTCTAAGAATTATTAAATAAGTAGTAACTATTAATAACTATTAGTACTAAAAAGAGTAAGAAAAGAAAAATAATACTAAGTCTATAATCTATATACTATAAAGAAGTAGGAAGGATACCTGAACTTATAATATAATAAAAATCAACTAAGTATCCATTAAAAACATATAAATTAATAAGTGAAAATAAGATAAATAAATTAAGAAATAAATGGATCAGTACACGCGTAGAGTATGTCTTAGTTATAGAAAAAAAAAACACTTTATTAAAAACTATAAATAATAGAAAGTGAATGTTAAATAGGCTTATATTTAGACTAAAGCACTAATTAAAGTTACTATAGTCTAAATAGAACCAGCCAGAGACTAGATAACTAAGGAGACTATTATATAATAAATTTAGAAAGAGTAATATTAAATCTATAGAAATTACACACACCTTAAACAAGAATATAAAATACTATATTAGTAGGTTAAGAATTATTTAGTAAGATAAGCTAATAATATAATTACTATTATATAAAAAGTAGCTATTAAATAATACCAGACCAGCTCTATAAAAGAAGCTAACTAATTTTATAAAATAATTTAACAGAAAAGAGGACCCTTCAGAGCAGAGAATTAGAAATTTAAATAATAATAAAATTAAAAGATAATAGAAGGCAAAGAGCTAATATCTATAATAATTAAATAGTAAATAAACTAAGAATACTACTAGATTTATAGATTAAAATACTATATAAAGAAATATTATATCACTAAGCACTAGAAAGTTACTTTAAGAGATAGGATATATAAGTGTTAATAAATACTATAGATAGCTAGTAATAAGTAGCATAAAGAACTCAGTGGAAAAAAACTAGCTATATAAATAAATAAGATTTATAGATAAGAATTAATACTATTTATAAGTCATGTAACCTATTACTACCCTATTAGATATCTAGAGTTAGGATAGGACTAGAATAGAAAACTAGAGAAAGAATTTATTTTATTTATTTTATAAATATAAGACGAAGAAGCTGCTGAGAGGACTATATAAAAAAAGTGCTAAATATATAAAGAAAAAACATATACTAAATAAGAATATAAATAGACAGCTTATACTGTATAAGTTAAAAGACTAATAATAAAATAAGTACTAAAATAAATAGCATAGAAATAAGAACTTAATATATAGTAAGAACTAATTTATATGAATTCCAAAGAAGAACTTTAGGACCTAAAGACTAAAAAACATAAATAGTTAGACTAAGATAAGTGCTAATTAGAATACTAATATTACTAAACTAAATACCACTAAAATAGATAGTTAGCTATAAAATTACATGCTAAACTAATAACTAAGGAATGTTTCTTAAAATAGAAGTATTAAGATTATAGAAAAGAAGTAAGAAGCGAGTATAAAATACTACTATAAACTAATACTAACTCTAGTAATACTCTATTCACGAACTAGAAAAGAAAACACTAAAGAAATAACTACTACTTAAGAGTTAATAACTAATAAAAAACTAGAAGACTAGTAAGTAATAACTATGCCGCTAGAGAGCTAATCTAAAGTTAAAATATAAAAATTATTACTTAACTATACACGACTTAAGTAAAGACATGAAAATAAGCTATATATAAATATATATATTAATAGCTTTTAAACGCAAGCGCTTATAGATAGTGGGGCTAATAAAATACTTATATTAAATAAATAAGTATAGAGATACTATATCTTAACTAGAGTTCTAGAGAAACTTATAAGAGTAGTATATATAAATAATAATCCAGCAACATTTAAAAAAAGTCTAATTAATTTTAAAATAGAGAATATAACTATTAAGGCAGCAAGTTACACGGATAACTGCTATATTAAGATTATAAATCTAAGTAATAAGAATTTTATATTAGGATAGGACTAGCTAGCATGATAGAATCTACTAATTAACTAGAAAATAAAGTCTATAAAAACTAGGAAGGACTATTACAAATAAATATAAGTTATAATATAGATAAAGAAAATAACTTTTTATAATACTACGTTTATTATACCGAATAAATACTAAGAGGAATTCAAAAAATAGCTTACTAAAGAACAAGAAAACTAGATACTAGAATATAGGAATTAGGATTATAAAATTATACTTAAGAAAGAAGAAAAACCGAAACCAGCACTATTATACCAAATATCCATTAAATAATAAGAGAAGTTACGATAATATCTAAATAATAATATTAAAAAAAAATACTTATAAGAAAGTAAGAGCGAAGTTATATTACTAGTACTATTTATACTAAAGAAAAATAGAAAATTACGACTCTATATAGACTACTAATAACTAAATAAAATAATAATTAAAAATTACTATCTAATACCCTTAATATTAGAACTTATATATAAACTTAGGGGAGCTAAGTGGTTTAGTCTTTTTAATATTAAGAATAAATATTATTAAATATAAATAACTAAAGAGTATGAATAGCTAACAGCTTTTAAAATAAGCTATAGATTATATAAATATATAATTATATCCATAAAACTTACTAACGCACTAGCAACATTCTAAGCCATTATTAATTATATTTTAAGGGAGTATCTAGACGTCTTTGTACTAGCATATTTTAATAATATCTTAGTATACATAAAAGGAACACTAGATAAATATATTAAGTATACTAAGAAAGTATTACAGAAGCTTAAGAAATATAACTTATATATTTAAACAGAAAAATATGTGTTTTATAGAAGAGAAATTAAATTTCTAGAATATATTATATCTAGAAATAGAATAGCAGTTAACCTAGATAAAGCTAAGAATATTCTATTATAGCTAATACTAATAAATACAAAAGAAGTTTATTTTTTTCATAGATTTATAGAATTCTGTAGGTAGTTTATTAAGGGCTATTTAAAAATCACAACACCCTTAACAGAATTACTTAAGAAAAATCAATAATTTAAGTAGATAAATAAAGAAAACACGGCCTTTATGGAACTAAAGGAAAGATTTAAGAAACCACTAATATTAAAAATATTTAATCTAGGACTTCTAGCGGAGATATATATAGATGTATTAAATAAAACTATAAAAGCTATTCTACTATAAGTATAAAATAATAGATATAAATATTTAGTAAACTTTCTATCTTATAAACTTATAACTACTAAGTTAAACTATAATATTTATAATAAAAAACTATTAGTAATAGTTTAAGTATTTAAAAAATAAAAACATTACTTAAAAGGAGCTAAGTATTAGATTATTATATATTCAAATTATAAAAATCTAACGGCATTTATAATAACGAAGAGGTTAAATTAATAACAAGTTAGATAATAAAAACTACTATTAACTTTCGATTTCTAAATACTTTATAAATTTGGAAAAGAAAACACTGCGGCTGATGCACTTAGTTAATAAATAAACTATATAAAAGATATACCAGAAATCTATAATATAATACTTAAGTAAAAATAAAATAGATTCTTAGGAAACTTATAAATTAATATTAAACACATAGTCATTATCGAAAATACCTAGAAAAAATAAATAAAGGAATTTAATAATAGATAACTACTATAGAATCTAGACCAAGGGACAATCTATGTACTAGATAAATTATAAACTAAATTAATTAAAGACTAATATTTAGTAGAGATGTATAGATATTAGGGAATTAAGAAAACTATAGAATAAATTAACAGACACTTCTAGATTCCAGGAATCTAAAATAAGGTCAGGAAAATTCTTTTAGAATACATTAATTATAAAAAGAATAAAGTATTAAGATATAAAGAGTATGGACTTATGTAACCTATATCTTTACTAAATCTACTATAGAAATTAGTTATAATAAACTTTATTACGGGAATACTAATAATTACTATCTAAAGAGGTTAATAGTATAACATGATACTAGTTATTATTAATAGACTAATAAAGTATACTTACTTTAAACTAACCTATATAAAAATTAAAGTAAATAAACTAGTAATATTACTAATTAAGATTTTAATCGCATGATATAGGATGCTATGAGAATTTATTATAAACAGAGATAAATTATTCACGTTAATATTCTAAAAGATGTTTATAAGGTAACTAGGGGTAAAATACCGCCTCTTAACAGCATTTTACCCACAAATAGATAAATAAACAGAATAGATAAACTAAATATTAGAATAATACCTACGGATGTATATTAATAAACTATAAGATAATTAGATTAACTTACTATTAATAGCTAAGTTTATATACAACTCTGTAAAGTTATTAATAATAGGAAAATTACTATTCTATATAAACTATAGTTATAAGCCTACGGCTTATTAAAAACTATAGAAACTAAATAAGGTATCAGAACCTATAAGAAAGAAAGTTAAGGATTTATAACTACTTTATAAGGATATCACATAAAAAACTACTTATAAAAGTAATCTTAGTAAATAAATTAAGAATAAATCTAAAGTTAAGAGACTAACCTTTAAAGAGGGGGATAAGGTTTTCTTAAAAAAAAAAAATTTAGAAATAAAACAACCATCACGAAAACTAGATCACGTTAAATTAGGACTATTTAAGGTTAAATAATAAATAGGACCTGTAAATTATAAACTATAATTACTTAAAGATATAAGAATTTACTTAGTTTTCTATATCTCTAAACTAGAACCAGCACTATGGGATGCTAAATTATAGATAAAACTTAAACTTAAGAAAGATACTACTAAGTATAAAGTTTAATAGATTTTAGACTACTAATAGTTTAGGCGTTAGTAGAAATATTTAGTTAAATAAAAAAATTACAGACCTAAGAATAACACCTAGAAGCTAATTAGAAACTTAAAGAGTAGTTTAGAGCTAATTAACTAGTATTATTAGAAAAAGTAGTAAAGGCTTACTCTAGGACTAAGTTCAAGACATAAGAAGAATACAGAACATTTTATTTAAAACTAAAGAAGAAAGTGATATTAGATACTGCAGGTTATAGTATACTAGATTAACTCTAACAGATTTACTTTTTTTTTATTATATGAACTTTATTAACTAAGGTAAGCTCATGCTGGAATATCTCCTTCTTTTAAGAATCTATTTAGGCTAACTGCTAATAGAGATGTAACTCTTAAGAATAAGTAGCAACTATCTCTTCCTAAGCCTAATAAAATTAATCTTAAAGTTTTTTCTTGTCGTGATCTAACTGATTCTATTTAGGCTATATTATAACGAGATTATATTTTATACTATAATCAATACATTCAGAGCAGCGGCCTGAGGCAGGATGGACTAAATAATAATAACTATTATTACAACAGTAAGAACAGGGCGACGGTATATAACAGAGTTCATTATAGATCCGAGAAGCTAAACGGTAAGCACGTATTAGAGATAACTTAAGACGTGTTATCATTAGAGAGCTAGGCAGGAAGGAAAGGGAGTTAAGGGTCTTATAGTTTGGAACACCAAGCGGAAGACCTGCTGCCTTTATACTGCTTATAGAAAGAAGAAACTATCTTCCAGGACGAAGACTTGGAAGAGAGGGATAGTGTTACGGACGGTAACAGTAAGGCAGCTGCACCTGAAGAGCTGAAGGAATTAGCTACGACAGCTAATGAAGCTCTGGAATGGAAACGTATGTTCGAGCTGGAAAGGAAGAATTGCAAGCGGGCACGGGACGCACTAGCACAGGCCAAGGTACGAGCCAAGAAGTGAGGATAGAGATATGGAACCATGCTACAGGATTGGGAGCAGTCGCGCACGTGACTAAGGAAGCCTTAGCAGATAAGGCAGATAAGAAAGATGATAGGATTATCTTTATTATCTTCTCTAGTAGTATCTAATATACTGCCGGCAGGTATACAATGTACGCACAAAGGGTTTCCTATAAATATAAGACATGAAACAGCTTAGGAATATTTATGATTCTTTATAGTTACTCTAAAATCAAGATCTTCTCTCTAAGTTAAGACTTGAACTTGAGTAAATTAGTTTAATAACTTTTTTATTAAATCTATTATATACCCTCTCTCTATCTTGCGATAAAGTATAAACTTTATTCTATTAAACTTAAGGCTATCTATTCTAGATATGGAAAAAGCTAAAAACTTATTAAGTAATTAGTTAGAGCAGAGTTGCTAATGTAAATATACTATTAAATTAAAATAACTTATAATAATAAGTTTCTAGCTCTTTCCGTATCTAGAATAGATAGCTTTAGGTTTAATAGAATAGAGTTAGTACTTTATCACAAAATAGAAAGAGAAGTATATAATAGATTTAATAAGATAGTATTAAACTATTTCACTTAAGTTCAAGTCTTAACTTAGAGATAAGATCTTGATTTTAGAGTAACTATAAAGAATTAAAAGTAATCGTGAACTATTTAATGCCTTATACTTATAGTAAATCCTCTATGCGTATATTATATACTATTATTTAGTATATTAAATACTATTAGAGATATTAGAGATGTTAGAGTTTTTAGTATTTCTAATATCTCTAGCTACTAAGCCTTAGCTTAATTATATAGGCTACTGCTTTTAATCTACTAGTATAATTCTATATTTCTATTTTTATTTCTTAGCTTATACTTTAGCCTGTGCTAAAATATCTTATATCTATTTATAATTCTTTCTTTCTAACTTAAATATATGTTTTTATTCTAGGGCTTTATTAGCTGTTATTACTAATTCTTTTAGCTTCTTAGTTATAGCTATTTTATTATTACTATCTGTAATATTATCCCTTTCTTCTAAGTCTTTATCTTAGAAGATAGTTTTTTTTTTTTATAAATAGTATAAAGGCAGCTGGTCTTCTGCTCTATGTTTTAGGCTATAAGATTTTTAACTTTCTTTCTTTCTTATCTAGCTCTTTAATAATAACACGTCTTAAGTTATTTCTAATATATGCTTACTATTTAGCTTTTTAGATCTATAATAAACCCTATTATATACTAACACTCTACTTAAATTATACCCGTTAAGGCGATAATTATCTTATAAATCTAAGTTCTAATTACTATTCTACTTATAATAATTATAATGTAAAATATAACTTAGTTATCTTACAGCCAGAATAGGATTATATTAATTATAATAAGAAAAAACTTTATTATTAGTTTAAAAAGGCTAAGGTAGAGGCTTTTAAGATTTATTCTTACGCCCTACATCTTCATCACGAACTAGCGAAATTAGATTCTAAAAAGAAAGAGATATTTAATTAAGAGATAACTTCTATCCATAAGGTTCAAGCTCTTAAAAAGGCGGAAGTTTATTCTTAGGGTTAAGAAACTTATATACTGTAATTTATAATAATAGCTTCTTCCTAACCCGCTTCACCTTCCTTCTTAGATTTTAAGTAGAATATTCTGTATTCTCTATATTTCTTAGATTTAGCTTTAAAGTAAGCTTTTACTATTTCTAATAGTACTAGTTAATTAGCTTTAAACTATTCTTTAGGTTCCTAATTAGCTTCTAGGTGTTATTCTTAGGTTTGTATTCTTTTTATTTAACTAAATACTTCTACTAATAACTAAACTACTAGTAGTCTAGAATCTATTAGACTTCATACTTAGTATGATCTTTCTTAAGTTTAAGTTTTATCTATAGTTTAGCATTCTGTGGTGCTGGTTCTAATTTTAAAATATAAAAAACTAAGTAAATTCTAGTATTATTAAATAATTATAGTTTATAATTCACGGATTCTATTTATTATTTAACTCTAAATAGTCCTAATTTAACGTGATCTAGTTTTTATAATAGTTGTTTTATTTCTAAATTTTTCTTTTTTAAGAAAATCTTATCTCCCTCTCTAAAGATTAGTCCCTTAACTTTAGATTTATCCTTAATTTATTTACTAAGATTACCTTTATAGGTGATTTTCTATATAATATCTTTATAAAGTAGTTACAGGTCTTTAATCTTTCTTCTTATAGATTTTAATACTTTATCTAGTTTCTGTAGCTCTTAGTAAGCTATAGGCTTATAACTATAGTTTATATAGAATAGTAATTTTCCTGTAGTTAATGATTTTACAGAGTTATATATAAACTTAGCTATTAATAGTAAGTTAATTTAATTATCTTATAGCTTATTAATATATATCTGTAAGTATTATTCTAATATTTAGTTTATCTATTTTATTTATCTATTCGTTTATAGGTAAAACGCTATTAAGAGGTAATATTTAGCTCCTAGCTATCTTATAAACGTCTTTTAGAATATTAACGTAAATAATTTATCTCTATCTATAATAAATTCTTATGGCATCTTATATTATGTAATTAAAATTTTAATTAGTAATATAGCTAGTTTATCTGCTTTAATTTCTATATAAGTTAGTTTAAAGTAAGCGTACTTTATTAGTCTATTAATAATAACTAGTATTATGTTATACTATTAGTCTCTTTAGATAGTAATTATCAGTATTCCTGTGATAAAGTCTATTATAACTAATTCTTATAATAGATTTAGTAAAGGTATAGGTTACATAAGTCTATACTCTTTATATCTTAATACTTTATTCTTTTTATAATTAATATATTCTAAAAGAATTTTCCTAACCTTACTTTAAATTCCTGGAATCTAGAAATGTTTGTTGATCTATTCTATAGTTTTTTTAATTCCCTAATATCCGTGCATTTCTACTTAGTGTTAGTCTTTAATTAATTCTATTTATAGTTTATCTAGTATATAAATTATCCTTTGGTCTAGATTCTATAGTAGTTATTTATTATTAAATTTCCTTATTTATTTTTCCTAGGTGTTTTTGATAATGACTATGTGTTTAATATTAATTTATAAGCTTCCTAAGAATCTATCCTATCTTTATTTAAGTATTATATTATGGATTTCTGGTATATCCTTTATATAGTCTATTTATTAGCTAAGTGTATTAGCTACTATATTTTCTTTTCCTACTTTATAAAGTATTTAAAAATCGAATATAGAAACTAATTCCTATTATCTAACTTATTATTAATTTAACTTCTTTATTATTATAAATGCTGTTAGATTTTTGTGATTTAAATATATAATAATTTAGTACTTAGCTCCTTCTAAGTAATATCTCTATTTCTTAAATACTTAAACTATCGCCAGTAATTCTTTATTATAAATATTATAGTTTAATTTAATAGTTATAAGTTTATAAGATAAAAAGTCTATTAAGTGTTTATATTTATTATCTTGTACTTATAATAGGATGGCTTTTATAGCTCCGTCTAATGCATCCGCATATATCTCTATTTAAAGTTATAAATTAAATATTTTTAATATTAGTAGTTCTTAAAATATTCTTTTTAGAATTATAAAAGCTTTATCTTCCTTAGCTTTCTACTTAAATTATTAGTTCTTTTTAAGTAATTCTGTTAAAGGTACTGTGATTTTTAAGTAGTTTTTAATAAATTATCAGCAAAAGCCCGTAAATCCGAGAAAAAAATAAACTTCTTTTATATTTATTAGTATAGGCTATAATAAAATGTTTTTAGCTTTATTAGAATTAACTGCTATTCTATCTTAAAATATTAGGTATCCTAAGAATTTAACTTCTTTCCTATAGAATACATATTTTTCTGTTTAAATATATAGGTTATGTTCCTTAAGCTTTTATAATATTTTCTTAGTATACTTAATATATTCTTTTAACATTCCGTTTATATACACAAGCACGTTATTAAGATATGCTATTATAAATACGTCTAGGTATTTCCTTAGTATATAGTTAATAATTATCTAGAATGTTGCTAGTGCGTTTATAAGTCTAAATAGCATAACTAGGTATTTAAATAATCTATATCTTGTTTTTAGTGTGGTTATCCATTCGTGTTCTTTAGCTATTTATATTTTATAATATTTATTCTTAATATTAAAAAGACTAAACCATTTAGCTCCTCTAAGTTTATCTATAAGTTCTAATATTAGGAGTATAGAGTAATAATTCTTTACTATAGTCTTATTAAGATATCTATAGTTAATATATAATCTTAATTTACCGTTTTTTTTTAGTATAAAGAGTATTAGTAATGCTATAGTGCTCTTACTTTTCTATATATATCCTTTTTTTAAATTTTTATTCAGATATCATTATAACTTCTCTTATTAATTAATAGATAGTTAATATAATAGTCCTAGTTTTAGATCTGTTCCCTCTTTAAGCGTGATCTTATAGTTTTAGTTTTAGTATTCTAGTAACTAGTCTTTAGCTTCTTTAAAGAACTATTTTCTAAATTCCTTCTAGTATTCATTTAGCATAATAAACGTAGTGTTATAAAGAGTTATTTTTTTTATTTATATTATAGCTTATATTTATCTATAGTAGTTTTTCCTGGTTCCTATAGACTTTATTCTCTAGTTAATTAGTAGATTCTATTATACTAGCTAGTTCTATCCTAATATAAAATCCTTACTACCTAAATCTATAATCTTAATATAGTAGTTATTTGTGTAATCTATTACTTTAATAGTTATATTCTCTATTTTAAGATTAATTAGATCTCTTTTAAATATTACTGGATTATCATCTACACGTATTACTCTTACAGGTTTATTTAAAACTCTAGTTAAAATATAGTATCTTTATACTTACTTATTTAATATAAGTGTTTTACTAGTTTTGCTGTTTATAAGTGCTTGTATCTAAAAGCTATTAATACATATATCTATATATAGCTTATTTTCATGTTTTTATTTAAGTTATATATAGTTAAGTAATAACTTTTGTATTTTAACTTTAAATTAGCTCTCTAGCAGCATAATTATTACTTACTAGCTTTCTAGTTTTTTATTAGTAGTTAACTTCTAAGTAGTAGTTATTTTCTTAGTGTTTTTTCCTTAAGTTTATAGATAGAGCATTATTAGAGTTAATATTATTCTTATAATAGTATTTTATACTCTTTTCTTATTTCTTCTTTATAATTTTGTAATAGGCTGAGTTTTTTAAACCTTTAGCTAATTAGCCTTAGTATATAAGCCTTAGTTAGGTTACTCTTAGTATATAAAGTCTTAGTATATTATAGCAAGCTACAGTATCTTATAATACCTTATAGTAAACTATAGTATTCTATAGTATCTTTCCTTAATAATTCTAAAGTACCCTAGTTAGTATTAGTATTTTATAATACTTCGTCTTATTACAGCTTTCTATAATTATACTATATTTACTAGAGTTATTATTAAAACCCTGTTTAGAGCCCTTATAGCTTTTTATTAAATTTATTATAGTTTTATCTAACCTTAAGCTAACTAGATAGCTTTTAATAAATTTTAGCACTTCTATCTTAAGAAACATTCTTTAGTTATTAATTTAACGTGTAATTCTGTAGCTAATTATTTATTTTAGTGGTATTTAGCTTAGTAATATTAGCATCCTAGTTAGCACTTATCTTAGTTTAATTATTTATATTTCTTAGTCTTCAGGTCCTAAAGTTCTTTTTTGGAATTTATATAAATTAGTTTTTATTATATATTAAGTTCTTATTTCTACGCTATTTATTTTAGTACTTATTTTATTATTAGTTTTTTAACTCGTATAGCATAAGCTGCTTATTTATATTCTTATTTAGTATACGTTTTTTCTTTATATATCTAGTACTTTTTTTATATGGTTCTCTCAGCAGCTTCTTTATCTTATACTTATAAGATAAATAAAATAAGTTCTTTTTTTAGGTTTTTATTCTAGTTCTATTCTAGCTCTAGATATTTAATAGGGTGGTAATAAGTTACATAACTCATAAATAGTATTAGTTTTTATCTATAAATCTTATTTATCTATATAGCTAGTTTTTATTTACTAAGTTTTTTATACTACTTATTACTAACTGCTTATAGTACTTATTAATACTTATATATCCCATCTCCTAAAGTAACCTTCTAGTGTTTGGTAATATAATATTTCTCTATATAATATTCTAATTTATAGATCTAGTAGTATTTTTAGTTTACTTATTATCTAATTATTATAGACATTAGCTCTTTATCTTTTATTATCTTATAATCTTATTATTATCTGAATTTCTAATTTCCTTCTCTGAAGAGTCCTCCCTTCTGTTGAATTATCTTATAGAATTAGTTAACTTCTTTTATAGAGCTAGTTTTATACTATCTAATAGTAACTTTTTATATAATAGTAATTATATTATTAGCTTATTCTACTAGCTAATTCTTAACTTACTAATATAGTATTTTATATTTTTATTTAAGATGTATATGACTTTTATAGATTTAATATTACTCTTTCTAGATTTATTATATAATAGTCTTCTTAGTTATCTGGTCTCTAGCTGGTTTTATTTAGACTATAGTAATCTTAACTAGTACCTTAGTCTAAACATAAGCCTGTTTAATATTTACTTTTTATTATTTATAGTTTTTAATAAAGTGTTCCTCTTTTTTATAACTAAGACATACTTTTTATGTATATTAATCTATTTATTTCTTAGTTTACTTATCTTATTTTTACTTATTAATTTATGTGTTCTTGACTAACACTTAGTTGATTTCTATTATATTATAGATTTAGATATTCTTTTTATTTTTCTATAGTATATAGATTACTAGCCTAGTGTTATTCTTTTTTTCTTATTCTTTTTAGTACTAATAGTTATTAATTATCACTACTTGTTTAATGATTTTCAGAAGTATGCTAGGTTATTTTCCTTAAGAAATCTCATTTTTAATCCTATCTTTTAGTTCTGTATAGTATATTATAACCAGAGATTAATCTGCTTAGTCTAGTTAAGATTAAATTTACTTAAATTCTGCTGTATAATTAGCTGCTAAGGTGTATTATTTAAGCTATTAGAGCTTCTAAATTACCTCTATTTCTTTATTAATTTCTTTAAAGACTATAATCATTTCCTTTTTAAAGCTCTTATAGTTATTAAAGGTTCTTTTTATATTACTATTATAGTTTATAAGTTCTATAGATTCTAAGTTTAGGTCTTCTTTAGCTAGATAGTTCTTTATAAGTGGTTTAAACTATTTTATGGCTCTTCCTATTATGTTCATACTAGCTACCAAGATCTAATCTTAGTTAGTTATAAATAAAGATTAATTAAACTAATAGTAGAGGTCTATTATGGCTATAAAGATTTTAAGTTCGTTTCTATTACTATTAAACTTTATAGAAGGCTATATCTTTACTGTTTTTTCTTTACTAGTCTTATCTACTATTATTTATTACTATAGATTAACTAAAGCGTCGCGTAACTTTATAATAGCTATTTCTTATTTTTAAATAATTTACTATATACTCTTACTTTCTTCTAATATACTTTCTATAATAAATAAAAGTTCTGCTATGACTTTTTTCTCGCTACTACTTTCTTCTAACAAGTAAAGTTCTTATTTATTTTTATAATAAGTTATTATAGACTATAATTAGAAATTTGTTATTAGAATTAATCTAACGTTCTTTTCTATACTTTAAAAGGGTAGTTATAATATTACGAGTTGCCTTTACTTAATAGTATGTTTTGTGTTTAATAACTTTACTCTAATTAGTTACTTAATAAGCTTCTAGCCCTTTCCGTATCTAGAATAAATAGCTTTAAGTTTAACAGAATAGAATTTATGCTTTATCATAAGGTAGGGAGAGAAATATATAATAGATTTAATAAAATAGTATTAAACTATTTCACTCAAGTTTAAGTCTTAACTTAGAGATAAGATCTTGATTTTAGAGTAACTATAAAGAATTAAAAGTAATTATAAACTATTTAATGCCTTATACTTATAGTAGATCCTCCGTGCGTATATTATATACTATTATTTAGTATATTAAATACTATTAGAGGTGTTAGAGATATTAGAGTCTTTAATATCTCTAGTATCTTTAGCTATTAAGTCTTAGCTTAGTTACGTAGACTACTACTTCTAATCTACTAATATAATTCTATATTTCTATTCTTATTTCTTAGCTTGTACTTTAGCTTGTACTAAAGTATCTTATACCTATTTATAATTCTTCCTTTCTAACTTAAATATACGTTTTTATTCTAGGGCTTTATTAGCTATTATTATTAATTCTCTTAGCTTCTTAGTTATAGCTACCTTACTATTACTGTCCGTAACAATTATATAGTAAGTATAGTATAATTAATAGTATATAATATAAAAGTAATATTAGTTATTAAGCTTTTATATTATAGCATTATTTTTTATAGTATTATTAAGTATAAAATAGCTTATTTAATTACTTTTGAATTTAAAAATATTAAATATTATACTTATTACTTCTACTATATATTTACCTAAATACTGTTTATATAGTTATGAGAACTTAAAAAGGTAGTTTTAAAACTTTCTTACTTTATTTATATAATATATATATATTTCTATAAGTACTACTTTGCTACTAATTATTATCTAGTTATTAAAAGTAATATAAATAAACAATTTTAAATTTTAAAGGTTCTTAGTTTAAAAAAAATATAGGTATAGTACTTAGTTATAATATAATTATAAAGGCTTTTGTAATTACGCTAAAGAACTTTTTTAGCTAGTAAATAAGCAGCTTAAATTATTACTTAAAAGAAAGATATTTCTATAACTTAAAGGGCCTAGTTATTATTTATTACTTAATTTTAAACTATATTAAGAAATTTAGTATAAGAAAAGCTATTTAAGATTTTATTTATTATCTCTTAAAAGACTTCAACACCTCTAGCTTATATATTAGCTAAAATTAATTTTTAATTTAAAAAAAACTAAAATTAAATTATGCTGTTTTTACTTACTTTATATCTAAATATTTAAGCTTTAAGATAATTTTAAGCTAATGAGGTTACTATATTAATATTATATTTACTACCTTACTTCCTATATTAGTAGTAGAATTTATATAAAAAATAGATTCTCTTTTTACTCCTATGCTAAACACGCTAGCTATATTAAAAAATCTAACTTAATTTTTCCTTTATTTCTATAAGGGCTTTTAGAAGTATAGGACTTATAACTAATCTAATTCTTTATATAATTTATTATTAATAAGATTTTTAGGCTCATCTCTTTCTAATTCTATAACTAGAGAAATATTAGTATTAATAATTATAGTAATAGAGAAGGTTTATTTAAAAGAGTTTATATAATTATAAAAAGCAGCACGTCTATTAGAGGCTTTTAGTAAGTTTAAATTCATTATATAAGAATTAAGAAATTAAAATACATAAGTTATAAAGACATAAGTGGGTTGATTTTAACGTGTAAATATTATTTAAATATTATTATTTTTTATATATAGAACCTAGAGAAACTCTTACTAATACACTAACTAAATAGATACTAAGGTAACTTATAAAACTTAAAAAGCTATTTAGTAATTTATATTTTATATTCTATATTAACTCTAGAAACCTACTCCCTATAAAGACTACTAAATTAGTTAATTAAATCAATTAAATTAAGGCCTTTAGATTAATTTAATTAATTAAATAAAAGCTCTAATTTAATTTAATTAGATTAATAAACGTTAATTAAGTTAATTAACTTATTAATCTAAATTAATTATTAGTAACTTTAGTATATATATATATAACTAATTTTCTTTTTTACATAATAGAACACTTGCTGTGCTGGGATAAAATTAAGGTACTTTAATTTTATACTAACTTAAAGTTAGCATACATGCTCTAATTTTTATAAACTTATATAAATTATATTCTTTAGCTATTTCTTAATATCTATAACTATATATACTTATATAAGCTTAACTATATATACTTATATAAGCTTAACTATATATACTTATATAAGCTTAACTATATATACTTATATAAGCTTAACTATATATACTTATATAAGCTTAACTACTAGGTAGTTAATTTTATAGAGTATATAACATACTCCTTTAATACTATAATAAAACTTCTAGGCTATAACGCTACTATAATTATCTTTCACTCTAAAAAGCTATATATAGGATTAATATAAGATATATAATTCTTTTATACTACTAAGATATCCTTATTTAATATGTACGTAGTATTAGAAGTAATTTTAAAAATTTCTACTATATAAGTTAATACTTACAATAAATAAAGCTTTTGCTTTTAGTAATTTATATAGTTATAGAATTACTATATAAGTATCTTATTATATATTATTATAAGCTAAATATAAGGGGGTAACTTAAGTAGGCTAGGTGCACTCTCTACTAGCATTAGTATAGCTTTAAGCTAAATATAATATAACTCTTTATATTATAGCTTTATTAGCTAAATAGTAATTCTCTTAGATTATAAATACCATACAGAAACAGCTAGAATGGGTACTTATATACTATATAAATTATAATAGTATCCTAAATAGAGACCTATGTGCTTAAAATGCCAAATCTTATACATCAGAATCATAGAAATCATCTACCTCTACTTTAATATTCTATTCTTTAGGATTTAGGTACATGACTCTTCTACCGTGAGCGTGATATTACCTACTCTCTAAATCAGTACACAGACTAGACTTATAACGAGATTAGTAACTCACTTAGTATTTCTATAAAAATAATTTCATACTCTTTATAAAAGGATATATGGACTCCCTAAAAGTAAAAGGGAAGAAAGCTAAATATTAATATTTTAACCTAAAAGCGTCTTATTACTCGTGCTATATAAGATTATTAGTATTAAAAAAAGCCCTTTAAAGAGATTGCTCTTTTAGAAGGTATCTTTGTCTACAAGCAATCCTTATATAGAGCCTTTAAGAAAGAGAGATACTTTTGTTATATTGTAATAGAAAAGCCTCTTATTACACCTGAACAACAAAAGGCTCGACTAAAATGGGCCTATTCTTACCTAGAATAGACCCCAGAAATGTGGGCAGCGGTAATCTGGACTAATAAAGCTTCTATTTATATAGGAGGAGGTCAGATATTTGTTACACGAAGCGCGGAAGAGAAGTATAATATTGATTACTATGTTCCTAAGTTTAGGGGCTATTCAAGCTAGATGATTTATAGCAGTATCTCTCATAGGTATAAAGGGCCACTAGTTGTTTTTAAGAAGAATTAGTCAACTAAGCTAGGTTATAAAACGAAGATGATAAATAGGGACGTATACTGTATATATATATGTCCTAAAATTAAGGCGTTTGCCTGGGATATATGGCAAACGTTACGGTATCAGCCTATTCTTGTTAAGGACAATGCCTTGATTCATGCTGCAAAGGCGACTCGCTTAGCTTGGGAGTAGAATGGCATGATTTTAATGGAATGGCCGGCGAACTCCCCAGATCTGAACCCAATTGAGAATGTTTGGAGGCTGTTAAAAGGGAGAATCCAACGTCGGTTTCCAACAACGGAAGAAGAAGTTAGGAGATACGTAGAGGAAGAATGGGAGAAATTAGAACCAGAAGACTTTGAAAAGTATACAGGTAACATGAGGGAGCGTTGCCTAGCTGTAATTAACGCAGATGGGGGTCCTACAAAGTATTAAACATATGAATAAGCACTAGTTATTAATGTGGCGATGGAAACGCTAGCAGGGAGCGCACCTGGCCCGCTCAGGTTACCCCCTTGTAAGACCCTCTAGTTTGATGGCCTTGGCAGTCTAACCTCTCTCGGGCAAATGCACATCGCCTAACTTGAAGGAACGAGCCCACCAGCTGACCCGCAATTTGGCGATCAACAGGCACTAACTAACAGTTGTACTGTGTCTCATGGAGCAAGGCTTCTCGAGAATATTTAACTATAACTCTCCATTGTGCGCTCCTTCAATATGCCGTTGCTATCGTGCAAGGCCTTTCGCCAGATTTCAGGGAACTTTTTCTCAGCCAAATACGATAATGGTCAAGCGGAACCTAGCCGTCCTATACCTCTGACTCCTATAGCTCAAGCAAGAAACTGCGCATCATCGGGATGTCCCTTCTGCACCATTCTCATGGCCAATGCCGATCCATCATTCTTACCAGAAGAGGTCTTGTACACCGATGCGATGACCTTGAAAAGAGCAATGATCGATCCCGAACAGTCCTTTCAGCTTTTTATCGGAATGGACGACTTTTCGCGTACATTCTTCTATCGCGTGCCGCCCGAATGGAGTAAGTTTCGCATTTACTAGTGCACAAATCGTCACCAACCGCTAAGAGAATAGGACTTCCTTCACTTGCAGAGTTGGACAAGCCTTGGGATGAATTGACGCTCATGCGAACTTGGTTATCGAACTGCGTGACCAAGCACTCCAAGTGCAGGCAAACTGCTAGCCGAGGATTTCCAAAACGTCTTCTCGATGTTAGAGCCTTTGCCAGTTCAAACGACATCAGATTGGTGGAGTCGCAGAGCGTTCTGGCCACAACCAAATATGTCACCCTTAGCCATTGTTGGGGCCCAGTCGCTAAACACCTAATCTGTACAAGCAAAGCCACGTTGAGCGACAGAATGCAACGAATCCAATTCGAAGATCTCTCGATGACATTCAAAGATGCTGTCAAGATCTGCCGGGACCTGGATCAGAAATACCTTTGGATAGATTCGTTGTGCATTATCCAAGACGATGGCGAGGATTGGTCAGAGCAAGCAGCTGCTATGGCCTCCATCTATGGTGGTTCATATGTCACTCTCGCTGCACTCAGCTCTGCAGATAGCACTCAAGGTTGCCGCATCCGGCCAAGGGAGCCAGCCAAGCCGAAGCTGTCACGATACCAAGATTTCAATTTCGGTTCTCGACGCGTTAGAATTTTGGAACACTCGCCGACTTACTGGCATTCGGAGTACGGAGACAACCCTTACAAACATGATGGTTACGGATCTAGTCCATTACGTACGAGAGCATGGACTCTACAAGAGAGAGAGCTCTCATTGAGGTGTATTAATTTTGCTCAAGGGCAACTACTTTGGCAATGCCGTACTATGAAGGGGTCGTCGGAGCTTCCATGGCAGGAAATGATACGAAAGCACGACGACTCCTACCCCTTGCCGCTGAAGCTCAATCAAAGAGAAGATTTCACCTCTCACGGTCCAGCCTTTCAACGTGATCACTGGTACGGACTAGTTGAAGATTACTCTTCCAGGTACCTGACGAATGAGACCGATAAATTACCCGCTTTGGCAGGCCTAGCCTCAAAATTCTCCGAGGAACAAAATCCTGGAAACTATCTGGCCGGCATCTGGTCAGATCACCTACCATCGGCACTCCTTTGGAGAACTGTGCCACTTTACAGCCGTAATCGAGACCAGCCCATTAGCCCACTTGCTGCGTTCTTGCCTCGTCGTCCGCAGGCGTACAGAGCACCCAGTTGGTCATGGACGTCCATCGATGGCGAGATCAGCTATGAGAGCCAAAGAATTGGTGGTTGCGATGACACAAGCTGTATCTTCGACAGTGAATACGGGAACTTCAAAATTACAGGCTCTTACTACCAATTAGTGGCGACATTTGACACTCTAGGCACCCCCTCGGATGCAGCATTACGAATGCGAGGTAATATCACCGAACTTGAAATTAACATGCAGCCAATCGAAGGTGATTTTACCAAAAGCCTTCGACGTCTTATTTGGGCGGATGGTACAACAGTGGGAGCATTTTATCCAGACATTGTTGATGACTTTCGATTTGTGCGGTCTGTATATGTCTTGAGTATTCGATCTGAGCCATTTTATTCTTCTATTCAAATGCCTTCCTGTCTCTATGGAGGAAAGGTTTCTTTCTCTGAACCGGCGAGCTGGAATGATTACGATCTGAGAATGGGGCTCGCTTTGCTGCGAGCGAGGTCAGGTGAGGTGTACCGACGTGTCGGTTTAGTGCGCTGGTTGATAAAGGAGGTCTTCGATGGAACGCAACCTGTACAGCTGAGAATAGTCTGATGCGAGCGGATATTTCTTCAGTAGTCACTTGAATTACGAATGAAGTAAAGCAATGAAGAGAAGGGTGTTGCGAGAAAGATTAACTGTAGCAGAATGGCCATCAAATTAAACCAATCCCTTTGTATATCGATCAGGATGGAGTGGAGGTCTAACTTAGCTCACTTTCATCTTCCTTGTAGTCATCTGATGCTGATTGATTCGGATGTAGCTCCAGTTGCGAAGGGTTTCTTCCACTTTTGATATAAGTTAAATCGTTTCCTCCACGCAGGGAAATCTGCATCACCCAAGAGCGTTAGACTGCCAAGGATATGCAACCGATTAAAGAGCCTGTCTTAGCAGTGGTAACTAACGTAAGCTACGTTAAAATACTTATGTAATAGCCCTGCGACTTCAAGAACCGCGGAAAGCGAAATGTTTGATTGGCTATAGGTACCGCCCCGCGTGGTGGAATTGCTACTAGCACCACGTACATTGTGGACGAAGGTTTCCCAGCATCATAACGAAATTGTATCGTTGGGAATGATCCCTTTTTTAGCGTTCAGGAATGAAAGGATGATGATGGTGGTGTTGCAGCGTGGAAGTGCTGTTGTGGTGTTAAGGTACACTCCGCAGAAATCAGCTAAGAGTCATACCTGTGTAATATTTAAGGTAGGTACGATCCCGGATATTAAGGAGTGTCTAAAGAGCCTAATTTAAATAAAATATTAGAATTACAATATGTGCACAAACTAGTTAGGAGTTGTTGTAAAATTAAAGTACTTCTAATTTATTCTAGTATAGTAGTTATTCCACCACGCAAAAAAGAAGGTTATACTATAAGAATTATATTAGTTATACTTACTTATATAATTAGCTTCTAGTTTTTATATGCTGGTAAACTTTTGCTCTATACTTTTTTTATAGTACTTAATATAGCTTTTACCTTATTAGTTTAGCTTTAAGTAGAGTATTCTTGTTACAAGTTGCTAACTTACTAACGTAAATTATACTAGCAACAAGCCGTTTAACTGCTTATGTAACACTTCAGTAGTTCCCTCACTTCCGGATCAGATAGCTCGTTAGACTTAGTGGAAGTTGGTTAACTCAGTAAAGGGTAAGAAGAAAGTTATACGGTAAGTTAAGGTTTAACAGGATAGTATTAAACTATCACTTAAGGTGTGAATCTCAATTTTAGAGTAACTACAAAGAATTAAAAGTAACCGTGAACTGTCTGATGCTTTATACTTATAGCTGATCCTCCGTGCGTACATTCCGTACCGCTGTCCAGTATATTGGATACTGCTAGAGGCTGCTAGAGCTGCTAGAGGTTCGGCGACCTTACTCTGCCTCTATCTGCCTCTATCTGCCTCTATCTGCCAAGCCCTGGTCACATGAGTTACTGCTCCCAATCCTCTGGCATGGTTCCATATTTCTGTCCTCGCTTCTTGGCCCGTGTCTTGGCTTGCGCCAATGCGTCCCGTGCCCGCTTACAGTTCTTCCTTTCAAGCTTAAACATACGTTTCCATTCTAGAGCTTTATTGGCTGTTGTTGCCAATTCCCTCAGCTCCTCAGGTGCAGTTGTCTTGCTGTTACTGTCTATAATATTATCCCCCTCTTCTAAGTCTTCGCCTCGGAAGATAGTTTCTCCCTTCTATAAGCAGTATAAAGGCAGTAGGTCCTCTGTTCTGTGTTCTAGACTGTAAGACCCTTAACTTTCTTTTCGTCCTGCTCAGCCTCCCTATGATGACACGTCCTGAGTCGTCTCTAATACGTGCTTGCTGCTTAGTCTCTCGGATCCGTAACGAACCCTGTTATATGCTGACACCTTGTTTGAACTGTTCTTGCTGGGGCGACGATTGCCTCGTAAACTTGAGCTCTGGTCGTTGCTCAGCTTGTGCTGATTGTAGTGTAAAATACGACTTAGTTATCTCTCAGCCGGAATAGAATCGTCTTGATCGTGATAAAGAGAAACTCTGTTGTCAACTTGATGCTCTTAAGGATCAACGCTCTGAGCTCTGTGCTCGAGAATTGCGACTTCATCGTGAGCTTGCAAAAGTTGATTCCAAGGAGAAAGAAATGTTTAATCGAGAGATGGCCTCCATTCGTGAAGTCTAGGCTTTTGAAGAGGCTGAAGCTTATTCCCGGGATTAAGAAACTCGCACACTGCAACCTGTAGTACCGGCTTCTTCCCTGTCTGCTTTATCTTTCCTTTCCCTTGGTTTGGATTGGAACGCGCTGCAGTCGTCCTTTCTGTGGGATACAGCCTTTATTAGTTTATCTGATAGTACTAGTTAATCAGCTCCAAACTATTCCTTAGGTTCCTAATTGGCTCTCACGTATTATCTTCAAGTCTGTAACCCTTTTATCTAACTAAATATTTCCACTAACGCCTGAACTGCTGATAGTCCAAAATTTATTGAACTTCGTACTCAGTAGTGTCTCTCTTGAGTTTGAGTCTTGTCTACAGTTTGGCATTCGGTGGTGCTAGTTCTAATTTTGAAATATAAAAAACTGGATAGATTTTTGTGTCCTTGGGTAGTTATAATTCGTAATTCATAGGTCCTATTTATCGTTTAATCTTGAATAGTCCTAATTTGATGTGATCTAGTTTTTTTGATGGTCGTTTTATTTCTAAATTTTTTTATAGTAGGAAAACCCTATTCCCCTCTCTAAAGATTAGTCTCTTAACTCTAGATTTGTCTTTCTACTGTTTGCTAAGGACTCCTTTCTAGGTGATTTTTCCTGCTATGTCTTTATGAAGTCGTTGTAACTCGTTGACTTTTATTCTTACTAATTCTAATATCTTGTTTAGAATCCGTGGTTCTCGATAAGCCGTAGGCTCATAACTATAGTTTGCAAAGAATAGTAATTTTCCCGTTGTTGATGACTTTACAGAGTTATATGCAAACTCAGCTATTAGTAGTAAGTTAATCTAGTTATCTTATTATTTGTTAACATATATGCGTAAGTATTGCTCTAGTGTCTGATTTATTTATTCTATTTATCTATCTATCTATAGGTAAAATGCTGTTGAGAGGTGATATTCAGCCCCTAGCTTTCTTATAAACGTTTTTCAGAATATTAATGTGAATAATTTATCTCTGTCCGTTATAAATTCTCATGGCAATCCATGTTGTGCTATTAGTAGCTTAATGAGTATAGTTACTAATTCATTTACTTTAATCTCTGTGTGTGTTAGTTTAAAATATGCATATTTTATAAGTTAGTTTACTATAACTAGTATCATGTCATACCATTAGCTTCTAAAGGTGGTTGTTGTCGGTATTCCTGTGATAAAGTCTATTATAACTAATTTCTATAATAGGTCTAGTAAAGGAATTAGTTATATAAGTCTATATTCTTTATGTCTTAATGCCTTATTCTTTTTATACTTAATGCATTCTAAAAGAATAGCTCTAACCTTTTTCTATATTCCTAGAATCTAAAAATGTCTGTTAATCCGTTCTATAGTTTTTTTAATTCCCTAATGTCCGTGCATTTCTGCTGAATGTTAGTTTTTAATAAGTTTAGTTTATAATACATCTAGCACATAAATTATTTCTTAGTCTAAATTCTAGTATAGTTGTCTATTATTAAATTTCCTTATTCGTTTTTCCTAGATGTTTTTGATAATAACTACTGTTTTAATATCTATTTATAAGCTTCCTAGAGATCTATCTGGTCTTTATCTAAGTATTATATTATAAATTTCTAGTATATTCCTTATGTGGTTTACTTATTAACTAAATGTATCAGCTACTATATTTTCTTTTCCTAATTTATAAAGTATTTAAAAGTCAAAGGTAGAGACTGACTTCTATTATCTAACTTATCATTAATTTAACTTTTTTATTATTATAAATGCTGTTAGATTCTTGTAGTTTAAATATATAATAATTTAGTGCTTAGCTCCTTCTAAGTAATATCTCTATTTTTTAAATACTTAAACTATTACTAGTAATTCCTTATCATAAATATCATAGTTTAATTTAGTAGTTATAAGTTTATAAGATAGGAAATCTACTAGGTATTTATACTTATTATTTTATACTTATAGTAGAATAGCTCTTATAGCTCCGTCTAATACATCTATATATATCTCTATTTAAAGTCATAAATTAAATATTTTTAATATTAGTAGTTATTAAAATATCTCTTTTAGTATTCTAAAAGTGTTTTCCTTATATTATTCCCACTTAAATTATTAGTCTTTCTTAAGTAATTCCGTTAAGGGTGATGTGATTTTTAAGTAATTCTTAATAAATTATCTACAGAAACCCGTAAATCCGAGAAAAAAATAAACTTCTTTTATATTTATTAGTGTTGGCTAAGATAGAATATTTTTAGCTTTATTTAAATTAACTACTATCCCGTTTTAAGATACTAAGTATCTTAAGAATTTAACTTCCGTTCTATAGAATACACATTTCTTTGTTTAAATATATAATTTATATTTCTTAAGCTTTTGTAATACCGTTTTAGTATACTTAATATATTCTTCTAGCATTCTATTTATATATATAAACATGTTATTAAGATATGCTATTGTAAATACGTCTAAATATTCTCTTAGTATATAGTTAATAATTATCTAGAATATTACTAGTGCGTTTGTAAGTTCTATTAGCATAACTAAATATTTAAATAATCTATATCTTATTTTAAATACTATTATCTATTCGTGTTCTTTAGCTATTTATATTTTATAATATCTGTTTTTAATATTAAAGAGACTAAACTATTTAGCTCCTCTAAGTTTATCCATAAGTTCTAATATTAATAGTATTAAGTAATAGTTTTTTATAGTGGTTTTATTAAGATATTTATAGTTAATACATAGTCTTAGTTTTCTATTTTTCTTTAGTACGAAGAGTATTAGTGATGCTATTTTACTTTAACTAGTTTATATATACCCTTTTTATTAATTTTCTTACAGGAATTTTCGCAGTTCCTCTTGTTAGTATATAGATACTTAATATAATAGTTCTAGTTTTAAATCTGTTTCTTCTTTAAGCGTGATTTTATAGTCTTAGTTCTAGTATTCTAATAATTAGTCTTTAGCTTCTTTAAAGAACTATTTCCTAAATTCCTTTTAGTATTCGTCTGGTATAATAAACGTGGTATCTTAAAGTATTACTTTCTTTATCTATATTATAGCTCTTGTTTATTATTATCCGTGGTAGTTATTCCTAATCCCTATAGTTTTTTATTTCTAATTAATAATCGGGTTCTATCGTGCTAGCTAATTCTATCCTAAGATAAAATCTTTACTATCTAGATTTATAATTTTAATATAGCAGTTATTTGTGTAACCTGCTGCTTTAATAGTTATATTCCTTATTTTAAGATTAATTAAATCTTTTCTAAATACTATTAGACTATTGTCTATGCGTCTTACTCATATAGGTTTATCTAAAACTTTAGTTAATATCTAGTATCTTTATATTTACTTATTTAATATAAGTATCTTACTAGCTCTATTATTTATAAGTGCTAGTATTTAATTACTATTAATATATACGTTTACATATAACTTGTTTTTATGTTTCCTTTAGTTTAGTTATGTATATATAATTAATATATTATTTCTAATCTTTAGTTTTTAGCTCTCTAGTAGCTTAGTTATAGTCTACTAGCTTTTTAGTTTTTTCTATAGCTAACTCCTAAATAGCAGTTACTTTTTTAGTGTTTTTTTTTTAGATCTATAGATTAAGTATCTCTAGAGTTAGCATGTTTCTTTATTAAGTATCTTATATACTTCTCTAGTTTATTCTCCATAATCCTAATATTTCTATTCTAGAAAATATTCTTAATATATGAGTTTTTTATGTAAGTCTGTAGCTAGCTATTTTTTTTAATAGTATTTAGTTTAGTATTATCAGCATCCTATCTAGCATTTATTTTAAGATAGTTATTTATATTTATCTGAGTTTAGGTCCTATAATTTGTTTTCTAAATTTATATAAACTAGTTCTTATTACAGATTAAGTTCCTTTTTATTTGCTAGTTATTATAATATTTTTCTTATCCTTAGTCCTTTAACATGTATGGTGTGTTTATTCTATTTATAGTTCTTTCCTATATAGTTAAATACTATATATATTTAGTATTTTTTTTTTATTACTCTATCTGCAGTGTTATTATCTTGTATTTATAATATTAATAAAAGATTCTTTTCTTCTTTTTCCTTTTAATAGTATCTAATGGGATGATAGTATATTATATTAATAGTAACTAGTATAAGCATCTGCTTATAGATCTTATTTATTTATATAACTAGTTTTTATTTATTTAATCCTTTATGCTATTTATTTCCTACTAACTATAATACTTATTAGTATTTATATATTCCATCTCCTAGAATAACTTCCTAGTATTTAGTAATATAATATTTTTTTTTATAATACTTTAATTTATATATTCAGCAGTGTCTCTAGCGTACGTGTTGTATAATTATTATAAATATAAGTTCCTTACTCTCTATTATTTCTAGATTTTTTTTTATCTAAACTTTTAATTTTCTTTCTTAAAGGGTTCTTTTTTTTGTTAAATTATTTAATAAAATTAGTTAGCTTCTTTTATAGAGTTAGTATAATATTATTTAATAACTACTTTTTATATAGTAGTAATTATATTACTAGCTTATTCCACTAAATAATTCTTAACTTACTAATATAATATTTTATATTCTTGTTTAAGATACATATAACTCCCATAGATCCAGTACTATTTCTTTTAGATTTATTATATAATAGTTTTTTATATTATTGTGTTTTATACTTACTTTACTTAGATTATAACTATCTTAATTTCTTTATACGCCTTAGTCTAAACGTAAGCTTTCTTAATATCTAGTTATTATTATTTATAATTCTTAATAAAGTGTTTTTATTTTCTATATCTTAAGCAGGCTTTATGTGTATAGCGTTTTATTTATTTTTTAACTCACTTTTCTTATCCTTTCCTAATAAATATTTACTTAATGTTAATATTTATTTTATTATAGGTCCTATTATCTTTTCTATTTCTTTTAGATATATAGGTTATTAATCTCCTATATATTCTTTTTTCCTACTTTTATTAATACTACTAGTTATTAATAGTTACTACTTATTTAATAATTTCTAATAAAGTGCTTAGCCGTTTTCCTCTGGAAAATTTATCCTTAATTCTATCTTTTAGTTCTTTATAGTATATTATAACTAATAGCTAGTCTACTTAATTAAGTTATAATTAGATTTATTTAAACTTTATTATGTAATTAGCTGCTAACGTTTATTGCTTAAGCTATTAAAGCTTTTAAATTATCTCTATTTCTTTATTAATTTCTTTAAAGATTATAATTATTTCTTATTTAAAGCATTCGTAGTTTTTAAAAGCTTGTTATATATTATTATTATAGTTAGTTAACCCTACTACTCCTAAATTAAGATCTTTATTAGTAAGATAGTTTCTTACTAATAGTTTAAACTATTATATAATTCTACCTATTATGTTTATACCGGCTGCTAAGATTTAATCCTAATTAGTTAAAAATAATTTTTAATTAAACTAACAGTAGAGGTCTATTACTGCTATGAAAGTTTTAAGTTTATTTTAATTTTTATTAAACTTTTTAAGAGGTTATATTTTTGCTGTTCTTTTTTATTAACTAGCTTTAATCTACTAATTAGTCCTAACCTATTATTATAGGCTTACTAAAGTATCGCGTAATTTTATAATAGCTATTTTTTATTTTTAGATAATTTATTATACGCTCTTTACTTCTCTGGATGTACTTTCTATTATTAATAAAAATCCTATTATAACTTCTTTTTTATTACTGCTTTCTGATAATGAGTAAAGCTCTTATTCATTTTTATAATAAATTATTATAAACTCTTAATAATTAGTTATTAGAATCTATCTAACTGTTTTTCCTACTCTTTTAAGATGGTAATTATAATATTATAAGTTACTAACTTACTAACGTAAATTATACTAGTAATAAGCTATTTAATTATTTATATAATACTTTAGTAGTTCCCTTACTTCTAGATTAGATAGCTTATTAGACTTAGTAAAAATTAATTAACTTACTAAAGAGTAGAAAGAAAGTTATATAATAAGTTAAGATTTAATAAAATAGTATTAAACTATTTCACTTAAGGTGTGAATCTTAATTTTAGAGTAATTATAAAAAATTAAAAGTAATTATAAACTATCTAATATTTTATACTTATAGCTAATTTTTTATACGTATATTTTATATTACTATCTAATATATTAGATACTACTAGAGACTACTAGAGCTGCTAGAGGTTTAATAACCTTATTTTATTTCTATTTATTTTTATTTATCTCTATTTACTAAGCTCTAGTTATATAAGTTACTATTCCTAATTCTCTAGTATAGTTCTATATTTCTGTTTTTACTTTTTAGCTTATGTCTTAGCTTACGCTAATATATCTTATATCTACTTATATTTCTTTCTTTTAAGCTTAAATATATGTTTTTATTCTAGAGCTTTATTAGCTATTATTACTAATTCCCTTAGCTCCTTAAATACAGTTATCTTACTATTACTGTCCATAATAATTTTTATATAAATAATATAGTAATAGTATTTTTATATACATAGTATTCTAAAAACTCAAACATTATAAAAATTTTATTTATAATAGTAAAAAGTCCTTAAATAAAAAATATAGGTAGAAAATTAATACTAGGTTTTAATAAAACGTAAATATCCTATATATAGTAGTATAATATAAATAAATATTAAGAATAGACTTTAACTAGTAGTAATTTTTTAGTAATAAGTAGAATAAAAAAAGTAATATACTTTTTAAATTTTTTAGCTTAACTATAAACTTACTTAAGAGATTACTTAGTTTCTTTTATATATATAATTTATTAAGTTTATACATATAATAAATAAAAAGCTATATTATTATTTTAGTAAAGTAATATTTTAAGAAGTAATTATAACTATTTAAAGTTATACTATTTATAGTAAATATATAAAAAAATAAAACTTTTTTTTATAATTTATTTTTTTACAAAATAAATAGTGTGTGTAAAGTAAAGTAAAAAATTAAAAAAATACTAAAAAAATTAATTTAAATTAAGTAACTTATATTATATGTTATTTTACTTATTCTAACTTCTTTTTTAAAAATATTTAAACTATTTTTATTAACTAAAGTCTATTTTTACATATTTATTTAAAGTATACTATTATTTATATAAACTTTAAGCTTTATTATAAGCTATAATATTTTACTACTAAGTAACTTTTATAACTTATTTTTTAGTATAAATTTTAAAGTTAAATTATATATTCTAGGTTTAATACTTATTAATACTTTTTAAGTAATCTTAATTTTTATTTAGTTAGGTAAAAAACTTAAAAAACTAATAATTTTTTAATTTACTTATTTTTTTATTACTTTAAATGTTAATTAACTAAAAATTAAATTATTTTTATAGTTTAAGAAATTTTAGACTTGTTATAGTCAGTATGCGTAAGTAATAAGTAAGTAGAAATATAATTTAACTATATTAAACTAAAAAGTAAAGAAGCTATAAAGGCTGAATTTATATACCCTTATTAAAGCTAAGCTTAAGTATAAACTAGGTATAGACTTAAGTATAAACTAAGTATAAACTTAAGTTTAAGTTTTAGCTAGTAATTATAATATATACTATTATATTACCCCCCTTTAAAGCTTAGTTTTTTACGTATAATAGGGAGCTTAAAATTAAGCTAAAGAATAAAAAGAATTAGAATAATTTACTAGCTCTATAGAGAGAGCTTATAAACTAGATTATAATTATTATTACTACTATTATTACTTATCTTATACTTATAGTAGTTATCTTTATTAGATTACTAGAGGGTTAAATACTTAATTACTAGTAACTTAACTAGTAAAAGTATTAGTAAGAGTATAAAATAGCTTTAAATTTAGTATATTTATAAGCTATAGCGTACACAGTATCTAGCTTTCCTTTATTAAAGTTATTATAATAAAGTAATTAACTTTACTCTAGTTACGTTAGTAGCGTTATTAATTTTAGTAATATTAATTATACTAATATTAAGTACTTCTACTATAAAGAGATTTATCTTCTTAAGTTTTAGCTAAGCAGAAACTAAGTATAATAAGTATATTACTAATTATATTACTAAGCGCTAAGTGGCCTGTAGGAATTCTAGGTATTTATCTAGTAACAACAGTTAACTATCTAGTAAGCACTAGATTAAGGCATTAAGACCTTAGTAAAATATCGTAATTTTAATAGCAGCAGGCTAGTCTCTTCTCTTAGCTTCGTGTAGGATCCGTTTAAAGCGTGTAATGTAGACAGGCAGCAGCTTATGCTCTTATTACTTGACTTTGTACAGAGCCTACTATGCCTCACGGATCTCATTTGGGTTGGAATAGACTCGTTCCAGCTGCGTCGTGATATCATGCCAGTCCCATTAACCACATTCCTCAGCATCTGACAGCTGTGGAAGAACCATTGCCTGGATCTGTGGTTCAAGGTTATCCCACACGAAGTAGAACTTCGCTGTATCGTCTCCTATAGCCTGTCCATCAACAGCTATCTTGGCCTTGATTGTAGGGAGCCAGGTCTTGAACCTGTATGGCTTACCATCAAACTTAGTAGGCGTAGAAAGGACGAATCTAGGTCGTAAGAAGGTGGTAGAGGCGATGATAGTGAGAGTAGCTCTCAGAGTCTGGTTTTCTGTACATAGGCTCTGGATCTCCTAGTAGAATTCAACTCATAGAGCCTGGATTTCAGTCTAGAGCTGCTAAATAGGGTCGTTTATTATAATAAGAAGAGAAGAGCGAAAAAAAGAAACCGTGTATGTATAGAGCTAAAACGTAGCAGCCTTTACTATATTATCTAGCTAGTTATATACATATACGTGTGCATGTGTAGGGTGAGGATATAAAAATACTTAACTAGCTTTATTTTCTAAAAATAGCTAAGAGTTATCTCTATCTCTATATATTAGCTAAGATAGAGTAGATTAGACTTAGTAATTAAGATAAGTATATATATATAAGAATATAAAAATACTAAACTACCTTTACTCTCTTAAAATAGCTAAAGAGTTTAATATAATATTATAATTAGTATAAGTAAGTAATAAGTAAGCGGGAGTATAACCTAATTATATTAAACTAAAAAGTAAAGAAGTTATAAAAACTAAATTTATATACCCCTACTAAGGCTAAGCTTAAGTATAGACTAGGTATAAACTTAAGTATAAACTAAGTATAAATTTAAGTTTAAGTCTTAGCTAGTAACTATAGTACACGCCGTCATAAGACTATAGAGTTTATTTAAAATAAAATAATTATATAAAATTATATAAGGTTTTTAAATATATAAATATTAAAAATAGTATAGTATATAAATACTATTAAAATCTTGTAATATTAAATAATAGAGTATAGGCATGTAATAGCTAAATAAGTTAGTAATAATTACTAGTAAAAATATATATAACATATTTAATAAGTAAGTAACTTAGATAAGTAAATAACTTACTTTAAAACTTACTAAAAAATTAAGAATTTGCACATGAATATCTCAATAACCACTTAATAATAGACTTTATAAATTAAAATTTAGGCTTTTTTATATGCATTACAGCTTCTATAAAGGTTACATATATATTAGTTTAGTAGTTTTTAAGATATAGTAATATAGTATAGTTTTAGTTTTTAAATTACTATATTTTAGAAACTACTTAACTAATTTTTATGCGACCTTTAGAAACGCTGTAATGCATATAAAAAAGCCTAAGTTTCAATTTATAGAATTTATTATTAAGTAGTTATTAAGATATTCATGTGCAAATTCTTAATTTTTTAGTAAGTTTTAAAATAAGTTATTTACTTATTTAAGTTACTTACTTATTAAATATATTACACTTATTTATTTTTATTTTTACTTTTTATTTTTTTATTAGTAACTTTATTAACTTTAGTTATAAAATAAATAAGCTTATATTTATATTATTATATAAAGCTACTATAATATATAATATTTAGTAATTTATTTTCTTAGTTTATAATATTTATAGCTATTACCTAAATTAGTAATAAATAGTACTTATTCTATTTTTACTTTTAAAACTAAATAGTAATAAAAAATTAGTAAATATACTTATAATATTTTTTAATAATATTAATTAAAATTTATTTATAAACTTAAACTTAAAAGTCTAATTTTTTTAATATAGTAAAATATAAATATTAGTAATATATTTTATAAGTAAGTACTTTACATAAGTAAGTACTTTACTTTAAAACTTATTAAAAAATTAAGAATTTATATTTAAATATCTTAACAACTACTTAATAATAAATTCTAAAAATTTAATGAATAATTAATAGTATTTTAAAATAAAGCTTATTGAATTTTCAAGAGCTAGTAATTTATTATTATTAAAATATTTAAGTAAAAGTAAATTTAGGAGCTAAAATACTACTATTTTAATAGCTATTAATTACTAGCTTTTATATTTTTAATAAGCTTTATCTTAAAGTACTATTAATTATTTATTAAAATTTTAGAATTTATTATTAGTAGTTGTTAAAATATTTGAATGTAAATTCTTAATTTTTTAGTAAGTTTTAAAATAGAACACTTACTTATATAAAGTACTTACTTATAGAATATATTATAATAATTTTAATAAATATTATATTTATTTTTAGTAAATATTTACTACTTTTTTAAAAAGTTTTTATTACTTTTATATTCTTAAAAAGAGAAATATAAGTTAAATTATTAAAAAACTTCTTTTTAGTACTTTCATTTAAGAAATTTATTTATACTCTATATATTTAGAGTTTAATTTATTTATTTATTTATTTAAAAGTAAAAGCTTATTAAGAACTTACTTTTTAATTTTAACTTAACTAATAAATTTTTTTTTAAAAATGTAATATAAATAATTTATTTTAATTAAAAATACACTTTTTATACATTTAATATTATAAAATTAAGGGTTTTTGTTAATAAATTTGTAACTATTAAAATAAAGTATATATACTTAGTTAATTTATTTATAATTACTAGTATTATATTATACTTTTTATTATTTTTTATTTTTTTAAATAATAGTAATTTTATAATAGAAGTTATTAAAACTAACTACTATAATTATTTTAGTACTTTTAGTAGTTATTAAAGTTTATAAAACTTATATTATATTAGTTTATTTTTTTTATATTTTAAGTAAACTTTAACTACTTTTCTTACTTTTTATTTTAATTTTTTAATATAGTAGTTTTTAAAAATTTACTTTATAATTTTTTTTACTTTTAAGTATTTATATATAATAGCTTTATAATTCTTTTTAGTTAATTCTTTATATAGTACTTTTAGCACATAAATGAGTTTATTTATATACTTAAGTAATTTTTTTAGTTAGTTATTAACATTTATTTTACTTTTTTTTATAAAATGCTATTTAATTCATTTTATTTAATAGTTTTTAAGTTTTATAATTATTAATACTATATATAGTATTAGTTTATGTTATTTTATAGAATTTAGTTATTAGCTAAGTACATTTACTACTTTGTTTTCTAATTCTTTTTAATAGAATATTTTAAAATTATGAATAATTAGAGTTTTTGCTTAATATATCTATTTTTTATTAAGTTTTTTATTATTATAAAACTTATTAAGTTTATATAGTTAAAGTATATTACTACTTAATACTTAGTTTTTTATTATAAATATTATAGTTTTACTTAGCTTTTATAAGCCTTTTTAATAAATAATTTATAAAATAAAAACGTTTATTTTTATACTTTTAACTATAAATTACTTTTATTATATAATTAAATATGTTTGTTTTTAATATTATAAGTAGTTTTATGTTAAATATTTTTAATATAAATACTTAAGTAAACTTTTTTTTAAGTTTTATAAATACTTACTACTACTTTTACTTTTATTTAAATTTAGTATCTTTTTTTGTTATTTTTATTAATAGTATTATAATTTTCAAATATTTTTTATAAACTTTTTATAGAAATTTATATAACTTAAAAAAATTATATTTTTTCTACTATTACTAATACTAGCTAATTATATATTTCTACTAACTTTTTTAGATTTACTAAAATTTCTTTTTTTTTAAAATAATAAATTCTAGAAACTCTATTTTCATAACATAAAATTTATGTTTTTCTAATTAAATTAAGAAGTTATGTTTTTAAAACCTTTTTAAAACTTTTTTTATATATACTTTATACTTATAAAGATTTTTATATATATACTAATATATTATTAAAGTATACTATTATAAATATATTTAAGAATTTATAAAGTACATAGTTAATAACTATTTAAAATATTACTAGTATATTTATTACTTTAAATAGTATAATATTATACTTAAAAAATTTATATCTTATTTTAAATACTATATATATTTATATTTAATTTAAATTTTATAAATTTTTTTGTAAATATTAAATAAACTAAATTACTTTAAATTTTAAAGTTTATTTATAAGCTTTTAAATTAATAGTAATAAGTATTAATTTTTTTAAATTATATTATTTAGCTTTTTAAAGTTTACATATAATTATAATTTCTTATTTTTTTTAAAGTATATATAATATTAGTAAAGTTATTAAACTTTTACTTAATTATATATATAATTTTTTTTTAAATTTTTTTAATATACTATTTTAATTCTTTTTACTATACATGTAACAACTCTGTATTATAAATAAACTAAAATATAAAAAACTAAATACTAGGCTTTAATTTAAATATAAGAAATATATTAACTTTTTAATTTTTATAAACTTATTTTTTTAGTTTTGTATAACTTTAATATAATACTTTATTACTTATATTTATATATAACTACTTATAAGTTTATACTAGTTATAATAATATACTTAATAAAAAAAATTTTTAACTAGTATTTTAAAAAAAAAATTTTTTACTAAATAAGTATTTAAATTTTTTAAATTTTTAAAGTATTTAAACTTTAATAATATTTATAGTTTATTATTAAACTTATACTACTTTAATGTTTTATAGTTATTTTTTATAAATTTATTATTATATTCTATAAGTAAGTTATATACCTAAGTAAGCTATATACTTTATTAAGTTTTTATAACTTTATAAACTAATAACTTTAAAACACTAGCAGCTATTATAATAATATTTTATTACTAAATAATTAACTTATTTTTTTAGCTTTTTTATATATTCTTAAGTTATACTTAGTTTTGCTATAGTATTTATAATACTTTTATTATAGTATATTTATTTTAGTATGCTTTCTATTTTAGCACTTTTTATTTTTAATTTATATATTAATATTAGCTTAAGTAATTAGCTTTAAGCTTTTTACTTTTATTAATATTTCTTACTTTTAAATTTACTTCTTTTTATACTTTTTATGTTGTGTTATAGCTTTATTTATTTTTTAAAAACTAGTAATTTATAAATATAGTAGTACTACTAAATATATTATCTACTTAATACTTTTAATAAGCTAACTTATTAACTTAATAATTAAACTAAGTAAACTATTTTAATACTTTTAAAGTTACTTTTAAACTAAAGTTATTTAAAAGCTTAGTTTAATAATATTACTGAATATTTTTAACTACTAAAAAAGGTCTTTTTTAGTAAATAGTAATAATATTTAAAGCTAAATATTAAGATTTAAAAGTATTATATCTAGGTTGTATAAAACTAAGCTAGTAGCTTAAAAACTTATATAAATATTACTTTCTATTATTAAGCTTTAATAAACTATACTAAATACTAGTAAAAACTTAGGCTTAGTAATATAGCTAATATAGTTATATATAAAATTCTTAATCTACTACTTATATATTTATTTTAGAAACTTAAAATAGTTTATATTAAGTAGTTAAATATTATAAGTTACTAACTTACTAATATAAATTATACTAGTAATAAGCTATCTAACTAATTACTATAATAGTTAATTAGTTCCCTTACTTCCGGATTAGATAGCTTATTAGACTTAGTAGAAGTTAGTTAACTTAGTAGAAATAAAAAGAAGTAATATAGTAAGTTAAGATTTAACAGAATAGTATTAAACTATTTTACTTAAGATATAAATCTTAATTTTAGAGTAACTATAAAGAATTAAAAGTAATCATGAACCGTCTAATGCCTCATACTTATAGTAGATCCTCCGTGCGTATATTGTATACTGGTTGGAAGTATATTGGATACTGCTAGAGGCTGCTAGAGCTGCTAGAGGTTCTGTTACCTTACTCCTGCTCTGTCTGCTAAGCCCTTCTCCCATTACGTGGGTGGATGCTCCGGATCCGTTTATATGGTTCCATATCTTTGTCCTCGCTTCTTAGCCTGTGTCTTGGCCTGTGCTAATGTGTCCCGTGCTCGCTTGCAATTCTTTCTTTCAAGCTCAAACATACGTTTCCATTCAAGAGTCTTATTGGTTGTTGTTGCCAGTTCCTTCAGCTCTTCAGGTGCAGTTGCCTTTTTGTTACCGTCCATAACACTATTCCCTCCTTCTAAGTCTTCGTCCCGGAAGATAGTTTCTCCCTTCTATAAGTAGTATAAAGGCAGCAGGTCTTCTGCTCTGTGTTCTAGACTATAAGACTCTTAACTTCCTTTCTTCCCTGCCTAGCTTCCTAATGATGACACGTCTTGAGTCGTCTCTAATACGTGCTCGCCGCTTAACTTCTTAGATCCGTAACAAACCCTGTCACATGCCGACACCCTGCTTGAACTGTTCCTGCTAAGGTGATGACTGCCTGGTGAACTTAAGTTCCAGCTGTTACTCAGCCTGTGCTGGTTGCAATGTAAAATGTGACCTAATTGTGTTATAATTAGAATAGAATTGCCTTGATCGTGACAAAGTAAAGCTTCGTTATCAACTCAATTCTATTAAGGATTAACATTCTGAACTTCATACTTATGAGTTATGACTTCGTCGTGAACTTACACAGGTGGACTCAAAAGAGAAGGAAATGTTTGACTAAGAGATAGCCTCAATCCGTGAGGTCCAAGCTTTTAAAGAGGAAGAGGCTCGTTCTTAGGGTCAAGAAACTCGCACACTATAATCTATAGTTTAAGCTTCTTCCCAGCCTGTTGCTTTGCCTTTCTTATCCTTTAATTTTAATTGGAATGCGCTGCATTTGTTCTATTCTTAGGGTCTAACCTTAAAGTAAGCCCCTCCTGGCTTGTCTAATGGTACTGGTCAATTAGCTCTGAACTATTCTTCAGGTTCCTGATTAGTTCTCATATATTATTCTCTAGTCTGTAACTTTTCTATCTAACTAAGTACTTCCACTAACACCTAAACTACTGGTAGTCTAAAATTCATTAGACTTCATACTTAGTTATATCTTCCTTAAGTTTAAGTCTTGTCTATAGTTTAGCGTTTTATAGTGCTGGTTCTAATCTTAAAATATGAAAAACTAGGTAAATTCTCATGTCCTTAGGTAGTTATAGTTTATAATTTATAGATTCTATCTATCTTTTAATCTTAAATAGTCCCAACTTAATGTGATCTAGTTTTTTTAATGGTTGTTTTATTTCTAAATTTTTTTATAGTAGGAAAATCTTATCTCTCTCCTTAAAGATTAGTTCCTTAATTTTAAATTTATCTTTCTATTACTTACTAAGGTCTCCTTTTTAGGTAATTTTTTTTACTATTTCTTAATAAAGTTATTGCAGCTTCTTAACCTTTATTCTTACTAATTCTAATATCTTATTTAGTTTCTATGGTTCTTAATAAGCCGTAGGCTCATAACTATAGTTCACATAGAATAGCGATTTTTCTATAGTTAATGACTTTATAAAGTTATATATAAACTTAGCTATCAGTAGTAATTTAATCTAATTATCTTATTATTCGTTAATATATATTTATAGGTATTATTCTAGTGTCTAGTTAGTCTACTCTATTTATTTATCTATTTATAGATAAAATACTATTAAAAGGTTATACTTAGCTCCTAGCTTTTCTATAAACATCTTCTAGAATATTAATGTAAATAATTTATCTCTGTTTGTGATAAATTCTTATAGTAATCTATGTTATATAATTAAGAGCTTAATTAGTAATATCACTAATTTATTTACTTTAACCTCTATATATATTAGTTTAAAGTATGCGTATTTTATAAGTTAGTTTACTATAACTAGTATCATATCATACTATTAACCTTAAAAGGTAGTTGTTATTGGTATTTCTATAATAAAATCTATTATAACTAATTCCTATAGTAGGTCTGGTGAAGGAATTAGTTATATAAATCTATATTTCTTATATCTTAATACTTTATTCTTCTTATACTTAATATATTCTAAGAGAATAACCCTAACCTTTTTTTATATTCTTAGGATCTAAAAGTATCTGTTAATCTATTCTATAGTTTTTTTAATTCCCTAATATCTATATATTTTAGCTAAATGTTAGTTCTTAATAAGTTTAGCCTATAATACTTCTAGTATAAAAATAATTCCTATTTTATACTATTATAGTCATTTATAGTTGTATTCTTTAATTTATTTTTGCTATATATTCTTAATAATAACTATTATCTTAATATCTATCTGTAAGCTTCCTAGGAATTTATCTAATTTTTATTTAAATATTATATTATAAATTTCTAGTATATTTCTTATATAGTTTATTCTTTAACTAAGTGCGTCAGCTGCAGTATTTTCTTTTCTAAATTTATAAAGTATTTAAAAGTTAAATATAGAAACTAATTTTTATTATCTAACTTATTATTAATTTAGCTTCTTTATTGTTGTAAATACTGTTAGGTTTTTATAATTTAAATATATAATAATTTAATACTTAGCTCCTTCTAAGTAATGTCTCTATTTTTTAAATACTTAAACTATTACTAATAATTCCTTATTATGAATATTATAGTTTAATTTAGTAGTTATGAGTTTATGAGATAGAAAGTCTACTAGATATTTTTATTTATTACTCTATTTCTATAGTAGAATAGCTTCTATAGCTTTATTTAATATATCTATATATATCTCTATTTAAAGCCATAAATGAAATATCTTTAATATTAGTGGTTATTAGAATATATTTTTTAGTATTATAAAGGCATATTCCTTATATTATTCCTACTTAAATTATTAATCTTTCTTTAGTAATTCTGTTAAGGGTGCTGTGATTTTTAAGTAGTTCTTAATAAACTATTAACAGAATTTTATAAATCCAAGAAAAGAATAAACTTTTTTAGTGTTTATTAGTATAGGCTAAGATAATATATTTTTTATCTTATTAGAATTAACTACTATTCCGTTTCGGAATACTAAGTATCTTAAGAACTTAACTTCTATCCTATGGAATATATATTTCTCTGTTTAAATATATAGTTAGTGTTCCTTAAGCTTTTATAATACTCTCTTAATATATTTAACGCGTTTTTTTAGTATTCTATTTATATATATAAATATGTTATTAAAATATACTATTATAAATACGTCTAGATATTCCCTTAGTATATAGTTAATAATTATTTAGAATGTTATTAGTGCATTGGTGAGTCCTATTAGCATAACTAGATATTTAAATAATTTATATTTTATTTTAAATATAGTTATCTATTCGTGTCCTTTAACTATTTATATTTAATAATATTTATTTTTAATATTAAAGAGACTAAACTACTTAGCTTCTTTGAGTTTATTTATAAGTTCTAATATCAGCAGTATAAAGTAATAATTTTTTACTATTATTTTATTAAGGTATCTGTAATTAATATATAGCCTTAGTTTTCTATTCTTTTTTAGTATAAAAAGTATTAGTAAAGCTATTTTACTTTAACTAGTTTATATATATCCTTTTTATTAATTTTTTTATAAGAATTTTCATAACTCCTCCTGCTGGTGTATGGGTACTTGGTATAATAATTCTAGTTTCAAATCTATTTCTTCTTTAAGCGTGATTTTATAGTCCTAGTTCTAGTATTCTAGTAATTAGTTTTTTACTTCTTTAAAGAACTATTCTTTAAATTTCTCTTAGTATTCATCTGGTATAATAAACGTGGTGTCGTAAAAAGTTATTTTTTTTATTTATATTATAGCTTTTATTTATCTGTAGTGGTTTCTTCTAGTTTCTATAAACTTTATTTTTTAGTTAATTATTAGGTTCTATTATACTAGCTAATTTTATTCTAAGATAAGATCTTTACTACCTAGATTTATAATCTTAATATAGTAGTTATTTATATAACCTGCTGTCTTAATAGTTATATTCTATATCTTAAGATTAATTAGTCCTTTTCTAAATGTTATTAGACTATTATCTATATATTTTACTTATATAAGTTTATTTAAAACTCTAGTTAGTATCTAGTATTTTTATATTTACTTATTTAATATAAGTGTCTTGCTAGCCCTACTATTTATAAGTACTAGTATCTAATTACTATTAATATATATATTTATATATAGCTTATTTTCGTGTTTCCTCTGGTTTAGTTATGTGTATATAATTAATATATTATTTCTAATCTTTAGTTCTTAGCTCTCTAGTAGCTTGATTATAGTTTTTTTAGTTTTTTAGTTTTTTGTCTATAGTTAACTCCTAAGTAGCAGTTGTTTCTTTAGTATTTCTTTTTTAGGTCTATAAATTAGATATTTCTAGAGTTAGTATATTTTTCTATTAAGTATTTTATGTGTATTTTTAGCTTGTTCTCTATAATCCTAGCATTTCTATTCTAAAAAATATTTCTAATATGTGAGTTTTTTGTGTGAGTCTATAGCTAACTATTTTTTTTAATAGTATTTAGTTTAGTATTATTAGCATTCTATCTAGTATTTATTTTATAATAGTTATTTATGTTCGTCCGAGTTTAGGTCCTGTAGTTTATTTTTTAAATCTATATAAACTAGTTCTTAGTATAGGTTAAGTTCCTTTTTATTTATTAATTATTATAATATTTTTCTTATCCTTAGTTCTTTAACACGTATGGCGTGTTTATTCTATTTATAATTCTTTTCTATATAGTTAACAGCTATATATATCTAGTATTCCTTTTTTATTATCCTATTTACGGTATTATTATCTTATATCTATAATATTAATAGAGTGGCTGTTTCCTCTCTCTTATTTTAATTCTATTTTAACTCTAAATATCTAATAGGATGATAATACGTTGCCTTAGTTATAACTAATATAAATATCTATTTATAAATCTTATTTATTTATATAGCTAATTTTTATTTACTTAGTTTTTTATACTGCTTATTTTCTACTAACTATAGTACTTATTAGTATTTATATATTCTATCTCTTAAAGTAACTTTTTAGTACTTGGTAATATAGTATTTCCTTATATAGTATTTTAATCTACATATTTAATAATATCTCTAGTGTATATATTATATAATTGTTATAGATATTAGTTTTTTATTCTCTATTATTTCTTAATCCTTTCTCTGTCTGAATTTCTGATCTTTTTTATAAAATAGTCTATTTTTTTATTCTATAATCTTATAAAACCTTTGTGTCTTTTTTTTAGTCTCTATATTATATTATTAAGCTACTACTTTTTATATTATAGTAATTATATTACTAGATTATTCTACTAGATAATTTTTAACTTACTAATACGAAACTTTATACTCTTATTTAAGATATATATAGCTTCTATATATTTAGTATTATTTCTTTTAGATTTTTTTTATAATTATTTTTTTTATTACAGTGTCTCTTGCTTGTTTTACTTAAACTATAGTAATCTTAATTTCTTTAAATACCTTAGTCTAAATATAAGCTTTCTTAGTATCTAATTATTATTATTTATAATTTTTAATAAAATGTTTTTGTTTTCTGCATCTTAAGCAAGCCTTATGTGTATAATATTTTATTTAATTTTTAGCTTATTTTTCTTACTCTCTTCTAATAAATATTTATTTAACATTAATATTTATTTTATTATAGGTTTAGTTATTTTTTTGGTTTTTTTTTAATATATAGATTACTAATTTCTCTCAGGCCTTTTTCTTTTATTCTTACTAGTATTAGTAGTTATTAATAATTACTACTTATTTAATAATTTCTAATAAGATATTTAACTGCTTTTCTCTAGAAATTTTGTTTTTAATTTAGTCTTTTAATCCTTTATAGTACATTATAACTAATAGTTAGTTTACTTAGTTAAGTTATAATTAGATTTATTTAAACTTTGCTATATAATTAGCTGCTAGTGTTTACTACTTAAGTTATTAAAACTTTTAAATTATCTCTATTTCTTTATTAATTTTTTTAAAGACAATAATTATTTCCTGCTTAAAATATTTATAACTTTTAAAAATTTATTATATGTTATTATTATAATTAGTTAACTCTACTACTCTTAGATTAGGGTTTCTGTTAACTAGATAGTTTTTTACTAGTAATTTAAACTATTATATAGCTTTATCTATTAGGTTTATACTAGCTACCAAAATTCAGTCTTAATTAGTTAAAAATAATTTTTAGTTAAATTAATAGTATAGATTTATTATTACTATAAAGATCTTAAGTTTATTTTAATTACTATTAAACTTCTTAAGAGATTATATTTTTGCTGTTTTCCCTCCTTAATTTATTTTAACCTACTATTATAAACTTATTAGAGTATTATATAGTTTTATAATAACTATTTTTTATTTCTAGATAATTTATTATACACTCTTCTATTCTCTAGATATATTTTTAGTTATAAATAAAAATCCTATTATAACTTCTTCTTTACTACTACTTTTTTTTAATAAGTAAAGTTCTTATTCGTCCTTATAATAGATTATTATAAACTCTTAATAATTAGTTATTAAAATCTATCTAACTACTTCTTCTATTTTCTTAAGATGGTAGTTATAATATTATAAGTTACTAACTTATTAATATAAATTATACTAATAATAAGCTATTTAATTAATTACTATAATAATTAATTAGTTCCCTTACTTCCGAATTAGATAGCTTATTAGACTTAGTAGAAGTTAGTTAACTTAATAGAAATAAAAAGAAGTAATATAATAAGTTAAGATTTAATAGGATAGTATTAAACTATTTTACTTAAGATATAAATCTTAATTTTAGAGTAACTATAAAGAATTAAAAGTAATCGTGAACCGTCTAATGCCTCATACTTATAGTAGATCCTCCGTGCGTACATTGTATACTGGTTGGAAGTATGTTAGATACTGCTAGAGGCTGCTAGAGCTGCTAGAGGTTCTATCACCTTACTCCTGCTCTATCTACCAAGCCCTTCTCCCATCACGTGGGTGGATGCTCCGGATCCGTCCACATGGTTCCATATCTTTGTCCTCGCTTCTTAGCCCGTGCCTTGGCCTGTGCCAATGTGTCCCGTACTCGCTTGCAATTCTTCCTTTCAAGCTCGAACATACGTTTCCATTCAAGAGCCTCATTGGTTGTTGTTGCCAGTTCCTTCAGCTCTTCGGGTGCAGTTGCCTTTTTGTTACCGTCCGTAACACTAAACCAGATATAATAAATATAATAATATATAAAGCATGATAATATTCTTTTTCTTATTGCTAAGCGTAGCGAAGCTTCTTTCTATTTAAATTTGGGGGGGAGGAAGGGGGTTTTCAATTCAAAACTCCGCCGAGGTTGCACCGAAAATTCTCGCATTCTCGTTGGTCAAAAAATGCAACATCACGTGTTCGGGTTCCAGTTATTCTGTGCCAGAGGAACACCAAAACTTCTCGCGCGACTAATACTTCAACGCCCTAGCTATCCCTGATGCTGCTTCCCCGACGCTACTTCTCTACAGCTGCCTCCCTGACGCTGCCTCTCTACAGCTGCCTCCCTGACGCTGCTTCTCTACAGCTGCCTCCCTTGCGCTGCTTCTCCCACACTGCTTCTCTCCAGCTGCTTCTCCCACACTGCTTCTCTGACGCTGCTTCTCTCCAGCTGCTCTTTTGACACTGCTTCTCCACCACTGCTTCTCTAACGCTGCTGCTCTCCAGCTGCTTCTCTCCAGCTGCTTCTCTCCAGGGTTGCTAACAATCAACTTCATCAACCGAAGTTGGTTGGTTGATTGAGTTCTACCAACTCAACCAACCAACTTGGTGAGCTGATTCTTCTCAATCAACTCAACTTAAAGGCCTCAAGTTGATTGAGTTGATTGAGTTCAAGTTGGAGAGGTTTTAGATAGGCCGGGATCTATCTTTGTGATAGATTTATAGTGTTTCGATCGTAAACTGGCTGTGGGATAGGTGTTGCCAGGTAACGCTTAAAGTTGCCTCTTGCGTACTTAGTGAGATGTGGAGTAAAGATTAAGCGAGGATTACCTACACAATAGCTCCACTCCTGCACCAACGCGTCAATCTCGGCCATCTTATACCCACCACCACACTTTACCCATCCTTGAATAGTCCTCTAAAATGAACGAGAACCTTAAACAGGTCTTTGAGGAGGCCGTCACACGTGAAAACTGTGGAAATCCACCCTAGACACCCCTATCTCTGCGCCCGGAGGCAGACGACGTGTTGGACACTAATACAGATACGCTAGTTAAGGTAGCGACTGATGAGAAAGATAATGCAGCACTATTTAAGGGCCTTGCGTGGAAGAAGGTGCCTTATCTATAAAGAAGAGCTTACAAGTATAGTCAAGGCAGTAAGCCAAGCTGGATTTATTAGTACAGATGGCTAGTTTGGCACCGGAAGAAGCAGCAGAAGTACTAGCTCTGCAGGTACTATCATGAACACAATATCCCTAGAGGAGAGTATTACGTCCACTAATTAATAATCTTAGTAGGTGTCTACCTAGAGAAGAATAGTCACAGCTATAGATTTAATAAAGAGAGTAAAATCAACTTTTCTTTACCTTAGAAATAGCTATTAGTGCTTGCGGTGTTACAGACCTAAGAAATTACAATTCTCTAGAATATAGCTAATAAGATAGCTAGTAGCTTTTCTCACAATCACTTTCTTAACGCCATATAGGATTGGGTTATTTCTAATAACTAAGCATTACGGGTTATTAAAACTCCTACTTTTTAAGCTATAATAGCAGCTGCTAATCTATTTATAGAGAAAGCTTTTTAGAAGAATTACTAGAGCCTTTAAGATCACATTCTTGCCGAGTACTACGCCTATATACCTGCTGTTATTAATTTCCTGAAAAAATCACATTCTCTTATATATATAAGCTTTAATAACTGGACTATAATTAGAGATAAGTAAGTGCTTATTAGGATATATATATACTACCTAAATAAGAGTAAAAAGATACTAGATTACCTGTTTAGACTTTTATAACTCTATAGTAAGCACTTAGATAAGAATATTATATTACTTATAAGTTCTATACTTAAGGCATTTAAAATTAATAAGATATAGCTAGACTACTTTATACTTAATAATACTATAAATAATAATATAGTAATTAATTAGCTAGCTAATTAGTTTAACTTCTTTATACTCTATTATTAGTTATATATTATAAGTTGCTAACTTACTAACGTAAATTATACTAGTAATAAGCTATCTAACTAATTATTATAACGGTTAATTAGTTCCCTTACTTCCAAATCAGATAGCTTATTAGACTTAGTAAAAGTTAGTTAACTTAGTAGAGATAAAAAAAAAGCGATATAGTAAGTTAAGGTTTAATAGAATAGTATTAAACTATTTCACTTAAGGTGTGAATCTTAATTTTAAAGTAACTACAAAGAATTAAAAGTAATCGTGAACTGTCTAATGCCTCATACTTATAGTAGATCCTCCGTGCGTACATTGTATACTGCTGCATAGTATGTTGGATACTGTTAGAGGCTGTTAGAGATATCAGAGCCTCTGGCTCCTTCTGACATCTCTGACTACTAAGCCTTGTCTTATCACGTGGGTGGATGCTCCGGATCCGTCCACATGATTCCATATCTCTATTCTTGCTTCTTGGCCCTTGCCTTGGCCTGCGCTAATATGTCCCGTGCTTACTTACAATTCTTCCTTTCAAGTTCAAACATACGTTTCCATTCTAGAGCTTTATTAGCTGTCGTTGCCAGTTCCTTTAGTTCTTTAGGTGCAGTTACCTTCTTGTTACTACCTATAACACTATCCCCCCTTCTAAGTCTTTATTTTGGAAGATAGTTTCTCCTTTCTATAAGTAGTATAAAGGCAGCAGGTCTTCTGCTCTGTGTTCCAGATTATAAGACCCTCAACTCCTTTTCTTCCCTGCCTAGCTTCCTAATAATAACACGTCCTGAGTCGTCTCTAATACGTGCTTGCTGCCTAGCTTCTTGAATTCGTAACAAACCCCGTCATATGCTAACACCTTGCTCGAACTGTTCCCATTAAGGCGACAACTGTCTTGTGAACCTGAGTTCTGGTTATTGCTTAGTTTGTAACGATCGCAACGTAAAATACGATTTGATTGTTTTGTAACTAGAGTGGGATCGTCTTGATCACGACAAGAACAAACTCTGTTGTTAGCTTGAGAAAGCTGAAGAGGATGCTCTAGAAGCCTGTTCTCATGCCTTCCGGCTTCGTCGTGAGATCGCGAAAGTGGATTTAAAAGAGAAGGAAATGTTTAATCAAGAAATGACCTCAATTCATGAGGTCCAAGCTTTTGAGAAGGAAGAGGCTTGTTTTTAAGGCTATAAAGCTTATATACTGTAACCTGCAGTGTCTGATGTCGGCTCGTCCTCCTTCTCAGGTCTTAAGTAAAACGTCCTGTATTCTCTCTATTCATTAGATGCGTTCCTAGAGCAAGCGTTTGCTGGCTCATCTAATAGTACTAGTTAATTAGCTCTAAACTATTCTTTAAGTTCCTAACTGGCTCTCATGTATTCTCTTCAGGTTTATAACTTTTTTATCTAACTAAGTATTTCTACTAACGCCTAAACCACTGGTAGTCCAGAATTCTCTAGACTTTATACTCAGTAGTGTCTTCCTCAAGTTTGAGTCTTATCTATAGTTTAGTATTTTATAGTGCTAGTTCTAATAACGAAATATAAAAAACTAGATGAATTCTTATGTTCTTAGATAGTTATAGTTCGTAATTTATAGGTCCTATTCATCGTTTAACCTTAAATAGTCCTAATTTAATGTGATCCAGTTTTTTCGATAGTCGTTTTATTTCTAAGTTTTTTTATAATAAGAAAATTCTATTCCCCTCCTTAAAGGTTAGTCTCTTAACTCTAGATTTATCTTTCTGTTACTTGCTAAGGTCTTTTTTCTAAATAATTTTCCCTACTATCTCTTAGTAAAGTTATTATAACTTCTTAACCTTTATTCTTACTAATTCTAATATCTTATTTAGTTTTCGTGGTTCTTAATAAGCCGTAGGCTTATAACTATAATTTGTAAAGAATAATAACCTTCCTGTAGTTAATGACTTTACAGAGTTATATATAAACTCAGTTATTAGTAGTAAGTTAATCTAGTTATCTTATTATTTATTAACGTATATTCATAGATATTATTCTAATATCTAATTTATCCGTTCTATCTGTCTATTCGTTTATAGGTGAAATGCTATTAAGAGGCGGTATTCAGCCCCTAGCTTTCCTATAAACATTTTCCAGAATATTAACATAAATAATTTATCTCTGTTTGTGATGAATTCTCGTGGCAATCTATATCATGTAATTAAGAGTTTAATTAGTAATATCGCCAATTTATCTGCTTTAACCTCTGTGTGTGTTAGTTTAAAATATGTATATTTTATAAGTCAGTCTACTATAACTAGTATCATATTATACTATTAGCCTTAAAAGGTGATTGTTATTAGTATTCCTGTAATAAAGTTTATTATGTAATGAGCTAGAGCCTAGGATGGTTGATTAAAACAGTTATCTTAGCTTTAACTTTATACGTAACCATGTAACCTTAGTGACTTAGTAGGGATAGCTATTAAGTCTCTATAGCGTATATAGTTAACTTTTTATTAAATCCACTCTATTACACCCAATTACCATTATTAGCCTGGATTCTTATATTTGGATTTAATTAACTCTATTTCTTACAAGAGGCCGAGAGGCCTCTGGTAGTATAATTAACTTTATAAAAGAGTAAAAGGCTCTCTAGTATTTAGGAGAGCTATCTAGCGGTATAGTAAATATTAATAAATACTAATAACCACTTAGTACCTGCACTAATAGCCCGAGTGATGAACCTACTTAATATAGAATATAATAACAAACAGATTAGCTGCGAACTACGCCGGTTACTTACTTTATAAGGGTTAAAAGTCCTAGCTGTTAAAATAGTAATAAGCTAAGTAAAAATTAAACATAATAACTACCTTACTTAGTGTAATAAAGGGAAAGTTCTATTTCTAGTAAATAGAGCCAGCAACAGCACCTCACTTGGGGAAATTATAAACATGTTATAAGTAATATCTAAGAGGTTAACTATACTAAAAGGTTATAATTCCCTATTAAGGCTACCCCTATAAGTTCTAGTAATAACACTAGTAACTCCCTTTATATTAATACCATAACTAGTAATTAAATTAGTAGTTAAACTATTTAATTTCCCTGAATTCTTTATGTTTAATAGCATACGGTCTCTTTACTCTACGTTTAAGTATTAAGCTAAGGCCAAGTTACGATTTGATAGATACTATATAAGTAGTGAGGAAGAACAGATAGATTATCTCTTTTAGCATTTAAAGAGACGAGTAGCATAAACTATTCTCTTATAGTTTTTTAATTAAAAAAATAATACTACCCTTAAAGCAATATAGGCGTTTATGGACTCCTAGTTTAAAGACTAGTACTAAAGGTAAAAGTCTTTAGACAAGCTGTAAAGCATAAAACAGAAGAAGAAGTTAGTAAGAGAATACTATATAGAGTTTAATAAGAAGCTGCTGCTAGTAGGAAGCGATTAGCTAAATAAAAACATAAAGAAGAGTATATTTACCTAAGGATTAGATAGAGAGCTCTAGAAGCATATTACAGCCCTTTTAGTAACACTAAGCTTTAAAGAGTATACTTAGGAAGTAATTCATATTAATAATAACCTTATATAGATTATATTAAGTAACTATAGGACTACTACAGCCATCTATATAACGCTATTTATACTAATATTTGAATTAATAAATTAGAAAGTAATACCCACGCATGCAGGGGCAGTAAAGCTATAAGATAATTAATTTAGAATACTCTAAGTAAGCTAAAAGAAATTTAACTAATACTATAAGTAAGGTCTCTATTATTAATACAGTTCTCCTAGCTATATAAAGAATAAGTATAAATATATAAGAGCAAATCAGTCACGCCTAGCTACTATAATATTAATAAAAGCTAGATAAATAAATACTAACGAAAGAGACGAAGAAGATAGAGATAAAGAAGAAGAAAAAAAAGTATTAGAGAAAGAATAGCCTTTACTTACAGTTGTAAGCAGGGGTCTTTAGTTAAAATAGGTAAGATAGTATCACAAAGAGAATAGCAGAAGTTCCGAAATATATATATAGACATAAACTCTATTATTATATACTTATTAATCAACCAGATGAATATCACATATATAATAATTAATACTAGGTGTTTATGCTATAGTTTTGTAAGCTTTGTTTTTACTACTAAAGCCTGTTTAGCGTGTATTAACATAGCCCTATAGGAGATCATCAGAGTACATAGAAAACCTAAAAGAGTTATCTAGGTTATATAAATTAACCTTAATGTTAAAGAATATACTAAATAAGCCTATATATATGTTATTAATAATGTGCTTAAGTTTAATCTTATCTTAGGTAGACCCTAAATAAACTAAAATAATATCACAATCACGTTAGCAAAGAAATCGTTTTATATTCATACTTTAAGAATAAGAGTTTATAGTAAGAAAGAAAAGAAACTGTATTAGTAAGAGCTAATAGAGATTAGCGTAGCTACTTTTTTAATATAAATAAATAGATTAAAAAAAATAAGTAAGATATACATCTTTATAGCATCGCTAGCAGATATTTAAAAGGCCTTAGTATTTAAACTAAAGCTAAATCCTAGAACACTACTTTCTAAGGCCTATCAGAAGTACTTAAAGCTGTTTCTAGAGAAGAAAGTAGACAAACTCCCACTGCTATAAGATCATAGAATAAACTATTATATTAAACTTAAAAAGATTAATAAGAAGGACCCTAAGGTCCTATAGGGACCGCTGTATAATATATTAAGAAAAGAACTATTAATACTATAAAAGAGTTAACGCTGCTATTAGAGAAGGGCTTTATTTACATAAGTAACTCCCTAGCTATAACTCTAGTACTATTTATATATAAGCTTAGTAAAGGTCTTTACTTTTACGTTAACTACCGCGCGCTTAATAAGATTTCTAAGAAGAATAAATACTCTCTTCTCCTAATCTATAAAACGCTTAGCTAGATTAGTAAGATAAGATAGTATACTAAGCTCAACATTTCAGCAGCCTTCTATAAAATTCGTATTATAAAAGAAGATAAATAGCTAACGGCTTTTTGTATAAGATTTAGACTCTTTAAATAGCTAGTTACACCTTTTAGACTAGTAAAAGCCTTTAGTATGTTTTAGCAGTATATAAACTAGACCCTACAGGAGTATCTTAACGAGTTCTATTTAGCTTTTCTTAATAACATACTTATTTACTCTTTAGGCTTACTAGAAGAGCATTACTGGTAGGTTAACTTAGTACTAGAGAAACTTAGCGCCGCAGGTTTATATCTAGATATCAAGAAATACGAATTCAAAACTAAGAGCATGAAATATCTAGAGTTTATTATTAAAGTAAGGTAAGAAATTTGAATGGATCCCGCTAAGATAAAAGCAATTACCAAGTAGCAGCCTCTAACAACTGTAAAAGAAGTTAGAAGCTTTCTTAAATTCGCTAATTTCTATTATTAGTTTATTAAGTCTTTTTTAGAAATCGCCGCCCCACTTATAAGACTTATGAGCGACGTGCCGTTCTAATAGACTAATAAAAAGCAGATAGTATTTAACAAGCTAAAAGAGATCTTCATATCGGAACTAGTACTAGCCTAATTAAATTCTAACTATAAGACTATTTTAGAAGCTGACTTTTTAGATTATATAACTAGAAAAGTTCTTTCACAATACGGCGACGATAGCGTGCTGTGTTTATGTGCGTACTTTTTAAAGAAGAACATACCTACAGAGTATAATTACAAGATACATAATAAAGAACTCCTTACAATTATTCATTGCCTAGAGGCATAAGATGCTGAATTACGGTTTATTAAAAAGTTCTAGGTTATTACTAATCACAAGAACCTTAAGCACTTTATAAGGTCTTGAAAATTAAGCAAAAGACACACGCGCTGGTAGTTATTCCTTAGCTGATATAATATAAAGATTTAATATAGGCTAGGGAAAGAAAACGTACGAGTCAACGCACTATTAAGACGCGAACAGGATCGTCCAAGTGAAGAAAATAATAAAAGGCTAAAGAGCTGTATAATTCAGCTACTAAAGCTAGTAGTCACATGTTAGAAAGAAAAGCTTGAATTAAATAACGATAGGCAAGCAGTATAGGCTTTCTTTACTCAAATCGGTCTTTTAATAATTACAGGAGATAGCATAACTGAAGCCTAGAAGTCTTGTGCCCAGGAGTCTCATAACAAGCTTAAATGAAGATAGTATGATGTAGTACTAGATAATAAAGTATACACAAGAGCAGTATAGGCTTTTTATAATCAGGAGCAGAGATTTCCCCCAGAGCTCGAACTAAAAGTTTCGCTGGCTAAGTGCACGATTAACGAAGATAGGACCCTTTATTATTAGAATAGAAAGTAGGTGCCTAACTCAGAGCCATTAAGAACATTAATTATCTACTAGATTTATTTATTATAAGCGATAGGACACCCAGGACAGCAGAGCACTTATCTAATATTAATAAGAGATTACTTTTAGCCAGAGATGTCGAACCACGTACGGCGTTACATTTAAAACTGCGATGTCTATAGCCGTACAAAGCTATAGAGAAATCGCCAGCAAGGGCTGTTACGCCCGTTACCTATTCCCAATCGTATTTAAAAGGAGATCTCAATGGATTTTATAACCGGATTACTAGAAAGCAATAGCTGTACGGTCTTACTGGTAATTACCAATAGGCTAAGCAAGGACATAACTCTCTGCCCTCTTCTAAACATGGATATCAAGACAGTAACATGGGCTTTTATCCGTAAGGTTATTGCTTACCATTAGATTCCTAACGCTATAGTATCTGATCGCGGCAGCCAATTTATCAGCAAGTTCTGGACTAAGCTTTGCGAAATCCTACGAATCAAAAGGCGATTGTCGACAGCGTTCCATCCGCAAACAGACGGTTCAACAGAAAGGATGAATAACACAGTCAAGGCCTATCTTTAAGCGTTTGTCGTGTGGGACCAAGCAAACTAGGCGAAGCTCTGCCCAATAGCTGAGATTACAGTAAAGGGAAGAGACACCACCTCAACAGGAATAAGCCCGTTCTTTCTTTAGCACGGATACAATATAGAACCGCTGTAAGTGGATATTGGAACCAGGTGTAACGTAACAGCTTGAGACCCAAAAGCTAGCGCTAGGGAAATCATGGGAAAGCTAAAGAAGTGTATTAACTTAGCACAGGCAACCATGGCTGAGGCACAGTAAGAGCAAGAAAAACAGGCAAACCGACATCAGGATAAAGCCCCGCAACTACGTGTTAGAGACAAGGTATAGCTGAAGCTCAGTAACCAACTCTCCACTAGACGAGGAAATAAGAAGCTGGACTGGAAGAATGCTAAATACACTATAGAAAATATAATTAGCCCGCACACTATAAAGCTAAATACGCCCCCAGAGCTAAACCTAACGTTTCATGTAGACAGACTACGGCTAGCAAGCAACGACCCATTACCAAGCCAGCCTACGGACGACCCTCAGCCGCCACTAATCCAGGTGGATGACCACGAAGAGCACGTAGTGCAGGATATCGTCGCCGAGGTACAGACAAGACGAGGGCGAGGCCACTAGCTACGGTACGAAGTGAAGTGGAAAGGCTATGCGTTGACAACTATGGAGCCAGCAAGCCAGCTAGAAGACACAGCGGCGTTGGACCATTAGAAGGAGCATACGGCGCCTCTGCGAAAAGGCAGACACAAACTCCTGCCAGCAAACTACCGACGAGAGCTTCAGGAGAAGCCACAGCAAACAGAACCTAAGATAGGCCTACAGAGGCCCCCGGGTAAACGGTTCACCAGAGAGCCCCTACCTAGTCTATAAGAAGGGGGGTAATGTAATGGGCTAGAGCCCAGGATGGTTAACCAAGACAGTTGTCTCAGCTTTAACTCCGTGCGTAACCACGTGACTTTAGCGACTTAGCAGGGGTAGCTATCAAGTCTCTGTAGCGTACGTAGTTAACTCTTTATCAAATCCACTCTGTTACACCCAATTGCCATCATTGGCCTGAATCCTTACATATTATAACTAATTCCTATAATTAGTCTGGTAAAGGAATTAGTTATATAAGTCTATATTTCTTATATCTTAATGCTTTATTCTTTTTGCACTTAATGCATTCTATAAGAATAATTCTAACTTTTTTCTATATTCCTGGAATCTAAAAATGTCTGTTAATCCGTTCTATAGTTTTTTTAATTCCTTAATGTCTATGTATTTTAGCTGAATGTTAATCCTTAATAAGTTTAGTCTATAATACTTCTAGTATAAAAATAGTTTCTGTTTTATGCTATTATAGTCGTCTATAGTTATACTCTCTAATTTATTTTTACTATACGTTTTTAATAATAACTACTGTTTTAATATCTATTTATAAGCTTCCTAGAAATCCATCTGGTTTTTATCTAAGTATTATATTATAAATTTCTAGTATATCCTTTATATGGTTTGCTCTTTAACTAAGTGCATTAGCCACTATATTTTCTTTTCCTAATTTATAAAGTATTTAAAAGTTAAATATAGAAACTAGTTTTTATTATTTAACTTATTATTAATTTAACTTCTTTATTGTTATAAATGTTGTTAGATTCTTATAGTCTAAATATATAATAATCTAGTGCTTAGTTCCTTCCAAGTAATATCTCTATTTCTTAAATACTTAAACTATTACCAATAATTTCTTATTATGAATATTATAATTTAACTTAGTAGTTGTGAGCTTATGAGATAGGAAGTCTACTAAATATTTTTATCTATTATTTTATATTTATAACAGAATAACTCTAGTAGCCCTATCTGATATGTTTATATATATTTCTATTTAAAGTCATAAATCAAACATCTTTAATATTAGTAGTTATTAGAATATTTTTTTTAGTATTATAAAAGCATTTTTTTTGTGTTATTTCTACTTAAATTATTAATCTTTCTTAAGCAATTCTATTAAAGGTAATGTGATTTTTAAATAATCCTTAATAAATTATCAGCAGAAACCCGTGAATCTAAGAAAAGAATAAACTTCTTTTATATTTATTAGTATAAGCTAAGATAGTATATCTTTTACCTTATGTAAATTAACTGCTATCCCGTCTTAGAATACTAAGTATCTTAAGAACTTAACTTCTATTTTATAGAATATATATTTTTCTATTTAAATATATAGCTTGTGTTCCTTGAGCTTGCGTAATATTTTTTTAGTATACTTAATATATTCTTCTAGCATTCCATTTATATATACAAATATATTATCTAGATATATTATTATAAATACATTTAAATATTCCCTTAGTATATAGTTAATAATTATCTGGAATATTACTAGTGCATTAGTGAGTCCTATTAGTATAACTAGGTATTTAAATAATTCGTATTTTATTTTAAATGCTGTTATTTACTCGTGTTTCTTAACTATTTATATCTAATAATATTTATCTTTAATATTAAAAAGACTAAACTATTTAGTTCCTCTAAGTTTATCTATAAGTTTTAATATTAGTAATATAAAGTAATAATTCTTAACTATAGCTTTATTAAGATATCTATAGTTAATATATAACCTTAGTTTTCTGTTTTTTTTTTTTTTGTATAAAGAGTATTAGTAAAGCTATTTTACTTTAGCTAGTTTATATATATCTTTTTTTCTAATTTTCCCGTAAGAATTTCCGTAATTCTTTTTATTGATGTATGGGTACTTGATATAATAGTCCTAATTTTAAATCTATTTCTTCCTTAAGCGTGATTTTATGGTCCTAGTCTTAATATTCTAGTAACTAGTTTTTAGTTTTTTTAAAGAACTATTCTCTAAACTCCTCTTAGTATTCATTTGGTATAATAAATATAGTATTATAAAGTATTATTTTCTTTATCTATATTATAGCTCTTATTTATTACTGTTTATGGTAGTTATTCTTAATTCCTATAGTTTTTCTTTTTTAATTAATAGTTAGGTTTTATTATGCTAGCTAATCTTATCCTAAGATAAAATTCTTATTATCTAGATTTATAATTTTAATATAGCAGTTATCCGTGTAACCCGCTACTCTAATAGTTATATTTCTTATTTTAAGATTAATTAGATTTTTTTTAAATACTGTTGGATTATTATCTATGCGTCTTATTCACACAGGTTTGTCTAAAACTTTAGTTAGTATTTAATATCTCTATATTTATTTATTTAATATAAGTGTTTTACTAGCTCTACTATCTATAAGCGCTAGTATCTAATTATTATTAATATATATATTTATATATAGCTTATTTTCGTATTTCCTCTGGTTTAGTTATATATATATAATTAATATATTATTTCTAATTTTTAGTTCTTAGCTCTCTAGTAGCTTAGTTATAGTCTATTAGTTTTCTAGTTTTTTATTTATAGCTAACTTCTAAATGGTAGTTATTTTTTTAGTAGCTTCTCTTTAGGTTTATAAAGTAAACATTTCTAGAATTAGTATACTTCTTTATTAAGTATTTTATATATATTTCTAGCTTATTCTCCATAATCCTAACATTTTCATTCTAAGAAATATTCTTAATATATGAGTTTTTTATGTAAGTCTGTAGCTAATTATCTTTTTTAATAGTATTTAGCTTAGTATTATTAGCATTTTATCTAGTATTTATCCTATAATAGTTATTAGTATTAATCTGAGTTTGGGTCCTGTAGTTTATTTTTTAAATTTATATAAACTAGTTCTTACTACAGGTTAAGTTTTTTTTTTATTTATTAATTATTATAATATTTTTCTTATCTTTAGTCCCTTAACACGTATGGCGTGTTTATTTTATTTATAGTTTTTTTTATATAGTTAGAAACTACACATATCTAATACTCCTTCCTTATTATTTTATTTATGGTATTATTATTCTGTATTTATAGTATTAGTAAAGAGGTTTTTTCGTTCTTTTTACTTTAATCCTATTCTAATTTTAAATATCCGACGAAGTGATAGTACATTGCATTAGTTATAACTAGTATAGATATTTATTTATAGATTTTATTTATCTATATAGCTAGTTCCTGTTTGCTTAGTTTTTTATACTATTTATTTTCTACTAACTATAACGCTTATTAGCTTTTGTATATTCTATCTCTTAAGATAACTTCCTAGTATTTAATAATATAGTATTTTTCTTTATAGTATTCTAATCTACATATCTAATAGTATCTTTAGCGGATATATTATATAATTATTATAGATATTAACTCCTTATCTTCTATTATCTTCTAACTTTTTCTTTATCTGAATTTTTGATTTTCCTTGTGGAATGGCCCTCCTTCTTATTTTATAATCCCATAAAATCTTTACGTCTCTTTTTTAGTTTCTGTATTATATTATTAAGCTATTACTTCTTATATTATAGTAATTATATTATTAGATTATTTTACTAGATAATTCTTAACTTACTAATACAGAACTTTGTATTTTTATTTAAGATGTATATAGCTTCCATATATCTAGCATTATTCTCTCTAAATTCTTTTTATAATTATTTTTTCTATTATAGTGTCTTTTACTTATTTTACTTAGACTATAGTAATCTTAATTTCCTTAAACGCCTTAGTCTAAACATAAGCTTTCTTAATATCTAATTATTATTATTTATAATCTTTAATAAAGTGTCCTTATTTCCTGTATTCTAAATAGGCTTTATATATATAATATTTTATTTATTCTTTAGCTCACTTTCCTTACCCTTTTCTAATAAATATTTATTTTACGTTAATATTTATTTTATTATAGGTTTAGTTATCTTTCTTATTTTTCTTAAGTATATAAATTATTAATTTTTTATATACTTTTTTCTCTTATTCCCTTTAGTACTAATAGTTATTAATAGTTACTACTTATTTAATAATTTCTAATAGGATGCTTGGCCGTTTTTTTCTGAAAATCTTATCCTTAATTCTATTTTTTAATCCTTTATAGTATATTATAACTAATAGGTAGTCTACTTAATTAAGTTATAATTAGATTTATTTAAATTCTGTAGTATAGTTAGCTGTTAATGTTTATTACTTAAGCTATTAAAGCTTCTAGATTACCTCTATCTCTTTATTAATTTCTTTAAAGATAATAATTATTTTCTATTTAAAGCATTTATAACTTTTAAAGGCTTACTGTATATTGCTATTATAATTAGCTAATTCTATTACTCCTAAGTTAAAGTCTTTATTAGCTAGGTAATTTCTTATTAGTAGTTTAAACTATTATATAGCTCTACCTATTATATTTATACCAGCTACTAGAATCCAATCCTAATTAGTTAGAAATAACTTTTAATTAAAATAATAATAGAGGTTTATGGTTGCTATAAAGATCTTAAGTTTATTTCTATTACTATTAAATTTTTTAAAAGACTATATTTTCGTAGTCCTCTCTTTTTAGTTTATTCTAACTTATTATTACAGGTTTATTAAAGTATTATATAACTTTATAATAACTATTTTTTATTCCTAGATAATTTATTATGTACTCTTAGTTTCTCTAGATATACTTCTAGTTATAAATAAAAATCTTATTATAATTTCTTCTTCACTACTACTTTCTTCTGACGAATAAAGTTCTTATTTATCTTTATAGTAAATTATTATAGACGTTTAATAATTAGTTACTAGAATCTATTTAACTACTTTTTTTACTCTCTTAAGGGTAGTAGTTATAATATTATAAGTTACTAACTTACTAATATAAATTATACTAGTAATAAGCCGTCTAATTAATTATTATAACGGTTAATTAGTTCCCTTACTTCTAAATTAGATAGCTTATTAGACTTAGTAGAAGTTAGTTAACTTAGTAGAAATAAAAAGAAGTAATATAGTAAGTTAAGATTTAATAGAATAGTATTAAACTATTTTACTTAAGGTATGAATCTTAATTTTAGAGTAACTATAAAGAATTAAAAGTAATTATAAACTATCTAATACCTTATACTTATAGTAGATCCTCCGTGCGTATATTATATACTACTGTATAGTATATTAAATACTATTAGAAACTATTAGAGATATTAGAGTCTCTAGTTTCTTCTAATATCTTTAACTGCTAAGCCTTATCTTATTATGTAAATAAATACTTTAAATCTATTTATATAATTCTATATTTCTATTCTTACTTCTTAGCTCTTGCTTTAGCCTGTGCTAATATATCCTGTACTTACTTATAATTCTTCCTTTTAAGTTTAAACATACGTTTCTATTCTAGAGCTTTATTAGCTATTATTACTAGTTTCTTTAGTTTTTTAAGTATAGTTACCTTCTTATTACTGCCTATAACACTATACTATATATGCTATATTTTTAATCTAGCAGCTTAAATAATTATCTTTAGTAAAAATAAAAATATCTTTAGTAATAAGAATAAGAATTTAGCTATAAGAATATCTTTATAATATTTCTATAGTTAGCTATGTTGCTTATAGGTTTATAAGAAAAAAAACTACTAATAAATAAGTAGTATAATTTTAGGCTAATTAGAGTATTATTTAACGTTATCTCGTTAATCTATACGCCTTAGGCTTAAGAGCTATTAAAGAGATTTCAACTTAAAAATACTAAGCGCTATAATATACTAAACTTTACTCTAAAGGAGCTTATTAAATTAGTAAAAACTTATTAGAACTCTTACTATAACTATTTTAAGTACGTGACTGAGATATAGACATTACTTAATAACTATATCTACTTTAAACTAGATAAGTATAAGGTAGAGATGGTTTTATAGTATTAAAAGCTCTTATCTCAAAAACCTAAGCTAAAGTACTTTATTTAAAAGAAAGGACTTATAGCTAAAGATTAGATAACTATTAATAAATATATTAATTTACTTATACTTTTTAAAGAGGCCACTAGGTGCCTTAAAGGCAGGACTAAAGTTAGTAACTATAAAGCTATTTAGGAGATTCTTGTTACTTTTAAATACCTCCTTAAGTAGCTTAAATAGCTAAAGGAGAGGCTTATAGAAATAGATTATACTAATAATAAAGCGCCTAAGGATTACTTGCTTATTAACGTTAATACTGCTTATAAGAAGCTTTCTGAGTACTATAAGAAATTTAAAGACGCGCTAGTGTACTATATCGCCATAATTCTCCACCCTGCTTATAAGTACTATCTTGAAGCTTTATGGAGAGTTCCTGATGACTACGACGAGGACACTAACGGCCCTTATCTATAGAAGGACTGGCTGCCAAGGAACCACCGCGGCTTCCTATTACTCTACAAATCCTACAAGGATAGAGCTGCTGCTCAGGCTACTAGCAAGGAGTCTCCCACTTCTCAAAGACCCGCCAAACGGCAGCGTGTGGGCTTCTCGGCCAATAGGGCAGCGTTTCTCGAGAGCTCTATGAGAGCTGCTATGAAAGAGGTAAAGGAAACGCTTAACGATGAGTACGAGCTGTGGAAGAGAGAGCCTCCTCTTAAAGAAGAAGACCCGCTGGCTATCAACCTAATTAATTACTGGCTGCTCATGGAGAAGCGATTTCCTACTTTGGCCAAGCTTGCCCTTGACATCTACTCGATCCCGGCATCCTCAGCCGATTGTGAGAGGACCTTTAGCGAACTAGGAGATCTCTTGGGCGTTCGAAGACTCCGGATGAAGCCTGAGCTTCTCTCAGCGCTGCAGTCACTTAAATCTTGGAAGAGGATAGGTATTAAACGCCCTAAGGATACCTTAGCACCTTATCCAAGGCTCTCGATAGATGAGCTGAGCTATCTCATTGAGAACCTTAGCGACGGCTAGATAGTTCTACCAATCAACTCACAATCAACTCAACCGGAGACCTCTAAAATGCCAAGCAATCAACTCAACTTGAACCTCTCTAAACGCCTTATCAATCAACTCAACTTGGTAGCCTCAAGTTGGTTGAGTTGATTGTTAGCAAGTTTGCTTCTCTCACGCTGCTTCTCTCTATCGCTGCTTCTCTCTCTATCGCTGCTTCTCTCTCTATCGCTGCTTCTCTCTCTATCGCTGCTTCTCTCTCTATCGCTGCTTCTCTCTCTATCGCTGCTTCTCTCTCTATCGCTGCTTCTCTCTCTATCGCTGCTTCTCTCTCTATCGCTGCTTCTCTCTCTATCGCTGCTTCTCTCTCTATCGCTGCTTCTCTCTCTATCGCTGCTTCTCTCTCTATCGCTGCTTCTCTCTCTATCGCTGCTTCTCTCTCTATCGCTGCTTCTCTCTCTATCGCTGCTTCTCTCTCTATCGCTGCTTCTCTCTCTATCGCTGCTTCTCTCTCTATCGCTGCTTCTCTCTCTATCGCTGCTTCTCCAACGATGCTCCTCTACAGCGGCTTCTCTAATAGTACTGCCTCTCTGCAACAGCTTTTCTGGCGCTGCTTTTCTGGTGCTACTTTTCTAGCGCGGCTTTTCTGGTGCGGCTTTTCTGGCATGGCTTCTATAGCGTTACTTCTCTAACACTATTCTTCTCTTTAACGCTGCTCTTCTCTAGCATTACTTTTCTTATGCTACCTTTCTCATGTAACTTCCAACGCTACTTTTCTAATGCTACTACTTTAATACTGCTTTTCTTACACTACTTGCTGCTAAGTATAGCGAAGTTCTCTAACATTTATGTTAGCTTTAGTATTTTAAAGTTACTAAAATTTAAGTAAGTTATAGCTCTTATAGCTATTAATTACTAGTAGATAACATATGCCTACTATATAGTCTTTTATATACTTATTAAAATACTATAGCTACTTAATACTAAGCTTATTAGTTATCTAGCTATTCTTACTTAGTAAGATAAACTAATTTAGTAGTATAACACTATCTTAATACTAGATAAAGAAATAGTATTTTTCTGTAAAAATAATAAATAGCAGAATTATCTATTTTTAGGTATTAATACTCTAGATTACTATAATCTATTTATAATTACTTAGCTATATAGCTTTTAGCTAATAGTATTTTTTAAAGCTTATAATAACTTTACTAATTAAAATAACACCTATTTAAAAGCTAGTTTTGTTAAAGTTATATTTTTTTTTAATAATACTATGCTTTTTAATTATATATTTTATAAAATTAAATTAAAACTTAATAATTACAGAATTTTTACACAGAAATCTTTAGTAGTTATACTTTTAATTATAAACTATTTTAATTTTAGGAGTCTAGTTTATAAAGTTCTTTAACTAGTTTTTATTAATATAACTAATAAAACATGTAGTAAGTAGTTAGTTAGCTATATTTTTTATAATAAAAAGCTTAAGTAAAAACCTATATAAATTTAGGTTAAAAATATATTTAATAATAGCATATTTTTTTAAATTAGTAAGCTTCTTTAAATTAGGTTTATAATTATATTATAAAGGAACTCTAGTAAGTTATAACTTAAGTATAAATTTAAAGATATTATAAACTACTATAGCTTTTTACATACTTTTAAATTAGTATTTTTTAATAACTAAAATAACAAGAGCTATTCTTCTTTTTTAATAAATTAATTAAACATTATTTAGTTAATATATTATACTAAAAGGTTAGTAGGTTATATTTTTTTTAGTAAAGTATATAGCTTACTTAAGTACACAGCTTACTTATAAAATATAATATATAGTTTTATATAAAACTTTTTTTATTTTAAAGCTTTATTATATTACTTTTAGTTTTTATATTTATATTATTATTTTTTTACTAAATTTTATTTATTTTAAATATTTTTTATTACTAATTTATTATTAAGTTATGTAATAAGAGCTAATTTTATTTTAAAATTATATTAAATTCTTTTATATTTAAAATATTAATATAGTAAATATTTTTATAGTTTACTACATTTAACTTTATTACTATAGTTTTTAAGTTAATTAAGCTTTTTTTAAAAGTTTTTTATATTATTATTTACTTACTTTACTTTTACTAAATATATTTTTTACTAGTATAATATGTCATTTTATTTAATTTATTAATTTAAAATAAAAGTTTTATTTACGTTACTATTTACTAGTACTTTTAAAAGTTTTTTATTTATACTTATATTAAAGTAATAACATATAAAAAATACTTAAATTGTAATTTAACTTATACTATTATAGAAAAAAAATTATTTTATTTTATTTTTTAAAATAAACTAATAGTAAAAATTGTGTTTATTACTAATATATAATATTTAGTATTATTAAAAAACTTTTTTTAAAAGTTTAACTTTTAAAGTAGTTAAAATAATAAAAGTTTTTAAATACTAAGTATAAATAACTAACTAAAAAATAAAGAAACTAGGTAAAAACTATTTAATATATTATTTAAAAACCTACTTACTAGCTACTTTAGTTTAATAGTATAATAAAATACTTTTATACTTATATTACTTTAAAAGTATATTATACTAAAAGTAGAATAATTTAAAATTTTAAGCTACTTATAAAAAATTTAATAACAAATTTTTAATAAATATAATAACTAAATAAATAACTAAGTATACTGTAGTAGTAATTTACTAAAAGGTTTTAAATAATATAGTACTTATAGTTTTTAATAAATACTTATTATTTTATACTTAAAATATTACTTTTTAAATTTTATAAACTTAAACTATAAGTAAGTTATTAATTTTATGTAAACTTAAATTAAGCTTAGTAAAATAGTAAAATACACACTTAATTAATAAAAATCTAAAAAACTAATAGTTATATAATATTAAATTTTTACTAAACTTATTTTTATAAAATATAGTTAGCTTAATATATTAAAAAAGTTATAAGTAACATAAAGTAATTTATTAAATATAAAAAAAATTATAAAGTATAGTATATAATAATAGTAATAAATTGTTATAGTATTAACTATTAATTTTATAATATATTATATAAAAATATAAAGTTTATATTTATATATAGTAAGACTTTTATTTATTTAGCTTAAACTTACTTATTTTTTTTCTTTACTTAAATGTTTTATATTTTATATCTAGTGTATGTAATATTAGCTTAATAATTTAACACTTATTTATCTAGTATTTTTATTAAATATATATTAAGCTATAATATATATAGCTTTAAAATATTTACTTTAGCAAACTTATATATAATAAACTTTATAATAAAAATATTATACTTTTATTAATAATACTATTTATATAACTTAAAAAATAAATGTACGTGTTAGTTTATTTAAAGTATAAATAATAATACTACTAAAATAAACTTAAAAAGTAAATTAAAAAACTTATATATTTACTATAAACATATAGCAAAAAACTTAAGTAAGTTATAGTAAACTTTATTATATAATATATAATATACATATTTTTTTAAAAATAAAAGCTAACTATTATTTTTTAAAGTATATTTATAATAATTATATTAGTTAAGTAGTTTACTATAAAGTAGTTTTTATACTAAAAAAGTATAAACTTATATATTTATTATAAAATTTAAAATACTTTAATATAGTAGCTTTTATAAATATTAATAATATTAAAAAAAAGCTTATAAAAAAAGTTTGTATTTTTAGTATTTAACTTCATTTTATTTTTTACTAAAGTATATATATTTATAAAACTTTATAAAAAATAAGATAATAGTAGTAAGTTTTTTACTATTTTACTATATTAATATAAGAAACTACTTTTTTATAAATAATATAACTTTATAATACTATTATACTTTTGGTACTATAATTTAATATTATAAGTTACTAACTTACTAACGTAAATTATACTAGTAATAAGCTATTTAACTAATTATTATAATAATTAATTAGTTCTCTTACTTCCGAATCAGATAGCTTGTTAGACTTAGTAGAAGTTAGTTAACTTAGTAGAGATAGAAAGAAGCAATATAATAAGTTAAAATTTAATAAAATAGTATTAAACTATTTCACTTAAGATATGAATCTTAATTTTAGAGTAACTATAAAGAATTAAAAGTAACTGTAAGCTATTTAATGCCTTATACTTATAATAGACCCCCCATGCGTATATTATATACTAATTAAAAGTATATTAAATACTACTAAAAAAGATAAAGGAAAATAAGTCTATTTTTAGTATTATCTTTATTATCTATACTTATTTTCTTTATGCTTTGCCGTAATAGATTATCTGACTTACTCTAAATACTATTCCCTATAGAACTTAAACTTACTATAGAGTAATTCTATTTATAAGTTCTGCCTCTACTAATTTGCCTTAGCTTATTAGTATTATTTATATATTTTTTTATACTATATTTTCTATAATAACGCCTCCTCGCTTGCGCTTTCTTTATTATTATTATTATAATCTATAATATTATCCCCTCCCTTTAAGCCTTTAGCCTGAAGGTTATTCTGTTTTTTCTTTTATAAATAGTATAAAGGTAGCTAGTTTTTTATATGAAAACTAAGATTATAAAAACCCCTTATACCTTTTTTATCCTTTTAATTTCTTAAGAATGACTTGAGTGGAATCATTCTTAATATAAGCTTACTATTTAATAAAAAGAGTTTAAGAGAATATCTATTAAATACCGTCTCTTTATTCTTACTATTATGATAATAATTATTATTATTTAGTACATCTCTCCTTAGGATAATATTCTAAGTGTATTAATTAAAACATAAAGTATAATCTTATTATAATATAACCTAAATAGAATTATCTAGATTATAATAAAAAGCGTCTTTAGTAATAGTTAAAGAAGGTTTAAGATAACTTATTAGTTTATTACTACTATAAAAAAAAACTCTATGCTTATAAGTACTGGCTTTATTATAAGCTAGTCTAAATAAATTCTTAGAAAAAGAAAATATTTCAGCGTGAGCTTACCTCAATTAACGAAGTTCATATAATAAAAAAAAAAGAATAGAGTTATTAGAATTAACTTAATATATTATAATTTATAGTGTCTAGTGTCGGCTCGCTTTCCTTCTCTAGTTTTAAATAAAATATTTTATATTCTCTATATTTCTTAAATACGTCCTTAGAGCAAGCGTTGACTGCTTTTTCTAGTAATACTAATTAATTAGCTCTAAACTATTCTTTAGGTTCCTAACTAGCTTTTATGTATTATCTTTAGGTTTATAATTTTTCTATCTAACCAAGTACTTCTACTAATACCTAAACTATTAGTAGTCCAAAATCCATTAGACTTCGTACTTAGTAGTGTTTTTTTTAAGTTTAAGTTTTATCTATAGCTCAGCATTTTATAGTGCTATTTCTAGTAATAAAATATAAAAAACTAAGTAAATCCTTATGTTCTTAGGTAATTATAGTTTATAATTTATAAATTCTATTTATCATTTAACCTTAAATAGTCCCAGCTTAATATAATCTAGTTTTTTTAATAGTTATTTAGTTTTTAAATTTTTTTATAATAGGAAAACTTTATTCTCCTCCTTAAAAATTAGTCTCTTAACTTTAGACTTATCTTTCTATTATTTGCTAAGGTTTCCTTTCCGAGTAATCTTTCCTTCTATTTCTTAATAAAGTTATTATAACTTCTTGACTTTCATTCTTGCTGATTCTAATATCTTGTTTAGTTTTTATAGTTCTTGATAAGCCGTTAGCTTATAACTATAATTTATAAAGAATAGTAATTTTCTAGTAGTTAATAACTTTACAGAGTTATATATAAACTCAGCTATCAGTAATAAGTTAATCTAATTATCTTATTATTTATTAACATATATTTATAGGTATTATTCTAGTGTCTAATTTATTTATTCTGTTTACCTATTTATTTATAAGTAAAATGCTGTTAAGAGGCGGTGCTTAGCCTCTAGCTTCTTTATAAACATTTTCTAAAATATTAATATAAATAATTTATCTCTGTCTATGATAAATTCTTATAGTAATTTATATTATACTATTAGTAGTTTAATTAATAATATGGCCAATTCATCTGCTTTAATTTCTATGTGTGTTAGTTTAAAATATATATACTTTATAAGTTAATCTATTATAACTAGTATCATATTATACTATTAGCTTTAATAGGTGATTATTATTAGTATTCCCGTAATAAAGTCTATTATAACTACTTTTTATAGTAGGTCTAGTAAAGGAATTAGTTATATAAGTCTATATTCTTTATATTTTAATGCTTTATTCTTTTTATATTTAATACATTCTAAAAAAATAGCTCTAACCTTTTTCTATATTCCTAGAATCTAAAAATATCTGTTAATTCATTTTATAGTTTTTTTAATTCCTTAATATCCGTGCATTTTAGCTGAATGTTAGTTTTTAATTAATTTAGTTTATAACTTATCTAGTACGTAAATCGTTCCTTAGTCTAAATTTCATTATAATTGTCTATTTTTGAAGTTTCTTATTTATTTTTTCTAGGTGTTTTTAATAATAACTACTGTCTTAATATCTATTTATAAGCTTTCTAGAAATCCATCTAGTCTTTATCTGAGTATTATATTATAGATTTCTAGTATATTCTTTATATAGTCTATTCTTTAACTAAGTATGTCAGCCGCTATATTTTCTTTTCCTAATTTATAAAGTATTTAAAAGTCGAATGTAGAAACTAGTTCCTATTATTTAACTTATTATTAATTCAACTTTTTTGTTATTATAAATGCTGTTAGATTCTTCTGGTTTAAATATATAATAATTTAATACTTAGTTCCTTCTAAGTAATGTCTCTATTTCTTAAATGCTTAAACTATTACTAATAGTTTTTTATTATAAATATCATAGTTTAACTTAGTAGTTATAAGTTTATAAATTAGGAAATCTACTAGCTGTTTTCGTTTATTATTTTATATTTATAATAGAATAGCTTTAGTAGCTTCATCTAATACGTCTGTATATATCTCTATTTAAAGTCATAAATTAAACATCTTTAATATTAGTAATTATTAGAATATTTCTTTTAATATTATAAAAGCGTTCTCTTCGCGTTGTTTTTACTTAAATTATTAATCTTTTTTAAGTAATTCTGTTAAGGGTGTTGTGATTTTTAAGTAATTCTTAATAAATTATTAATAAAAACCCGTAAATCCAAGAAAAAAATAAACTTCTTTTATATTTATTAGTGTAGGCTAAGATAGTATATTTTTTATTTTATCTAGATTAACTACTATCCCGTCTTAGGATACTAAGTATTCTAAAAACTTAATTTCTATTCTGTAGAATATATATTTTTCTATTTAAATATATAGCCTGTGTTTCTTGAGCTTTTATAATACCTTTCTAGTATACTTAATATATTCTTTTACCATTCTATTTATGTATATAAATATGTTATTAAGATATGCTATTACGAATACATTTAGATATTTTCTTAGTATATAGTTAATAATTATCTGGAATGTTATTAGTGCATTGGTAAGTTCTATTAGCATCATTAGATATTTAAATAATTTATATTTTATTTTAAATACTATTATCTATTTATGTTCTTTAGCTATTTATATTTAGTAATATCTATCTTTAATATTAAAGAGACTAAACTATTTAGCTCCTCCGAGTTTATTTATAAGTTCTAATATTAGTAGTATTAGGTAACGGTTTTTTACTATAGCTTTATTAAGATATCTGTAATTAATATATAGCTATAATTTACTATTCTTTTTTAGTATAAAGAGTATTAGTAAAGCTATTCTGCTTTAGCTAGTTTATATATACCCTTTTTATTAATTTTTCTATAGAAATTTTCGTAACTCCTCTTATTAATGAATAGGTACCTGATATAATGGTTCTAGTTTTAAATCTATTTCTTTCTTAAGCATGATTTTATAGTCCTAGTCTTAATATTCTAGTAACTAGTTTTTAGCTTTTTTAAAGAACTATTCTCTAAATTCCTCTTAGTATTCGTCTGGCATAATAAATGTGGCATTATAAAAAGTTATTTTCTTTATCTATATTATAGCCTTTATTTATCTATAGTAGTTTCTTCTAGTTTCTATAGACTTTATTCTCTAATTAATTATTAAATTCTATCGTGCTAGCTAATCCTATCCTAAGATAAAGTCTTTACTATTTAAATTTATAATTTTAATATAGCAGTTATCCGTGTAACCTGCTGCTTTAATAGTTATATTTTATATTTTAAGATTAATTAGACTTTTTTTAAATGCTGTTAGATTATTATCTATGTGTCTTACTCACACAAGTTTATCTAAAACTCTAGTTAATATTTAATATCTTTATATTTACTTATTTAATATAAGTGTCTTGCTAGCTTTATTATTTATAAGTGCTAGTATTTAATTACTATTAATATATATGTTTATATATAACTTATTTTCTTGTTTCCTCCGGTTTAGTTATATATATATAAGTGTTATGTTATTTCTAATCTTTAGTTCTTAGCCTTTTAATAGCTTAGTTATAGTTTACTAGTTTTTAGTTTTTTATCTATAGCTAACTCCTAAGTAGTAGTTATTTCTTTAGTATTTTCTTTTTAGGTCTATAGATTAGGTATTTCTAGAGTTAGTATACTTCTTTATTAAGTATCTTATATATATTTCTAGCTTATTCTCTATAATCCTAATATTTCTATTCTAAGAAATATTCTTAATATGTAAGTTTTTTATGTGAGTCTGTAGCTAACTATTTTTTTTAATAGTATTTAGTTTAGTATTATCAGCATCCTATCTAGCACTTATCCTATAATAGTTATTTATATTAATCTGAATTTAGGTCCTATAGTTTGTTTTTTAAATCTATATAAACTAGTTCTTACTATAAGTTAAGTTCCTTTTTATTTACTAGTTATTATAATATTTTTCTTATCTTTAGTCCCTTAATACGTATGGTGTGTTTATTCTATTTATAGTTTTTTCCTATATAGTTAGATACTACATATATCTAGTATTTCTTTTTTATTATTCTATTTACAGCGTTATTATTCTGTACTTATAATATTAGTAAAGAGGTTTTTTCTTCCTTTTTCTTTTAATCCTATCCTAGTTCTAGATGTCTGACGGGGTGATAGTATATTATATTAATTATAACTAATATAGATATCTATCTATAGATTTTATTTATTTATATAGCTAGTTCTTATCTGCTTAGTTTTTTATGCTGCTTATTTCCTACTAACTATAGTACTTATTAGTATTTATATATTCCATTTTCTAGAGTAACTTTCTAGTGTTTAGTAATATAGTATTCCCCTATATAGTATTCTAATCCGTATATCTAATAGTGTTTTTAGTGTATATGTTATATAATTATTATAAATATTAACTCCTTATCTTCTATTATCTCTTAATCTTTTTTTTATCTGAATTTCTGATTTTTCTTATAGAATAGTCCACCTTCCTGTTTTATGATCTTATAGAATTTTTATATTTCTTTTTTAGTTTTTACGTTGTGTTATTAAACTACTCTTTCTTATATTATAATAATTATATTACTAGATTATCCTGCTAGATAATTCTTAACTTACTAGTATAAAACTTTATATTCTTATTTAAGATATATATAGCCTCTATATATCCAGCACTATTCCTTTTAGATTCTTTTTATAATTATTTCTTTTATTATGATGTCTTTTACTTATTTTATTTAGACTATAGTAATTTTAATTTCTTTAAGCGCCTTAGTCTAAACGTAAGCTTTTTTAATATCTAATTATTATTATTTATAATCTTTAACGAAGTGTCCTTGTTTCCTGTATTCTAAACAGGCTTTATATATATAACGTTTTATTTATTCTTTAGCTTATTTTTTTTATTCCTTTTTAATAAATATTTACTTAACGTTGATGTTTATTTTATTATAAATTTAGTTATCTTTTCTATTTCTTTTAGGTATGTGGATTATTAATCTTCCGTATACTTTTTTCTCTTACTCTTATTAATACTAGTAATTATTAATAGTTACTATTTATTTAATAATTTCTAGTAAGGTACTTAGCCGTTTTTCTCTAGAAATTTCACCCTTAATTCTATTTTTTAGTCTTTTATAGTATATTATAACTAATAGTTAGTCTACCTAATTAAGTTATAATTAGATTTACTTAAATTCTGTAGTGTAGTTAACTACTAATATTTATTACTTAAGCTATTAAAGCTTTTAGATTACTTTAGTTTCTTTATTAATCTCTCTAAAAATAATAATTATTTCTTATTTAAAGCGTTTATAATTCTTAAAGGCTTGTTATATATTATTATTATAATTTACTAATCCTGCTATTCCTAGATTAGGGTCTTTGTTAGCTAAGTAATTTCTTACTAGTAGTTTAAACTATTATATAGCTCTATTTATTATATTTATACTAGCTACCAGAATCCAATCCTAATCAGTTAGAAATAACTTTTAATTAAAATAATAGTAAAGGTTTATAGTTACTATAAAGATCTTAAGTTTATCTTTATTATTATTAAATTTTTTAAAAGGCTGTATTTTTATAGTCTTCTCTTCTTAATTTATTCTAATTTATTATTATAGATTTATTAGGGCGTCACGTAGCTTTATAATAGCTACTTTTTATTCTTAAATAATTTATTATATACTCTTCTATTTTCTAGATGTACTTTTTATTATAAATAAAAATCCTATTATAACTTCTTCTTTATTATTACTTTCTTCTAACGAGTAAAGTTTCTGTTTGTTTTTATAATAAGTTATTATAAATATTTAATAATTAGTTATTAGAATCTACCTAACTGCTTTTCTTACTCTTTTAAGGTAGTAATTATAATATTATAAGTTACTAACTTACTAATATAAATTATACTAGTAATAAGCTGTCTAACTAATTATTATAATAGTTAATTAGTTCTCTTACTTCTAAATTAGATAGCTTATTAGACTTAGTAGAAGTTAATTAATTTAGTAAAAATAGAAAGAAGTAATACAGTAAGTTAAAATTTAATAAAATAGTATTAAACTATTTTACTTAAGGTGTAAATCTTAATTTTAGAGTAACTATAAAGAATTAAAAGTAATTATAAGCTGTTTAATGCCTTATACTTATAGTAAATCCCCCGTACGTATATTATATACTAATTAGAAGTATATTAAATACTGCTAGAGAAGATAAGAGAAAATAAGTTTATTCTTAGTATTATCTTTATTATTTATATTTATCTTTCTTATATTTTACTATAATAGATTATCTGACTTACTCTAGATATTATTCCCTATAGAACTTAAACTTACTATAGAGTAATTCTATTTATAAGTTCTATCTCTACTAATTTGCCTTAGCTTATTAATATTATTTATATATTTTTTTATACTATATTTTTTATAATAACGCCTCCTTACTTGTGCTTTCTTTATTATTGTTATTATAGTCCATAATATTTAATACTAACTTAATTAAAAAAAAAATTAAAAAAAGTTAGTAAATACTAAAACTAATTTTATAAAATTTAAATAAAATACTTATAAATAATTACTAGTATATACTAAACTATACTAATAATAGTACTTAAAATAAAAACTTTTACGTTTTTACTATAAATTATTTTTAATATAAAGGTTACTAACTATAAGTACTATACAAAAACTTTAAACATAAAATAAGAAAATTATATAAATTTATATAAAAATTTAAAACAAAATTTTAAAGTAATAAAGTTTTATATACTTATATATAATAAAAAAAAGTATACTAATTAAGTTTTAAAATAGTTTGTAAATATATAATAAATAAAAATAAATATAAAAAATATACTAATTAAACTATAAACTACTATAACTTAAAAATAGTAAAAAAAGTAAACTATTTAATAATATAATTAAAGCTTAGTATGTAAATAAACTTAAGTAAAAAATATACTTAAAACTTACATAAATTTTTATAAGTAAAAAACTTAATTATTATTTAAGTTTATATAAGCTAAATTAGCTTTATAGTATTTTTTATAAAAGTTAAATTAAAAAACTTTTCTACTACTACATATATTTGTAGCTATAAATAAAAAATAGTAAAATATGGTATTTTTTACTATTTATAGTTTATAAATATAAAAACAACTTTATAAAATATAAAAACTAGTAAAATTAATTTCTAGTACTTTATAAAGTTAGTAGTAAGTATAATTAAGTTTTTATATTAACTACTATAAATAAGTATTTTACTATAGTTTTCTTTAGCTATAAAACTACTTTATAAAGTAAAAAATAAGTAGAAAAGTATTTGTAATAAATAAATAAAGTAGTATAAATAAAGTTATAACCTTTTTTAACTTTATAAAAAGTACTATAAGTAGTAAGAAAATAAGACGTATATAGTAAATAAAAGATATAAAAGTTGTTTTCTTAAAAAAAATTAAAAGTTATAAACTTCATAATAGGTTTTTCTTTAAATACTTAAGTTTATAAAAAGTTTATATAATATACTACTACTTAAATTAGTGTAAAAATAATAAATAAATAAATAAAGTAATAACATGATTTTTACTATACTTGTTATAAACTAAAAGTTTTAATAACTAGGTTACTAACTTAAGTTTTTTACTAGTAGTTATTTAGATTTTTAATAATAATTTATATATACTATACTTTTAGTGTTATTTTAGTTTAAAGTACTTTTATTTACTATATATAAAGTAATAATTATAGTAGTATAATAACTATATATTATAAGTAAATTAAAATATAAAAAGTTAAATACTAAACTTTACTATAAAAAGTATATTAACTTTTAGACTTTTATAAACTTACTTTTATATAGTTTTAATATAGTACTTTATTACTTATACTTACATGTAACTATTTATGAGTTTATACTAATTATAATAAGTAGTATACTAAATAAAATAACTTATTATATTCTTTTTTTTATTTTATTTTTATATATTAAATACTTTTATATTAAGTAGGATTTTTTTTTATAAAAAAATTTTAGTATTTAAAGTTACTTAAACTTTATTTAGTTTTTTATTTTATTTTTTATAGTATTTACATTTAAGTACATACTTTTTTTAATATTGCTTTTAATATTATTAATTTTACTAGTTATTTTTATTTTATAAGTTTATTATAGTATTTAAAGTTTTTAAAATTTATTTATTTACTTTTATTTACTTACTACTTATTTATATACTTTTTATTTTTCAGGTTCTTTTATTTAAATTAAATATATTACTTATATATATATATTTTCTTATATAGTTAACTAATTTATAAATTTAGTATTTTTAATTTTTTAGTTATTAAAAAATATTAGTATTTTTAATTTATATAGTAAGTAAAAGTATTATTACTTTATTATATTTATTATTTTTGATTTTATCTTAATATTTTATGAAGTTAGTATAGTTAGTTTTTTTTATGTTATGTATAGTTTTTCTTACTAAACTTTTTATAAAAATTTTAACATATTTTGTTTTATAAAACTATTATATTATATAAATACTATTTTAGCTATTTAGCCTTTTAATTTCTAAAATCTTTTTCTAAATATTATATTTTAATACTTTATTTCATAATTTTTTTTAATATACATTTTTATTTAATTACTATTAAATAGTTATTATTATAATTTTAAAAACTTTATATATTAAAAGTTAAATTTTTTAAAATAGTTTTTTTTTATTAATTTTCTTAAGTATTAAAATTTGTATTTTTTTACTTACTACTTAGTATTGTTTTTATACTACTTATTATAATATATTTTTAGTTTTTTTAACTATTTATAAACTTATACTTTATTTTTTTTAATACTATATTTTATAGTTTTTTCTATAATATTTGTTAAATTTATAAATTTAATAATACTTATTATTAAGTTTTTACTAATTACTTTAATTAATAGTTACTTTTTTATTATAAGTTCTATGTTTTTAGCTTAAACTTTATTTTAATTCTTATATATATATATATATTTTTAAAAATATTTAATATTATTATATTTTAAACATGTATTTTTATTAAGTTACTTTTTATACCTTTAAGTTATAATATATAATTTTTTTTTTTTATAATTTAAGTTTTTTTATTTAAACTTTATTTATATTAATTTTTTTAATTACTTAAAATTGGTTTTATTTTATATTCTAATTTATACTTATATTACTAGTTATTAATGTATATAGTAAACTTTATAAGTACTTAAAAATTAATTAGTTTTTTTTAGTTAATTTTTTTACAAGTTAATTTTTTTTAACTTAGTTTTTAAGTTTAGTATAATAAGCTACTATTAATAGTATATTATTTTAGTTAATTTATAATTATAGCTATTAGAATTTTATAATATATACTAAAACTAATTTATTTTATTTTAAATTTTAAATTTTTGGTTTTATAAAACTTTTTTTTATTAATTTTTTAAATACTATTATAATTTGTTTTTTTAAAGTTTTTATAACTTTTAAAAACTATTTTAATTTTATTTAATATTTTTAATATATTACTTTTTTTATATAATTTTTTATTAAAAACTTAAATTAGTTTATAACTTTATTTTTTATATTTATACTTACTATAAGAATTTTATTTTAATTTTTAAAAAAGTATTTTTATTAAATTAAGTATATATTTTTATTTTTGTAAAAAAAAAATTTTGAAATGTTTTTTTATTTTATTAAACTTTTTAAGTAACTATACTTTAGTACTTAAAAAGTATACTTATATATTTACTTAATTTTTATATAGTAATTTCTTGTTTATAATTTTAGTTTTATTTAAAGTTACTATAACTACTTAAAGCTTATTTGTTTTAATTACTTATTATATTATACGTAACTTTATATGTAAAATATTATATATATATATTTTTACTATTAGCTTTATTAATTATTTTAATAATATTAGCTAGTAACTTTACTCTTTACTTTATATTTTAAAGCAACTACTTTATTTTTTACTTAATATTTTTTTTGTATACTTTTTTACTAGTAGCTAGTAATTTTTTAATTTTTTTACTATATTTTAATTATTACTATTTGTAATAAACCTTTGTTTATAACTATTTGTAATATATTTATAATTAGTTTATATAAAACTATTATTTTATAGTTAAAGTTTTAAGTTAAAAAAAAAAACTACTAATAGGTATTATAGTAAACGTAATTAATAATAGTAATTATTTAAATAGTAAACTTATTAGTAGTTAAAAGAAAAGTACTTTTTTAATAATAATAATAGTAGAAGTTATAAAAGTAGGTTTAATAAGTATTTTATTATGGCTTGTAACTATAGTAGCTACTTACTTATTAGTTCCTAGTATTTTAGAAAAACACACTAACTTACACGTAGAAGCTCTATAACGTCTACTACAAGCTTTTATAGTATTTTCTACTTTACTACAAGCTGTCAACGTTTTATAGAGTAGTAAAAGAGGTTCAAATGGTTGCGTAGGCTTTCTAGTCCTCTGCCGCCTCAAGCGCCTTGAGGCGCTGGCCATTCTGCTCCTACAATACCGAAAAAGTTGTTAGTATAGGCCTATACACGGATTGAAAAGCCTCACATTTTTTAGGAACGTACAACCGCGTTTTCACGATAGAACTCGAGAAATTTGACGATTACTATGGAAAATGACGCGCGACGCGAAACTTGGAGTGTCCCCAAGGTTTTCTACCAACTTTTGCATACGATAGATTCTCACGAATTTGCACACGCTAAATGTGCATATGCCTTTCTTGGCACAACCTCAGGCTTTCAGCCTTCCTACACCAATCGACCATCATCCTGCACGTCGCCTCATGAAAATGTTGATCCCGTGAGTGGGGCCGCAAACCACAATGAGAACTGCGTATCATTAGGCCCTTCCAGGACACGTCTCGTCTCTGTCTCTGAATCGGCATGCCTTGCGGCAGGGCATCATGTGCGGATCGTGCTGCTGATCATTCTACCTTCCCCCACTGACAAACTTCGTTTTAGATTCTGTTCAAGAATCTTCTCTATATCATGCGTCATTTGCTCCTTGCTTCTCCGCTTATATATTTGTTTGTTTCTTTCTTGTCTTTGTGATTCTCTCCCGTTCATGCAAAGCTTTATGGAACCTTGCAGAAGGCTCTTCACGCTTCGAGCAAAGCAGAAAGATGGTAACGAAATAACCAACACTCTCTTCCTTTACTGTACAGGCATGTACCAAATCCCATTTTGCAATTCATACCTGCAGGTTCGTGGAGGCGAACGACTCGTTGAAGAAAGAATCCCACTGATTCCACTGCCAGAGATCAAAGGGCATCTCGGCACCAAAGTCGGAGCCATGAGCCATGTTTATCCCAGCTTCGCTATTCGTTTCGATATATCTGGTATTTGCCGGCTCCAACGATGCCAGGCTTTGGGACTGCTGTCTGGTGTCGTGCGACTGCGGCGCTTCTTCTCTGCTGCTGCCTAGCCTGTCATCGTAGGCCGCTTGGTGCTTCTGAGTCGCGAGAGTTACTTGGGATTGTTGGACTCTGTCAAGGTAAGAGCGAGACGACGTTTTGCCCCCAGAGATAGAGTATATACTACTCACTATGTTCGTCGAGTTGAGCTGATTTGGGCGTTCTTTGGGATCACTCCACTCAATGATCTAACGAAGCACTTTGCATCCCTCTAATTCGACGGGCAAGCTGTCAGTATGCTGTGCTCTGTAATTCAGGTCCGATAAGACCATGTCAAGATCAGCCATGATGTTGTCTGATGAATTTGGGCGCCCGATGAGGAGGAAGAGCGAGAGAAATATTGCGACTGAGACAGTCTGGTATCCATTTCCTTCGAGCTTGGGCGATCTTCGGAACAGTTCGACGTTCTGGCTTCTAAGCGTCTGGTAGACGTCAAGTGCATTTTCGGCCGCCCTGAGACATTAGTTCAAGGCTTCTGGTATCGTTGCTTGAAGGAAAGGCCGATACATGCGTAGCCTTTGCATGCACAGACAGCTGTGCATCAGATGATGCCCCTAAGATATGACCTCCAACACTGAAGGAAAATTGGATAATTGCTGACACTCCCAAGCTTGCGGAACCACGGCAACTCCTCCTCTACTTGTCTGAGTTCAGCGTCGACCTGCTTCATGAACTCACGAGAGTGGAGATGGTCACAATTTTCCTTGTACAGCTTGTTGAATACTTTGAACAATTGTACTTGGCGAGACTCAGGCTGAGGTAAGTGGGCTCATCTAGTCTAGTGCGCGGACGTTGATCGATGTCTTGCTGATATCGATATTACTGCAGTGGAGGGGAAAAGGAACTTTATACCGATAGGACTAAATAGGTTGCGGCCTTGCAAGGCACATTGATTGAAATCTGCATCTTTGTGTTAGTCATTTCAGTTTTGAGCGATCCCGGCTAACATTTACGTATCGGTATGGCAAATCTCCCACCATATTCGATGGCGCATTTTTCGCTCGAGGATATTGGTGCAAGTGCATGGCTTGTGCAACCCCAGAGCCGGAGTAATTTTGACTACCCGCCCTAGAGATCTATATAAACATGAACGGCCCGTTTTGTGTTTTCTGGAATTGAATAATCACCTACGAATTTAAAGTCTCCACTCCGTTGGTTGCCAAATAGTACAATTGCGAGATGATGAGTGTTTGCAGCTGAGGCATCGTCGATTGAGATTCAAATTTACTCGCTTGTAAGGCTTGTTCTGACGCGTTAAACCAGACATGGGCGAGCTTGCGAAGCTGTGAACTTTCCAGTCCAAAGGCTTGATATGACTCTGAACGTATGCGCAGGGTTGACACAGAGATGATGATTAGAAGCAGCGAGAGCCAAGTTATGTCAATTTCTAGGACTGGCGACACCCAAAATTGAGAAGAATGATGTCAAAAAGAGGGTACGTGGATTGCCCGATGGATATAGTCCCCATGGTCAAAGAAATAAAAGCCAGAACGTCGCATTGACTCTGAGGAATGAGGAGACTGACCAGCTGGATCTTTACTGAATCTGCATCAGGCTTCTGCCTAACTGAGAACAACGATTCAGGTTGCTAGGTTCGGCTCTTTTTAAGACACTTACTGGTCGACGAGGCAAGGGACGATTCTTGGCGGTGGAGCCCAGCATGGTGAACCCTTGCCTGAATTTGGCAGCAAAATTTTGATATATCGTCAAACCTCTGCAAGCTCGCTACAGTCTGAGGATCTGGATGGGATCGGAGTGGGCCATCGGCGGTAGGCTGTGTGTTTTGAGCCTCCAGTCCACGAAACGGCGTCATGGCGGGCGGAGAGGGGCTCACCTGATTTGAGCTGTCCAGTTGAAGTGACACCGACGCAGCGTCTGCAGCCGATTTCCATTATGACCCTCCAACTGAGAGGTCCCTGGCCGCGATGTGTGGATGGGATCCTTTCGAAGGCTGAGAAATACCTAGGACGGCCGGGGATGGGTTTTTTCGACATGCGCCTTCAAGTCCGTGGCGGATGCAGGCATTACATTGCAACGTACGGTTACACTGGACTTTATGCTGACGACAAGGAGGACAGCTCTGCCCCTGAGGATTCAATGAGCGAGCTGGCCTCGCGGCCTGATTCTTTCGGCCAGTCATGACGCCCAGGAGCGACGCGGTTCAGTGATCCTGCGCACCAAGCAGTTCGAAGAAAGAGGGAATTAAAGTAACGACATAACCATGCTGACGTCAAGGCATTCCCGCAAATGGTGTTTGCGTTCCATTGGTTTCGTTAGGACTGTGGTGGTTGAATTTGTCTTGTACGTCGGCGAAAGAAGATGGACAAACCACGAGCGATGGGAAACCTAACTTTTGATTGGTGGGGCACCTCGTCCTCTCATACCGCCGTTGAGATTCGTTCAGAGCATGAATATCCTGATCCAACGTCAGAGTCCGGAAGCAGGCAAGGCAATGGATAGTTGGCCACGTCCGAGGGACCATAGCTCGGTAATTCTGATGACTGATTGGTGGACGTAGTTATACCTACGATACGGCTCTTACTTGCTCCATAGCATATATACTCCTGTGCTGAATACCTTTCTGAATAGTAAAAGCAGCAATTTTGAATACTGACAGTAATCAGTTTCTTGGAATCACTATGGAGGTGTTAGCAGTTGGCGTAGCATTGCCCCAATGGCACGATATCAATGGGAAAAGGACGTTTACTTATATCATTCCGGCACCACTCAACTCCGGAGTGATTCAGGTAACCGCGGATGGCATGAGTAAAATCAAATCGCCGTGCACCAGGGACTTGTCTATGCATTCTTCGCTCACCATTACGATAACTGGCGCAAGCAACTGGGTGTCGATCGCAGCCAGTGGAACTGGTGCCACTGGGGAGAAAACTTCACGTTCAAGTGCGACGACAACACTCCTAACGAATACAAGTTTCGTCTCGGTGATGTATGGCAGGTGGATGGGACGGCACCGCTGCAGGTGTGTGGAGCCCGCATTCCATATTTCAACCCCTCCTGGCAGTGTGGGCAGAAGGACTCGTGGCTGGAGTCGCTGATATATTACCGATTCTGTGGGGTTTACTTTTCTGTTATGAAATCTGGACGGATTCGAGTAGGGTACAAGGCTAATTTTGGGGAGAAACGACTGGACGCGATCGACTGTGCGGCCATCATTCGAGCAGCGTTTGATAGATCGCTCAAATCTCGTGACACGATGAACCTGCCCGCCAACAATGAGCTCCTGCTGAACATGCTGCGACTTTTCTTCGGGCGCAAGGTGCTTATGCTGGATGACCAGCGACGCTCGGGCAAAAACGCTTGGGTGAGGAAGCGGCATCGCATCGTTCTACCTCAAGCCACTGGACAAGAAGCCGCTGGCGACATTTACACCGGGACAATTCCTCACCGTGCGGCTGCCTACTGGTGACATCCGCAGCTGGCCGCTGTCAGACTGGCCCACAGATCCAGATGCGCTCTTGCATTACCGAATCTCTATCAAGCGAGCGCGACGGGCTTCAATCTGGATGGTAGCCCAGTGCACTTTGGGTACGATGCTAAAGGTGTGCTCGTCCAAGGGCAGCTTCTGCATGGACTTGATGTGCATGTTCCTGCCACGACAAGTATATCTGTCTGCTGGGGTGGGCATCACCCCACTGTTCGCCATGATGAAGGCACATCAAGTGCACATGGCAATGCAGCACGCCGACGCCATTTGGATTCATCTCAGCCGTCACGGCGACGAGATTCCCTTCCGGAATGAGCTGGGCCAGCTGCCACCAGCGATGAAGCGGATTTAGTGCTTCACAGCATCCCGCGAGTACGAGGAGCAGGGCCGTGATCACGACGTACGAAGCTGCCCGGATACGCAGCTAATGCAAAACCTGATCACCCCCGACCATAATATGCGCCGTTCTAGAGCGTCCTTGCCTGTAGAGGGGCGTCTATCCGCTTTTTATAATTGTGGGCCGCAAGCGTTCGAGGAGACTATGCGCGCAGCACTGGCTGACCTGGGGGTGCCGGCGCCAATGATTCGTAGCGAGCACTTCGAGACCGGCGGAGCCGCAGAGGTACCAGACTCAGAAGAAGCAGTCGTTCACTTTACAAAGTCCAATGTGCAGGCGACTTGGACCAAAGACCAGCCCATGACGATCCTTGAGCTGGCCGAGAGGGCCGGGCTGAACCCCGACTTTGGATGCCGCATGGGCGCGCGTGGCAGCTGTAGCTTCAAACTCATCTGTGGTACAACGACCGGAGGAATGCAGCCAGATGGCAATATATACATCTGCTCCGCCATGCCGTTGGCGCCTCAAATTGAGATTGGGATTTTAAAAATCCCATGCCCCGCTCTTTCCGCGCATTTCGCAGACCAGAAGGAATTTTGGTTGTACGAGAAGATGAATTGTGATATAGCTGCTTTTAGTGCGTCGGTTGCATTTAAAAGAGAGAGGAGGTGGTACAAAGCAAGCGCAGTGGCGATTGCATAATGTTCGTAACAATATTATTTTTGACACTCTAGGTAAAGTTGCTCGATTTTTAAGAAAAATATGGAAAAGAAGAAAGAAAAACACTGGCCTGGTAGCTTAACTTTGAACATTAAACTGGACCGTGTATTGTTGGTTTATGCCCCTATCCTTCGCTCTGGAGCAAGTGTACCGCTCCATGCACATCTGGCGGCACACTACAAACTACGCTGTCTCCAACAACCGTCCTCTGCCTCTACGCTGCTTGCAGTTAGATCCACATGAATTTTGTAGAGCTGGATCTGGATGACTAGGCTAGAGAATCCTAGATCCAGCAAGAAAATACAGGGTCTTGGTGCAGATTGAAATCTAGGATGTGTCCTCGTGTGTCCCGTCGAAGCTAGGAAAGCGCTCCGTTTCAGAAAAGACTCAATTCTTCTGTACGTAGGCTGGGTGTCTCGATCCGAATTATAAACACGAAAAGTTTGCGTGTTATCAACCCAAGTGGGACTAAAGGGACCAACTCATGGATCAATATGTCCAATTTCTGCGCCGAAGGAAAAGAATTGAGGTATATATGGTTCAGTGGTGAAGTACTTGTTATACAGGTCATGTGTATCAGAACCACTATCCAATTCTAGGTTTTCCGATATATTTGGGTATTTCGGGAATGTGGAGATATACATTGGATGATCTACATCTCCAATTTCTGGAAGGATAGAACCATCGGAACCTAGATTGGATGTGGAATCTGAAGAACTCGGATAAGGATTGCTATTACTGCTGAAACACGATTGTCCATTCGAACAATCAAGGTTGTCTTCGGATGCTGATGAAACCGAGGAGGATTGCTGAGGACGCAGTCGCTTCGAGAATATGTGAGAGCACAACGAGGACCCATCTTGGTTTCGGCTCTCGAAGTCTGGCCGAGAACGCTGTGAATATGACGAATCACGTACGCCCGGGATAGGTGGGATGGAATGAGGTTCCGGTAGTGGTGGCTCACTGTCTAAGGAAGCATTGATGACGATATCGGGGCGTGATTTGTGATTAGACTGTGGCATCTGTTCATTAGCAGGCATCGACGAACCCGTCTTCTGTTGCTGGTAATCTGAGAACAGCTCCTCACGACACTGATCAGCAATGCGGGCCAACTCTGCTCTGAACCGTTCATCAATCTCCAGGCGCTCACACAAAGAGTCTAACTTTTGTCGTACTCTCCTGGGGAACTCTCGCCGCGAAAAGATCTCGAAATCGTCAAGGTCGTTTCCATCACAAGGCTCGACAATATCGTCGCAGTCTGTGCGTAGTGAGCTTCTTAAATACTGAAATCAGGGACTCAGAGAGCAAATACTCACAAGGTGAAACAGACATCACTGGCTCATCTGGAAACAGGAAGTGATATACTGCCAGCCACCTCTCTTCTTCAGTTTTCTCGGAGCCGAATTTCTTCTTGCTCTTCAATCTGGCTACCTGAGTTGCGCTTAATCCTTCAGGCAGCGGATCCGTGCTTATTGTGCAAGGCTGGATCTGCCTTTGGTGGTTGTGCAGCTCATCTTCGCCTTGGAATACGAAGTGACATCTATTGCAATAGATCAATACATGTGACCTGTATAAGTGCTCCCTATCGAGTGTCAGTTTGATGGTATACAGGTGGCTAATAGCCTTACTTCATTCGATGAATCCCTTTGAAGCCCGGATAACGGCAGGCTCTACCTTTGTGATGACGAGGATTACGTTTGAAATAAGGACAAGCAAAACGAAGAGTGGGTACTTCGGGGTCGAGACCTTGTAATACATTTCCCCGTTTCCTACGTCTATAACCGTCACCATCGTCTTCGCCATTATCACCAGGAGGATTGCCACCTCCTTGTCCTACTGGCCGCTTTCCACGTAATTGCTCCCCTTGATTTAAATTACTTTGCCATTGAACAGTACTACCAGAATCAGACGAAGATCTTGAGCCCGACTGACAGGTACGAGTATTTGGAAGTAACCATTGCAGAACATGGACCTCCTTCATCAGTTTGTCAATGAACCGTGATTTGACACAAACAAATGAATTTTGTAAGAACTCGTCTGATGCCATCATGGCCTCTGAATCCTCTGATAACGTGTCCTGACTGGATGATTCTAGACTGGACGACCCTGAGCTGGTAGAATCGGGACTTGAAACATCGGCATTGGGAGTCATTTGATCAAGGGAGGCATTGCCGGATGGATTCTGCAAGCAAGGGTTTTCGCTCAAGATTTCTTTACTGTCCAGCGATGAGGCACCGCATGTAAGGTCTTCTGGTTGCTTTGACCGAGATATTGTTCGCTTTGGCCGCTGCTTTCGAAGCAGGTCGGCAGGTAACGCAGATTGGGTCTCGGATGGGTTCTCAGGGATTTTTTGCTGGCCGGTCTGCCACCTACGACTACGACTCATTACATGGTGGTTTGTATTCGAGGATGCTCGATTGTGGTCGCCCATATACTTGTGCCCCGAAAGCTTAGCGACAGTATCGTCAAATATACTGCTCCAGAACGACTGCTCCAGTTGCTGAACGGAGACTGCATTCGGTTGAGGCTGGTAAGAAGAACATCGTGGTTGATTAGTGCCCTGTGAGGGTTGCGGGTTAACGGGTTGCTGATCGCCGGGCAAGTTCCGCGGAGCGTTGGTATCGTGTGGTAAGAGACTTGGTTCCATGTGTGGAGGAGACCGCCGGAGTTGTCTGATTGGCACCAGTAGCCCGTCAGAATCCGGAACTGTATCTCGAATATCGCTGTAAATTTGCTTCTGATTCTGTTGGTAACCTTGATCGCTCCGAGAGCTAGGAATTGAAAAAGGTTCCGGGTATGTCTTTGGAGGTTCTGGAGAGGTACTAATACCAGTGAGGAGATGAGATTGACCAGCCCTGGGTGTTGGAATTCTGGTAAACTCTCCCCTGTAAACGGGGGACGGAGCTACCTGGCCTGTTCGTACGCCGAGTGGTCTCCTTGAAAAGAAAAGGCGGATACCACCATTCACACTATTTCTCAGGGGATGACCGTAGAGCTCGTTTAATGCTTTGGTTGCGAAAGCCACGTTCTCGAACTCCACGAAACACATAGGATGGCTTTGCTTGGTCCGAAAGCATATGCGCTTGTAACCACGTTGTTGGGAGAATAAACTTTTCAACTCGTCCTCAGAGGTGTCTATTGGCAGATTTTTGACATATAAGGTATCGCATGGAGAGTTTTGGTCTTGTGGGTTGACTAGGGGGTACTTATATGGGGGAAAGCTCTGTGCGAATTGCGGGTAAGTGGCAGTTGATGTGCTGTTACTGGTCGGCATTGACGACATTATCATACCCGGCGGTTGCAAGCTGCTTGCATAAGTTTGCATCGATGGAGCACTGAGAGACAACGATGAGAAAGGAGAAACAGGAATAGACGGATTAGGAGACCATGGACCAATATATTCCGCCGATTCCAGAATCCTCGATGGAGACATTGACAATGAATCTCGAGAACCGTCGTTCTGCATCGCATTGCGTGTGCCAAAAGCGAGACTGCTGTCCTCGCTGGCCGGCCAGAGTGAAGTGGACTGATACCTGTGAGATGGCTCAGCCACCGGTACGTCCCGCACTGCCAGAGCGCTCATTGAAGCCACAACGGTAGATGCCTTCCTTCCTGAGTCCATTTTGTTGCTAAAAGCAAAGGAATGCCATCAACCAGGAGAAGCCAAATCAAACGGGGTCAAATGGCAAAGGACTAGGGTGTTGCTGCCTGCCTGGACGGCTTTTTGCAGGGGTGCAAATAGGTAGCAATGTATCTGAATGAGCCGTTCGGAAGGGGCAAGGCAGGAGAAAAGTTACCGAAAATATTGCAGGACAAAGTGGACAAAATGGAATGAATGATATGATAATGGCTGAAGGTTCTGGAGCCCCTCTTGTATTCGCCTGAGAATCGCGCATTTGCGAACGGTGATGTCTGGCGAGTGTGGCGTTGCTTGGCAGATTGTCAACTTCTCGTGTAACTCCACCCATGCTAACGTGAAGTTGATTAATCTGCTTCAGTTCCCGCATCGACAACTCGTTCCATCGCAAGCCCATACCTCCTCTCCCACTTCCACATCGCCTCCGTACTCCCTGTATCTGCTGGTATCAGCTCCTCATCTCCATTCGCGACGAACGCTTCCCTCAGCGTGCACATCCCTGCGTCTTCGAATCCCATACCTTTATACATATTCACGAGGAACGTCTTCGATGGGTCACAGAACAGCCTGACGCGAGCCTTCATACCTTGCCCTCCCTCCAACCTACGAGTCTGACCCCTTGCAGATGCTAAAATAGCATTCACCAGCTTTTTAGCAAGTCCTCGACCCCGATGCGCTTGCGAAGTATAAAGGTTGCAGAGGTGCCATCGTGTCTCGCGATCTGGATCGTCGGGGATCGGTTGTCCGGACTCGGGAAGATGGAAAGTGGAGTATGGAAGCGACCCTCGAAGGGTAGCCATTCCGACCCAATCCTCTTTCATAAGCATGTCCTCGTCACTATCTGAGGGTCCAGGGGGATTGGATGTAGATACACAGATGAGGGCCGTGGAGGGTGCTGCAAGGCGCTGCTGCCATAAAGATATCGGATGGAGGACTTCCTCTGCGTGTTTGACGGCGAATCCAGTGGGTTCGGCCTCGAGGGCAGCGAGTTTCGTGTCTCGAAATTTGGCTACGAGGTTGGATAAACGAGGAGAGGTGGTTGGGATGGGGAGGATGGTATAGGTTACCGGACCCGGTACTTCGGCCATCACGGAGCAATTGACGCGTTGGAAATGCCCAGAAAGTGAGATGAGTTCTTAAACGTTTGAAAAAGTGGATAAAGAAGGCTATATATGTCAGTGACTCGGGAGATCAATTGCGAAATGCGAATGATGCAGGTATGACTCATGTATCCCATCTTTTGCGTGTTCTAAGCGCTATAATGACTGGCACCGGAAGGTCATTGGCTAGATGAATAACATTTGAGCCGGTGGTATGAGTGTGAGGTGGAAGGCGAGGTATGAGTCGGGATGTGGCATCAGACAATTTCCGGTTAGGGTGAAATATCACGTGCAACACTCCTTCATCGATCTTGGCCGACCTCGAGAGGTAAACTCACCAACGATCAGTTATTATTAATTATTACTGATTTGAAGGTTGGAAAATAATTATACACAGTAATATGGTATGATCTTGGTAGAATCTGATCCACGCCCGTTCCAGAATCCTCTCAGAGTTTCTCAATCTTTCCCAGCAGCCACTGCAAATGCTAACAAGTGCTCCTCCCCTGAATCGTGGCTTCATATGCTGTAAGGCCGTGTTATCGCGTTATCTAGTCGGATAGATGCTCTTCCACCTTGGCATTCATCTCGTACACCTGAATCTCTAGGGGAGAGTGCGAATCCTCGGAAAACAATGCAATCCTCTTCACTACATTGATTCCCACTTGGTTACATATATCCACTCAGATAAGTATGCGCCCACATCAAACCACTCTCACAATGCTGACTCTCCATAATTCCCTGCGGATTGTGGGCTCCATTAAATATTTCCTGGGATTCCAAATCCGGCACAATGCTATCAATTGATGTGTTCGGCGCATCCTGGAATCCGAACGCTCCATTCCATGTCATGTTTTGGATGGAGATAAGAGCGCCGTCCGTGATAATCATGCAGCCCAAGGCGCCGTTAGCAACTAGGACGCGATTTGTCTTTCCGATGGCTACTGGAAGTATCGATTTAATTGGGTCAGGAGAGAGATCGCCTTCGTCTTGGGGTCACATTTTCCGATGAAGCCAGGATCTTTGATTCAAGCCCGCCGACGTCCATGGGTGCGTGCAAGGCTGCTTCAACGTCGGTTCTGTTGAAGACCTGAATATGAATATTGCAATGCAGTGAGATAACCAAGCGGATCTGAGAGCAATGGGCATTGCAAGCCAATTTCGTAAATGTTGAAACAGGGGATAGGATGATATGCCTTAACATGGCCCATTCCCCATACGTCACAGTCTACGCCACTAGTCTTGTTGAAGTACGTCGGGGGTTTGAGGGCTGGAAGGTGGAAAGCTCATATATTTCTCCCCGAATTCGGCATAACCACAGGACTGGTTGAGGGAGGCGATCTTTTCCAAGAAGCTGTGGTTGAAGCCTATTACACCCTTGAGTTCCTGGATGAAGGGGACCGCTACAACCTGCTCTTGGGCATAAACGCATGATCCAATGCAAGGATAGAAGAGCGCCGGAGATATTGAAGTGTTCTTTATTACAGCTGTCGATAATCCCGACAGAGATATATGGAATGTAACGGCCAGTATAGCTTTCCCAAATAACAAAGATTTTGAATTTGGAGATCCCAAATACCCTCTGGAAGTTAAGGAAGAAACCGGCAAAATGTTTTGCAATGTCTTCCTCACTCATAGCTTTTACCTCACCAATTGAGAACCCAGTCCCGGCCGGTTGCTCAACCCAGAGGACATTTGTTAGATTGCCTCAGGAGTATGAATTGATCTGAGGCGCATACATTCCCAACGACCACTGGGAGAGTCCGTTCTCTTGGAGGAATCCTTCAAGTGAACTACGACCAGGGCCTCCATTAAGCCAAATCGTGATCTCGTTGACGGGTTCTCCGACTGTGGGTTGGAAAATGAAGGATAGTGCTCGAGAGGTATTGCTCATGTCAATCGGAATGAGGCTAGAGTAGAATTCCGCAAGATCGAAGGGTATGTCAGGGGTAGCAAATGGATGAAGGATGGTGCTCTGCGTCAGCGAATTGCCTTGATTAAATTATTGTTTGAGAATACATACGAGCTGTATTATTTTTATAGAATCTGTATGAGTCTGTTTCGTTTGCAAATCTCTTCTGCTTCGGAGGCTCTGGAACCCTCTTCAAGTCCGGCGAGAAACCCTTTCGCTGGCTGACTTCGATAATCTGCCCGTGAAAGCGAATTAGAGGGAAAGGTTCCTAGATATACGGGGCCCAGAAACTTGGAATGCATCTTGAACGACCAGGAGCAGTAGATGGCCTAGAATGAGAATAGCAAAGAGACGGACTTTCTACCATGAAGGGAAATTGAGGTGTAACTCATGCACCTTTTGACTCCAAATCTTACTGTCAAGCCGCAATGGTTGTCTGTGTATGAATGCCAGACTGTAAGCTACGGGGGGGAATATATAGAGGTTGGAAAGAGTCGTCACATGACCGGCCCTTCCACGCTTACCTTCCCCAAGCCAATTTTTCTTGCTTCGTGTGATGACAAGTCTGGCATATTCGTCACAGTTGCTCTGCGGGACTTCAGTGGTCCTCATAAATTCACCCGATACTTTAGCAAGAATAAGTTGAAAAAGGAAGAGGGAATTGCATATGGATTGGGAAGAGTTAAAAGGTTTATGAAGGTCGTTCTTCTTGGCAATGGCCTTGGCAAATCACATTCGAGGGATATTCAAAATTTAACTTATCTTAGTTTGAGACTGCCCATTCTATAACGCTTTAGTCAATGCTTGCCTTAACGTATCACAGAAATTCGGTGTCCCTCTCTCCCGAATTCTTACTGTGCCGCTAAATTCTCAACGGCGCCCCAATGTGTTGTGACGTTTGGCTGAAGCTAACGAACACCAATTTTGGGAACGTTAACTTGAAAAAGGCTCAACACACCAAGTTAAGCATAGAAAGAGCACCATCGCTGGCAAAGATGCCAGAAACGGCAGTCCCCACCGCTCCTCCCTCAACCATCCCCAAAGAAACCGCCTTCTCACCTTTTAAAGGCATCGCCACCCGTGTGTCCTAGGTGAGAAACACAACACATCTTCCCCATATCTACTAGGATGTTAGCCTTACCCACACATGGCTTTGACCCCCCTCCACCCTCGAACCGCATATCCCAATCATCCTATCAATACCCAAGTAAGCATCCCATCCAGTTTAAGCACTCATGCCCTGACACAAGATAACAGTCACAGTGAACTGTGTACCCTGCATACCCTGTGGACCCGCTAGTTCACGAACTACTCCACCTTACCCATATCATTTTCCACCGCCCCGCATTCAATATCACCGCACCCTTCCTCACTCCAGTGTTCTCCGTCCGCGATACTCGTCTAGCAATTACTCTTGCTCCGTCCGCTCCGGCCATACCAACCTGGATCCAGGACCACCATCGCCAGATCCAAATCTACGCCACGCAGGTTCAGCAAGCTCCTATCCCCGCCCCAGCCCAGGTCTTCGTCGTACATCAACATTCCAAAGCCATCCATATCGCCCAGGTCCAAAAGTACAAGAACCCCGCCAGCCAACTAAAGAAGATTTCTGGCCGAAGAAAGAATTGAAAAACCCGTACAAGCGCAACTACCGCAGAGATACCTGGCACCCAAATAAACTCAAGATTCGAGGACCACAGCCGGGCACATACTCGTCCCGCAAAAACAGAACAGACGCCGGCTTATCAGATACCAGCGGCAGACAAAGCGTGAGCAGACAGAGCACCGGCAGGTCAGGCACGAACAGGCAACGCCCTAGCGCAAACATCAGCAGATCGAACACTAGCAGTTCGAATAGCAACAGGTCGAACACCGGCAGAGCAAGCACAAGCCCGGCAGACATCGACAATAATCGAAACACTTCGAGACGTGAAACGCGGAAAGGATTCATACGAAAGTCTAAATCTGGAAAGGACGGCGAGTCAGATTCTGCATCACATGGAGGTCAAGGACAGCGAGGATTCTTTGGAAAGCACAAGGGCAAGGATGCTTAGTATGACTTACAATCCGCCTTTTACCTCTTCTCCCTTCTCTTATCGTCACCTTCACCCCCTTCCTTCCTCAGGAAAAATATCAATCTAACTTTAATCCAGCAAACGCCCGGACAATCTGCGGTCCGACCCGGCACCTCGACACCATAACCTATTCCTCCACCTCCTCCCGAAAAGTTGGCGCCGCAACCATCGAGCACAACCCGACGGGTAGATCCTACATCCACTGCTGCAGTGCCAAAGAATCCTCCCGGCTCACCGCATACGAGCACCTGCTCGTCATAACCGAGGATCTTTTGCAGCGCCTGATCGATGTCGAGGGGATTAGTAGTAGCGGGTGGTTACCTGCGACGCCGCAGACGCAACATGCGGCGAATTATGGATCGGGGAGTGTGGCGGGGAGTGTGGTGGGAGGAGGAAGTTTGGCGCCGAGTCGACGGAGTAGTGTGCAGCCAACCGAAGGGTGTGTCTTCCCTCCCTTTGCCATCCCATCCCTTGCTCACTCCCACAAAACCTGTTAACAGCGTGAGTACAAGACAACAGCACGCCCACACCAATCCCCTCCCCCACCCCGTTGAAGTGCTTCACAAACCAATGTTGGTACGAAGTGGGAGCGACACTGCATCACAATCTTCACCCCAATCCCAGTTATATCATGTTCCTAGAACGAATAGTAGTGATGTTATTGCTGCGCCGAAACTTATTCCGGCGGGACGAGTGGGAGGTCATCATGCGGGTGCTAGGTGGTATTTGGGATCTGAGGGATGATGAATGGATAGGAGGAAAAATGGATCAGGTTGATGGGAATCACCGTTGTCAGGAAAGACAGTATTGGTTGAAAGAAAGCAATTATTGGGAGTCATAATACATGTCGGCCAGCCTAGATTGACCATTCAATGTTTTCATGTCCTGTTTGAACGCCAAAGAACACTCTGGAGTCCTCCTGTTAGCGTATATCGTCTTGGTGGAATATGGATAGTCTTAAGAATGTCGTACATCTGATGTATTCGTAATGTGTCTAGGTAGATTTCTTAGCGAACTCGACACGTAAGATGAGATGTCCAAAGCCGTCTTGAAATGCGTTAGCGAGGTTCCTGGGTATTTTGGGGAGTATATTTTCTTACATCCGTCCATCTTCTCGCAGGCCTTCGCAGCATCTGACCGGTCTGCATAGCTGATAAAAGCGAACCCCTTCGCCCGCCCTGTCTCCCTATCTTTGGCCAAGAATACCCTCGTGACGTGGCCAAACCTCGAGAACATCTCGCGGAGATCTCCTTCTTCAGCAAACTCAGAGACCTGTATAACTGTCAGCACTGTGCTATCAAGTATCCTCTCAGAAAGACTTACGTTCGTAACACGGAGCGTGGCCAAATCGTCTCTCTCATACTTGCCACCCATCTTCTCACCCGCACCAGCACGACCTCGGAGATGTGGTGGCACGTACCCACCGCCTCCACCTCCGAGAGCACCAGCCGTCTCCGGAACATCATCGGTAACAGAACCCGCGGCGTCCGCTCCCTCTGGCGCCATAGTGTCTTTAAAAGGACACTTCGTCGTCCAGTGATCTCCGCTGCAAATTCTGCACTTGATCTTCGCGTCCTTGAGATTCTGCTTCTTCTTCTCCGCCTCACCCTTATCCTCGGCGCTCGCCTTCCAGTTTGCGACAGGTCTAAACACGATATTTTCCGCTACACTCGTTGTATCGGTCTGAGGCCCCACGGGCTTGCCCTTCTCCTGCCCGAACTTCGCCCACTGTTTGCGCTCGGCGACGCGAGGGTTTACGACTTGTTTGATGGTAGTTTTCTTAATGCGGCGGGTTGTTTTGACCTTCTTGCCATCTTCACGCACCGAATAGGTTGTAATAGTCTCGGTGCCGTCTTTGTTCTTGGTAATTTGTTGCTGGGGGAGTTGAAGGGAGTCCTCGTCTTCCTCTTCTGCCCAGTCGGTTCGTCTAAATCATTTGTGAATGTGAGCGAGAGCGATGGTAAAAGGAAGATGGTATACTGACCCTTGCACTCGAGACATGTTTGCTGATGTGTTCCTGTACTGTGGGTTTCTTTCGCGGTGTTGTTGTCTATGTAGTAATAGGAACAGTTCTCGGCGAAAATGATTCAAACTGGTGGCGTCGTGGGGCAAAATGTTAACGAGTGTAGCCCGTGCGTGCGGCAACTTTTCGGAATCTTGGCGAAAGGCTAACTTTGAAATGGGGATCCTCCACTTGCCCCTTTCACCCATTATCCTCCTTTCTCTTCGATGAAACTTGGATTTCAGATAAGTCGGAGCGCATCCCAAAGGCAAATGAGATGAGTCAAAGACACTGCCATTTTGGCTTTGTACAGGCTATTCACTCGATTGCCGAAGACGCTCGTCCGTTGGTACGGAGACATTATGGGCTTATAGATCAATCCGTACGCAGTAGCATGGATAATTCAACAATTCCATCACAGTATTAAACCCATGCAGCTTACCGAGAATCATTTGTTCTCATCCACCATTCATCTTCCAACATTTGTTTACATAGTCGAGTCCAATTCTTTTTCTTCAGCCAATTCCCATCCATTTCGTAACGTTTGTACAGTCTTGTAATTGACACCATGTCGAAAACACTTTTGATCACTGGAGCTACTGGCAAACAAGGCGGTGCTGTCATCAAAGCTTTGGCAGGCTCTGGCTTTGAGATTCTGGCCTTGACCCGGAACCCGTCTTCGCCGTCAGCGCAAAAGTTGTCTCAAAGGTCCTCAAATGTCAAGCTCTTGCAGGGAGACCTAGACAATCCAACCGCAATCTTCCATAATTCCCAGGAAGTAACAAGCAATCCCATCTGGGGCGTGTTCAGCGTACAGGTCTGTTGTCATCATTCTCCCAGTTACGATTATTGACCTTAACATAGGTGAATGTCGTAGGCTCCGGTGGAAAGACCGAAGAACAACAGGGCAAAGCCCTAATCGACGCTGCTCTCGCCGCAAATGTCAAATTCTTCATCTACACCTCCGTCGACCGCGGCGGGCCACGATCCTCGTCCAACCCTACGCCAGTCCCGCACTTCGCCGCCAAACACAACATCGAGAAGCACCTCGAGCAAAAGGCAGCCAATAGCTCCATGCAGTTCACAGTCTTACGCCCAACATCCTTCATGGACGGTCTCGTGAACGATTTTCAGGGTCAAGTAATGGTGTCTATGTGGAAGACGGCGATGCGAGACAAGCCGATGCAACTTATTGCTACCTGTGACATTGGATGGTTCGCTGCCCAGGCATTTAAGTGTCCGAATGAGTTTGCGGGAAGGTATCTGAGCCTGGCTGGGGCAGAATTAACGTTTGATCAAGCGAATGAGATATTCAAGCGGAGGTTTGGCAGAGATATGCCGAGTACGTATGGCATTCTTGCAAGTATTTTACTGTGGATAGTAAAGGAGGCCGGCGAAACGTTTAAGTGGTTGAGTGAGGATGGGTATGGCGCAGATATCGAGGAGTTGAAGAGAATGTATCCGGATTTGATGGATTTTAGGATATGGTTGGAAAAAGAGAGCAATTTCAAGGCTGGATAGGCCTCGTTTGTCACGAAGGAAGAATGCTAGATTGTATCGTTTTGGATGGCATTCTACTTCCTTCCCCACTTTGTAGTGTACTTTCAATTTCAGGCGAATAACCGTCGCGAAAGCTGCAGATGTTTGATCAATCTTATGTAATATGGAGTGAATGCAATGTGGAAGCTAATTTTAGACCCTTGATGCATGTCCCGTTTGGGATGATAAGTGTGGGGGCTAATGTTGTGAATGCGAAATACGTAGGGCGAATGCTGGGACATCGAAACAGAACTTCAGCATTGAGTCTACAACAAGGCGAGAAGGAATATAATATGTTTCAATCTTGAGATAAAAGTATGAATACAATTCTAGTTTGGAGAGTGTGAATCCTTATTGAGGCTTACGAATGATGGGCGGAATTTGCCGGAAGTGCCGCATCTGCAGGGGTCATCAACCTTCAGGCATTGGCTTTCATGAACCGACGTGAACTTTTCAGCTACAATTTCCCCTAACCTTTCAAAATCTCCTCAGAGGATTATATACAGCATGACAACCCTCCGGTAACCAGCCTCTCATCCCCCTGAATTATCATAACCGTCGAGAATTGGTCGCCGCAATGACCTCCGCGCCGCCCGCATCCACCCAACCAGAGTCTAATGGACACCCCGTCGGAGGAGAACAGAATGTCGAACTCGAGGAGATGGGCTGCAAGAAACCTAGTCTGCCAGTCGAGGAGGATATTATGCAGCTGGCGAGGTTAGGCGAGATAGCGGCAATACAGAAGCTGTTCGACGGCGGAAAGTTTGATGCAACTTATTCAGATGAACAGGGCATAACACCACTACATGTCTGGCTATACTTCACACCTTGGCGCCAACAGGATATGTGCTGACAGTTTGAATCTTTGTATAGTGGGCCGCAATCAACAATCACTACGCTCTATGCCACTTTCTGATCCAAAACGGCGCCAACGTAAACGCTAAAGGCGGAGATGCAGTCGCAACTCCTGTACTATGGGCCGCCAAACGATGTCACTACTACGTTGTCAATCTGCTTCTCGAGCATGGTGCTGATCCTCTCATCACCGACGACCAAGGCTTCAACCTCCTTCATTCCGCTACCCTCGACGGGAACGTATATCAGCTCGTCTTACTATTACACCAGGATATACCGGTGGACATCCCGGATGCCCAGGCACATACGGCGCTGATGTGGGCAGCATATAAAGGCTACCCATCCTGTGTGGACCTGTTCCTGCGCTGGGGAGCGAATGTCTATGCAACGGATGACCAGGGATTTACTGCTCTACACTGGGCGCTGGTGAAAGGGTCCCAGGGATCAATCCAGAAGCTGATTGAGTATGGAGCGGACAGGTTCGCAAAGAACAATGATGGGAAGACACCAGCAACCACAGCACAGGAGATGAATACGGAGCGGCAGTGGCGGAGAGCGCTCTCAGAAGCTGGATATCGTGCAGATGGGACGCCGAAGGAATTTCCAATACCATGGATTAAGGACACGCGATTTTTCCTCACACGGTTTATATTCTTTTGGCCGTTTCTCATTATTCTCTTTGCGGTGTACATGCTTAGCTACTTTCCGGTATATATTGCGGTGCCTGTGGCTTTGGCAGGCTCGTATGGCCTGCAGTGGGTAGCCCAGAAGTTCCTACAATGGGCTCCTTCGAATATGAAGAATATTCATCATACTGTAGGTCAACTCCGCCCAAACCCATGGGTGTGTGCTAATGATTCAACAGCCTTTCCTAGCAGGAATTTTTGCAGGCACACTGTTTTGGGTGGGCGTCCGTTGGTTAACTACGGTGATGCCATGTAGGTCATCACCTTTCGCTCTTTTAAGTATCGACTAAACTCTTTCAGTGACATTGCGAACCAATTTCTTCCTCAATTTACTATTCGGGGCACTTTATGGCCTCACGACATATTTTTACTTTTTTACGATGTCGTCCGATCCAGGTTTTGTTCCAAAGTCAGCGAGTCGGAGCGCGTCGAAGGCGGTCATCGATGAGCTTATGGAGTTACGGCAATTTGATGAGAACCACTTCTGTGTGAATTGTATGGTGCGGAAACCGCTTCGGAGTAAACATTGCAAGAGGTGTGAGCGATGTGTCGCGAAGACCGATCAGTAAGTTTAAATACAAGGAAATGAGCAGATCCGGGAGCTAACAAATGCAGTCACTGTCCCTGGGTGAATAACTGTGTCGCAAATAATAACCATCGACATTTTGTATTCTATGTGCTGTTCATGGAACTAGGAGTATTGGTTTGGGTTCGGTTGGTGCTTGCTTGTATGTTCTCTTCAATCTCTATCGTTGAGATACGCTGACAGAGTTTAGACCTTGGAAATATCGAGACTCCGAAGGATGTCGAGTGCCACGTCCTAGCTGAGGACCTCTGCAAAATCCTCAACAAGGACCCCTACACCATCGTCCTCTCCATCTGGACGGCATTCCAGCTAACTTGGGTCACAATGCTACTCATCGTCCAACTCCTCCAAGTCGCGAGAAATCTAACTACCTACGAAAGCATGCGCGGCCATCTCAACAGCCACACTCCCGCCGAGGCACTGACGTCGTTCGTAACTACGGGCGATACGTCCCAAGAAACCGTTGGTGGATCTGCACCTACCAATGGATTCGGCTCCGGTCAAGATACCGGCGAGGGGCCTCCGCGACGACAACAGAAGCAATCTGTGTGGGATCAATGGAAACATCTACTTGGTCTCGACACGTTTGTTGCTACTGCTCTTCAGGGTTCACAGGCTAACCAGGCAAGGAATCGCGGGAACCCTTTTTCGCGAGGCATCATCACGAACTGCAAAGACTTCTGGTGTGATGGTTCACCCGTCTTCAAGAAGAAAGAGAGTGGGTATGCGCGACTTGGTGGTGAACGAGTAGACTATACGAGACTGTATGATGTGCCGAAGATGCGGTATCAGAGGTCGGGCGGCAGGTATGAGGCCGTGGCGGCCGAGGAAGAGGGCGATTAGGGATTGAGTTGAAGGATTAGATGAGTGTAATTTTAGAGCTGGATACGTGAGTGGTCACGATGTCTGTCTTGTTCGCATACCATGGATAAGTTCATGAGTAAAATCTGGTTTTCGAGTGGTCGTGTTGATACCTAGGCATTTGAAAGGCTGAGGCATACTCACGTGCATGCTAGACCCAGTTCGTTCTGGCCTCGGCTTCGGATCACCGAGAAATCTCCCCGCCTGACCTCAACCTGTGGCACTTTTCACCTGCAAATGACTGTATATACGCACCTTTTCGCATTTGAATGATGATATAGACTTGATACCCATTCTTTCTCATTTATGCATCATACCACGCCATTAGATTTTGCGAGACATCCACCATGACATCATCCGGAGCTTTGAAAGGGCTCCGATGTCTCTTCCGAACGACGCCATTGCGCACCGCATTGAGGAATAGGATACTACTAAACGCAAAGAGATCAATATGCACCGACTGTTTGAGGACGCTGCGGCTTCAGAAACACTCGTGGAACCATGCCTTGGCTGGTGGAATAGGACTTGCGCGTGTCACGTTGCGACCAGCGGCGGGAGCGTACAGAAGGCACGCACAAGAGGTCCAAGAAAGTGCGTTTGACTGTGCCGCTAAACTGGAAACATACTGATTTAAATGACAGAGCTAGCGCAAGCAACTGGACCTTTGGCAGAGTACGATGCGCGCGTTGAGTCGGGGAGGTTGAGGGACGACGAGCATCAGCGAGGTATACTTCCTCTAGCTCTCCGCTCCTCAGATGCTGATACGTGATATTCAGGAATCATCCAGAACCTCGAAGACCTCCACTCCATGCTCGCCAGCTACACCCAACCCCCTGTCAAACAACCAACCATCGCGTCTCTCCAACCAACTAAGAAATCCCTCTTCTCCATGTTCTCATCGAAACCCACGCGCCCCTGGCTCCCGCCCATTCCTGCCTCACTTCCCAAGGGTTTATACATGTACGGCGACGTCGGATCTGGAAAGACTATGCTTATGGATTTGTTCTTCGATACTCTGCCACCAAATGTTAAAGCGAAGACGCGAATACATTTCCATAATTTCATGCAGGGCGTACATAAGGATCTACATAAGATGAAGATGCAGCATGGGAATGACATCGATGCGATTCCATTTGTAGCAGCTGGGATCGCGGAGAGGAGTACAGTGCTCTGTTTTGACGAGTTTCAGTGTACAGATGTCGCTGATGCTATGATTTTGAGACGGTATGCATCCCCTCTCTCCCCACACCCCTCAACATAGAAATCTTTGAAAATGAAGAGATGGTGATACTAATCAATAAACAAGCCTAATCGAAAGCTTGATGTCCCACGGCGTGGTCCTCGTCACCACATCAAACCGCCACCCAGACGACCTCTACAAAAACGGCATCCAACGCGAATCCTTCATCCCCGCCATAAACCTCCTCAAATCCCGCCTCCGCATCCTGAACCTCGACTGTCAAACCGACTACCGGAAAATCCCGCGGCCGCCCTCAGGCGTATATCACCACCCACTCGACGCAGCCGCCAAAACCCACGCGGAACGCTGGTTCCGGTTTCTGGGTGATTTTGAAAATGATCCGCCGCATAAGGCCAGTCATAGTGTTTGGGGAAGAGAGATTGAGGTGCCGAAGGCGAGCGGAAGGTGTGCGTGGTTTACCTTCGACGAGATCATTGGACGGGCGACGGGAGCAGCCGATTATCTGGAACTGATGAGGAATTATGATGCGTTTGTGGTGACGGGAGTACCCGGCATGAGTCATAAAACGCGAGATTTGGCGAGAAGGTTTATTACGTTTATTGATGCTATTTATGAATCCAGGGTATGTGCCTTCCCTTCACATGCGATCGGCGATAGCGGCTGTGCATCCTCTAGAGATGAGGCAGTTGCGGTGAGAGATGTTAACATGTGGCAGGCCAAACTCGTCCTCACAACCGCCGTCCCCTTAACCTCCCTCTTCCTCTCCGAAGCAGAACTCTCAGAAGCTATGCAAGCAGGCCAATCCAAGGGTGATATTCCTGCTGCTGACGAAAACCACGACGTCTCAGATGTTATGCGCAATCTGATGGATGATCTCGGAATGAATATGAGCATGCTCAAGAACTCTAACTTGTTCACCGGTGACGAAGAACGCTTTGCGTTTGCGAGAGCGTTGTCTAGGTTGAGTGAGATGGGGAGTCAGGAGTGGGTGGAGAGGGGTATGGGACTGCAGGAGAAGGGCGGTGAGAAGGAGAAAGATTCGTGGCAGAGGGTTAGGAGTAGGTGGAGGGAGGATGCCCTGTGAGTTCCTTGCTCAGAGTGGGGATCGGTGTGGCGGTGCGCGTTGTGCATTGGGTCATTGGAATTAGGTGCGTGTGATTGGATTGGATCTTTGTCTGCGGCATTTTTGCATCGGCAGTGAGAGATACCTGGTATTAGCATTGGTTGTTATAGAATTGGGTAAGAGTTTCAATGACAGAATTTTTGCATTCAGGGTGGTTAGTGAGTATCAGGCTTCTATCAGGCTTCGTCGATGAGGCTTTGCATCGAATATGTTAGAATTATAAGGGAGCTCAGTTAAGACTTACCCGGTAGCAAACACGCTTTCCTGTCAGCGCTGGAGGAACAAAGATAAGGATACCGCGCCTGAAACGTGGCATCCATCACACCTTCATGCATGGACTCCCGCAGGTACTCACATGTGCCCCTACCCTATTGCCCCTGATTCGCCCACGATACTCCCCGAGTCCTCATAGTCATCAGTTGATGACACCACCTTTCCCTCTCCCGGACCAACTTCCCCAGCACCCCCGTTCTGCACTTCTTAGCTGGCACCTTCCCAAACTTCTCTATCTCCTAGCCCAAAGATCATACTTAAACCCTCTCTTCCCTCGCTCATTCTTCTCCTTCTCCATCGCTCAGAACCAACTCGCCAAGTCTTCCAAAAGATTTGGTCGTCTTTCTCATGGCCTTGCTTTACTTGCTCGGGCTTTGGGGCTAAAATTTTCGGATGCCTGGTCCGTATGTCGGCTTGACGGGCGGGGTGGTCAAGATTGTACATTCCTTGTCCGCATGTCGGAGCTCAAAACAAGCAATCTACCAGTCTTATGGTGCTGTGGGGGATGGGGAAGACTGGGGTTCGACAAAAGTATTACTCTAAAATGTCATGGGAGTCTCCCGCTTCTCTTCCCCTGTGACACATTTTAAAAATTTTACCGACCCTGGTGCATGGCCCCAGAGTTCAAGATCTGGATCGGGGACATCTCATGCCAGCGCCTAGATCTCTTGTCTGTTTAAACTCATACGATGACTAGTTCATGGTCGGATTGCTTCTGGACTCATCTCCCGCTCTCCTGGCCTGACAATTGAGACCTTCCGTCAGGCTAATATGTGGTCTCTGGATTTCAAAAGACCTTTTAGTTGGCTAACGTGGCCACTTCTGGGATCTCTCCTTGCTGCAAAACACTAAAGCGGAAACAATAATGGTTGCGCCGAGTTATGTTCTCTCTTCAAAAAGCTCACACTTAGAGAACAGTATCTGGGCTTAGTCTGGTGGTCTCCAAAGTTTATGGTCTTATGAACACATTTGCATCGAGCTTTGTCGCCGTTCAAAACCTGCTATTTCTGGGCGTAATGTCCGATCCAGTTCACTTGTCTCTTCATTCTCGCCAAGAGAGGTGTCACTTGTTTGAGGTCTTGTTCTTTATTTCCAAAAATATATAACACACCCCTCTAGAGCTCTGTCTAGTCCGAACCTCGCTTGTCCCTTCTAAAATCCGCGCGGAATCCACAGTACGTCCCGTCCCAGCTTTGCTTTTCTCTTCAAAAGCGGAACTTTTCCGGTGAATGTCTAGATCTCTTGTTTGCTCTTTTCAACAATAATATAAAATAGATCAGCATGTTCGGCCTGAGCACTGCTTGTCTCCCCAAAAAGCCATCTTCCAGGGCAAATGTCTGAATCTTTCTGTCTTCTTTCTTTCAAGACAGAAATGTTTTAGAGGAATGTCTGGTTCAAGTTTGACTTATTCTATTATAATGAAGGCTATGAATGGAGCATGCTTGGAGTACCCTTTTTTTTTTTTTTTTTTTTTTTTCCATTTGGAACGAGACGCTAAAATGGCTGCTCTGAGTCCGCCTTCGCATTTGTGAGCGAATAGGTTGGAAATTGGGAAGCATCTTCATTAATTGAACAAGTAAAAGAAAAATACTCTACATAAATAACTGGAGAGATGAGCTCTAAGGGCGATTGGTAAGCTATATAAGGATTGACAGGGGAATCAGCTACGGCGCTGCTCGGTTACAGCATTCTACTGAATGACTGGAGCACCCTTCTCTTCCTTCAAAACCGTATTTCCCTGACTGAATGTCCGGGCCGAGCCTGACCTTCTCACGTGAAAAACGAATATATTCGCCCAAATATCGGAGCACCTTTCTCTTGTTTATTCAAAGGCCATGAAACTCATTTTCACGAACTTTTCCGTGCTGCCTGTCAATCAAAAACTCCAGGTCAGAGACACATTGCCACTGGCTTCCCTGTTCAAGGAAACTCCTATACGAAAGTATACCTGGACCGCCTTTCTCATACTTCTTTAAAACTATGTGGGAGTGATATGTATGGTCCTTTCGCCATTCTCACCGATCAAAACAACGCCAGAACCAAGCATACGGCCGCTGGTTTCCCCACTCTCTCCAAAAGCAATTTTACCGTAATCCCATAGGCTGTCTGCAGTTGTTTCCTCTTCAAACACAGTGAAAATTAGCGGGCATGTCTGAATACCACCTTTCTCTTCATTCTTCACAGGCATTTAGTTTTGCTCTACATTGTCCTTGCAGCGTTCTTCGTCGATCAAAGCAACGCACATAATCCTGCATGTCAGCTGGCTTCTCTGTTTCTCTCAAACCGCCTGTTCAGCATTTACATGGGGTGTCGGGTAGTCTGTTCCTGTTCAACAAAACCAAAATGCTGCGCTATGTCTGGACCACCTACTTCTTTTCTTTAAAACTATCGTGGAAAACGAGCAATGGGGCATAGTGGACGAGCTTATTGGCTTTTCTTCGGACTTTCAAAAGATTCTACCACAGCATACTACGGTCGGTCTTGCGGTCCTTCTCCAAATACCTACACTTGAGGGTGTATGTCCGGTCCTGCCTTCCTCGATTTACAAAATACAAAGAAACGCTTCCCATAGCCGGCCTGAGTATGTTTTCTGTTCAAATATTGCAGCCAAGATTGCCATGTCCAGTCCTGCCCTTTTCAAACCAACACCCCCCCCCCCCCCCCCAAAAAAAAAAAAAAGAAAAGAAAAGAAAAGAAAATAGGATCCTTTTGGTAGCCGTTCTCTCTGAAAATACCAGGGTTTGTAAATACAAGTCCGATTTCACGGTCTTCAATATCGAAAACGCAATATCTTTCCTTCTGTCTCTAGTGTTCTGTGTCTTCAATACTTCGAGAAGCAAATATATATCTCATTCTGGCTTCCTTCGACCTTCAGATCTCAGCATATATAGAGTATGACCTAGCTGGAGTACCTAGTATCTTCAAATACTTAACCGCAACCTCTCCATACCTTGACCTACTTTCTTCAATCTTCAAAATGCTTGCTATACACCACATGGCCTGGCTGGAGTACCTTGTGCCCTCAAAAGTAGGGGTTGTAGCTATGGTCTGTTTGGAGTATCTTGTCTCTTCAAGATATTGAAGTAGAAGATACATGGTTGCCCCGCCATTTTTCGAATTTTAAAACCCCACGATACATGCCCTACGGTATTTTTGGAGTCCCTCATCTCATCATTTGCTCATGGTTCTTGTCAGTTGTCGGGTTTTCATATGCCTTGACCAGGGACATCTACACCCGGTCCTACTTTTTTCGATCTCAAAATATACGGACTTACGCCACATGGACGGCCGGGAGTAATTCTCCTTTCTAATATGCTAGGTAATGTGCAGCCCTGTTTTCTTTGATCCGCCCCGGTATCTAAATTTTAATCCCCTGATTTGAATGGATATCGTGAGCTGTCGGTCTTTTCGGATTGATCACCTTGTGCTAGAATGCTTTGCCAACTTTTCTTTTACCTTTCAAATCATTCGAGGATCATATGGTTGGCCTTATGTACTTTGTCTCTTCAACAGGTGATTGGCGAAACAATAATGGCTGCTTCGGTTTCTCCATGTTTTCTAAAATCAGGATCTCTTAGATTTCATGGTTCTTACCGACTGTCAACCTCTTCCAATTCCTTGCCTGAGTCGCGATACTGTGCCGACTTTTATTTATTTTCTTCAAAATACCCATTCAACCTTCTTCATGGTTTGTCTTGTGTCGTCTCCGTCCAAAATCGGATCCAATCCCCTCTATGTCTTCTTCTGCCGGCCCCTGTTGCCTAAAATTGTGTAATTTCATTTACTTAATGGTTCTTGTTGGCTCTCAACCTATTAAAATATTACAATTCTCTACCAAATGTTGCAGTGGATTCTCCACCCTCTTCGAAACAATGATGCTAATCCCGTCGGCCTTCTGTATCTTGTCTTTCCAAAGTGAGGTATATTCCAATAAATGTCCGGTGTGTCCCGGCGTCTCTCCTCTTTTCGAATCCCCAGCACCGCTGGCACACGGTCCGTCTTGCGTTTCTCGTCTCTCTATCATTGTCCGTCTAACTGTAACATGTCTGGCTTGCCTCCACCCTCGCTTTCAAAGGAATTCGCGCTCTCAAAATTTGGTAGGGATTATTTCCAGTTTCCCTTCCCGTTATTCCAGTAAGTGCTTCCGTCTGGGTTGATGCGGTAAACGCTTCCATCCCTAGGGGATAGAAAAGTCAAAGTCAAATTCTCAGACGACATCAGGAAATCTAACTTATTAAAGTATTCCCAAGTTATACACCAAAAGAAGCGTTAGCATATTTTACAAGCAGGCGGAACCGACAGTCGAGTGGTACGCCCCAAATTACTCTAAAATATGAATTCATCATCTTAATAACTATAAATTTCTTTAATAGACAGGTTTCACTATATATTAGTGACCGTTCGGAGACGCCATGATTAGAATTCAGATTGAAACTGCTGATTTCGCAACCGAACGCGCCGTTAGAGGTTGGGGAAACTGCTACAAGTCATCTTCACCTCTCTTTAGCCCGAAGTATCTTCCACAGCTATAACAGGTCCACAGCTATGGCAGGTAGACATCCCCGGGCAAATCTTGTCTCCGCTCTCCATGCAATCGAAGCAACTTCATGGCCTGGGCCCTGTTTCCAAGTTCAGTGGACAGCTCACCAAGGCGAATCGCTGCCTTGAGCGGAAGATTAAAACGCAGCTCCGACTTTCGATCCAATCCAAGTGCCAAGCTTAGCGCCGTTGCTTTTCGCGCTCTGCCACGACTCTCGCATCCCGGCTGGCTCCTCTCCAGTCCGAGAACCTTCCTCTGCTGTATTCTGATCGCTGCAACGCCAGGATGTATCCTCTGGCTCTTCTTGGTTCGACGGAATATCCTGTAAGGAGAGAGCATCAGATGCTTCATCGATGACATATGGCAGCATAATGTGGCCTATATATGCAGGTGTTGGACTGAACATTCCCTTCAGGCTATGCATTGTCAAAGAATAGCCTTTGTTTAGTCGCGACCAGAAACCTCCGCGGGACTCATTCTAATGTGGTCCTGGCACTTTTTTCATGGTTTTCACGGTATATGCGTTCCAACTTCGGCCGTACCATAGTGTGATAGAACAATTTACGCAAAATGCCAGGTCCGTAGGCTGCGAATGCAGTAATGTACATAAGGAATGAAGAATAATAAGAACACATGATACAGGACTAGCCAGATCGAGTCCATACCGAAGAGATTCTCTACGGTTCTAAACGTCCAGCTGAACATGGCACGTACAGGTGTCGGGAGCATTATCGCCGCAACGAAGATTGCGAAAGGAGATTGCAGCGTAGATGCCGTAAAATGCATTGGGCAATCGGGTCCAAGTCGAGGAGCTCCTTGGTGTAAGCCCTAAATGTCGCTAGATTGCGGTAACGAAGTCGAGATGTGTTCATGCCGAAGCTGATATCAGCGCTCTCCGAAACTCTCGTACCATTGGCAGTCTCAGTGTTTGTGAAAGGTTGAAGATATGGGCTGGGATGGAAGACAGAGCATCAATTAGGGTCTAAGACTTTGGTTCTGCTCAATTGGCTTGCCCAGACCGGGGGGGTCAGAGAGTAGTGGGTAACCTGCATCTGCAAGCTTTTGCTCAGCTTCGTTGATTAGCCTGCGATGACATTATATCCCTATCCGATGCTCTCTGTTTGTTTGACTGTGAATCATTGACCGCCCTTCCTTATCTTGCTCTTTGGTGGAGCCTATGAAGGATGGCACAACTTCTACATACTATTCAAGGTATCTAATGCCACTTCTTCACAGACTTGTCCACTTGGTGATAAGCTAATGTGTCATGGTGTAAGGCGTACGAAACTTTTGCAGATTGGCTTCTACACATGTCTCCGGTCTACCTAGATTAGCTGGTGGCAGCTTCGTACTGTGACTCCCCCGACTCATTTTGCAGCCACTTTGCGTATCGGAATTCAAGATTTGCTCTTCAAAATGGTGCTTGACTGCTCTTCCACTCTTATATTCCATCAATACCCTTACTAAGAGTCTCTCAGGAGCGTGGATTTTTCTTGGTTATAGTATCGTCGGTCGGAGAAACGAACGCCAGTTTTGCTATGCTAACTTTACCGGCACCATGTTACGCTATTGGACTTACAATGCTCGGCTGTGCGAAGGCCTCATTTAATTCGTGGGGTACTATTCGTTCAAATGAGATTACCATCCTAGCCGTAAATAGCTTTTCTTGCGTTACGCTTATTTTGCACTCTTTTAATTTCGATCAAAGACCAACCAAAAACGACAGGGCTATGAAGTTCACAAGGCCTCTAACAATGTGGTCATGTACGTTCCAGATTGCGGTTATCTTCAAATCCGCGGCGTGCTGGGCAATTCAATGGTGTCACAAATCGCGCACACACTTGCCGGACGAGGCGTTGAGGGACCGTCGGCTCGCTATGGTGGATTGATGTCTGTTTCACACTCCCAAGTTTCCCATGGGGCCGGTGATAGCTGTGTATACTTTCCCAGGGACAAGCTTCCGGTGGGGAGATCACTAAGCCACCCACCGATAGAGACAGACGAAACGCAGTTGTTCCCTCTATTTCTTTGCTGTTCTTGTTGCACCGACGACTGGTCCTCTTCTTATCCAGTGTCCAATGAGCATGAATGAGCAAAACGATGGCCATACCCCGTGTCACCTGCAATCCAGATCGGACCGTCGCTTATAGAATTCCTCGCTCGTCCTGCGTGGCAGCATCTTTCGCCGAAATGCAGTGGATTCATGCCTGCAGTATTCAAGTGACACTCATTATGCAGCATCTGTCAGTGGATATGTTGTGCTTCTAGTATGATTCAAGCTCGAAATTCATATAATCCATTGCGACATTTCTGTCTGTGCATCCGAGAGAGGGAATGTTGAATATTATTCAACGCCGCAAGAGCTCTTTGAATCTGTTGAGAATGCTTGCCATCTTTGCGCCCTAATATGGACCTCCATGAGTCCTGCGCAGCGTATGTCTCTTCTCGCTGGGGACGTCATGTTACAAAATCAACGGGAGCAAATTCTCGCAACAGCGCTTGAAAATGAATAAAGAAATACCATCGAGAAGATATATCACCGCCGTCCACGGATAAGACTAGTGGTCGAATCATTCGATGGGAACATCCCGCCGACTGACACCTAAGTGGAAAGAGTCTCCACGTTAGAGCCTGAACAAAGGGCGGAGTAGATCATAACGCATTTTGGAAGATTCAAACGACCTAGGTGGATACCTAGTATTCGTGATTTTGAGGATCATATGTTAATGGAACAAGGAGAGTCAGAGTTCGCTCCACCGATATTAATACTTCGATGTGACCCGCAAATTAGTGGTCCGATCGAGATGCCCTTATCAAACTCAACTGGCTCTAATTATGCTATGTCATTAATAAGTCGTTGGCTTCACAACACAGAGTCTCCTGAATCGACAGGTTTCTTGCCCGGTCGATTGCTTAATATAAGGTCGGCATTAGAGTCCGGCATCGTCAGTGTCATCGACAGCGATAAGATTATGGCTCGGACACTTGTTGCCAGGGATCATGGCAACGACTCACTCATGGCCGATGGATGTGACTACAAATTTGCGATAGGTTGTCAACAAACGAGCAGTCAGCAATACTGTGCCTGCCTAGGCAAACAGTGAAAATCCACCCGGAGACAATTGAACATTCAGATGAAGTTTTCCCTTACTGTCATGGATGCAAAAGTTAGTAAACGAGGCATTCACTGATGGTCAGAATAGTCTCACTGACATGAAAGGAGCAGAATCCTGGAAACGCGGGACCGTCAAGAAGCAAAAATGGCCTCTCATTGATTTTTCCGAGGATCCCAAGTATATGCAATATGTTGCTTTAAGCTACTGTTGAAGGAAGAATCCCGACCTCTTGAGGCTGAGGCTGGACAATCAGCATATTCTCAGACTTGGTGTGTCCACAGCGGAACTAACGAAACCTTTCCAAGAGGCTATCATAACTGCGGCATCCCTGGGTTACTCCTTCCTCTGGATTGATTCCTTGTGTATCATTCAAGATTCTGGAGAAGATTGGAAACGCGAAAGCGTAACGATGCGCGATATATACAGAAACGCCGCGTTCACCATCGTAGCTTCAGCCGCGTGGAGCGGCAAAGAAGGGTTGTTTCGCACTCAGGATGCCCTTGCCAACCATCCGTGCGTCCGCAGTCCTAGGGAGATGAGAGAGCTTACTTTGAACCCAATCGATTGCGTCCTGAGTCATCGCTAGCAAGGGGATACTCTTCACATATGTGGTGGGAGTATGTAAACTCTTATACTCAGAGACAACTCCCATACCGAGCCGACAGGCCTAGCGCAGTATGGGGCCTCACAGCGTCTATGGAAGAAGCTAGCATTCCGATGTTCTTACCCGCCTTGCGTTCTGAAATCAACATGCGGGGTACCACTCCGAACGACTTTGTTGCGAGTCAGGTATGGTACGTCGATAAGAATACGACAAGCCGGCCCTCTAGTGAAGCAGGTAATTGTTCAACCTGGTCACGGCTATCTGTAGACGGTGTCGTTTTCGATGACTCGGCATGTGAAGTTCATGAAAACTCCACGCTCTCTGTCAAAGAACCCATTGAGTCTGAACTTGTTTGCAACGACGATGACGACTACAGCATTATGTTCGCCGCCGGAATCAGCGGTTTATAACTAAAAGTCGGTGGAAAACTCAGGAGAGCAAGATGAAAGTGGTGTCCGATTAGTTCTATTTTGCCCGTTGTGGAGGAGTTGAAGCCCTGTGCTTCAGCCCCTCTGGATACTGAGATACAGAACTGCTTGAAGCACGTGAGCTGCAAAAATGAAACAGACGTGACCCACGATGGTGGCCTCTTTCGGGGGGCAAATTCGAATATCTTGAAATGCTAAAGCCAATTTCGAATGATGCTGAAATGGGGCCTAAGGCACATACTCTGCAGACGCATGAAGGAGTGCCTGTAGGCTGGCTTATTCCGGACACGACAGACACATTGCCAGAGTAGATATACTGTTACCGTAAATCGAGCTTGTTGAGCGGCTGAGAGACTGAACAAGATTGCATTAATATCCTGAGAATCTAGAGGGCAAGAAGAGTCTATATACAGCAAAGAAATGCCAAGCCGGCTAATAGTATGTCCGACCAGGAGGTCGCTCTCACGGCAACATATATTATCTACAGATACGTGTGGAACCAAGTACACTAACGGAGAAGCGCAAGCTCTTCAAAACGTGGGTCGTGCGTGGACTGGCATTAACTCGTGTTGAAAATTGTCCCGACATGCAACTCCCTGTATAGCCGCGTATAGGCTATTTTGAGCTTGACCAAAAGCACAATGATTCCTCCAGCCTGACCTTGCTTTTGATTTGAAATTTCCGCCTGTGGAGTGGAAGGACTTGAGGCACAACTTCCTAAGACATTGGCCCGATGTAGATCCTCATAAATTCTTCAAGGACATTTCTAAGCGGGATTCTATTATTATCTAATCGGTAGACTGACAACTCTTTTATAGATGTTATCGACAAGTGGCCTGTTAGTGCTTCCTGGCCTTTGACTATTTGGCACTCCGCTATGTTATATCGAGCTTGCCCCTCACCTTCAGTCTCAGAGCAACGGTTGCTAGATGCAAGACAGTTGCTCGGATGAGCACACTTTTTCAAGGTCAATTTTCCTAGTATATGGCACTTCTTTCCACTCTGTCAAGTCTTATAGCTGAAAAAGGAGAAGAATCGAGAAATCTAACCAGCAAACATAAGCAGATCCTCATAAGCAGATCCACGGGGCGCTAATTTTAGATCGGCAACCAATTCCGTGGTCCCAAGAGAAAAGTTTTGGGATGATGTCAATCCAAGAAGATTAGTCCCAGGATTTGCTTCATTCCAAAATCTTCCTCCTAGGATCTGAGATCCCAGAAGAATTCTCTGAGGATGCCACGGGACCACGTGTCACGGAGCATCTTATATAATCTAGTGCCCCTTTTCAGGAACGTCGCGCGTCAACGTGTTTGACTTCTTTGCGCTGCGTCTTGTATCTAGGAGCAATCTGCGTCCCTATGGAGTATTCGCCGGGGTGGAACATCTAGGATTCTGGGGTGACTTACCCCGTACTTTCTGGGATCCTATATCCCAGATTCGTAGCCAATTTTGTATGGGAAAACCGGGACATAGGATCCCGAAAAGTGACGCCTTTTCCCGGATTTTGTGGGGCCATTTTGATTGGCTGAAATACGTGGGGGTTCCGTGGAAGATGAATGCACGAAGTCGGGCCCTGACGTACTTGACAGCTTGGCTGCCCACAGTGGCAACTCACATCTTCTCTGCTCACCAACGACGTCCCGTAAGGAGCCCCTGAGTACTCTGCGCAGGCGCCTGTAACTACGCGCGGGTAAACTTTGGCCGAATCGATTGATTCTGCATTTTTTTCCCTCACTGCGTGGAGGGCCGCAGAGTCTCCCATATCCGAGAGCTGCCAAGATTGAACGAACACCAAAGTTTAAAGCAGTCAGGGGTAAGATATCCCAGATAGGAATCTGGGGTGAATGATCCCGTAGATGGTACGGGTTGTATTACCCCTGACAACTTCCAGGGTCATTTACCCCGTATAGGGCCCCTTCCAGGCTCCCACATCCCGAATTCTCGATTTCTGGGATATATTACCCCTGACATACTCCATAGGGGTGAGGATAGCTATAGCACTTGGCTCGGCCTTTGAAGATATGCATGGGAGATATTCAGGCCGCAAGACACTCGCCGGTTCGTCCTGGGCTTTACCATCTGCGGTTCAATCATGCGGTTATGGGAATTCGACCGACTAGGAATGGTGGGATCGACTTCATTCGACGTAAATAAGGACCGCCAGTTGTTTGCTACGCTGATATTAGGATACCTATAGATGTCCGAGAAAGTACTTGGTTTCGATCCTATTATAACGGAGGACAATGGAAGGTACACCCCTATTTGGCGGAATTACCAGGGGGAGCGACTTTTCCTGAGCGCCCTGGTCAAACGTGTTGGCATAACCGCGACAGGCAACCATTGCTACCTCGCGCCAAGGCAGGCAGAACTCAAGGCATCGACGCCACCATGGCATCGTGAGTCATTGAGATTTATTATGAATTACTTTTATTAGTTTAAATAAATCTTATTATGCTAATTTTACCGATGTAAGGCCAATTAAGGGCCTTACCAGAATATAAATCCCTTATTTTTTTTGTATACTAGTATAATAAATGCCTTCTTAGTTTAATAGAGATTCATACTGTCATTACTGCCTATTCGATTATGTATTTAATCAGTCATTACCTCAAGCATTCAATTAATTAATCAATGTTCAAGACAATGTTTATGAGTACTTCCAGCTGCGAAGACCTGACCTCCTCCATTAAAACAACAGCGTTCCGTCGCTGGTCGAGCAATGATCTACTGGAGAGGTTCTCTGACTGCTAAGTGAGAAGGCGGGCTTGTAATCAAGAACTCATGGGAATATTAAAAAGGACCGAAGGAAGGTCTCCTGCTCAAGGAGGCGACAAAAGTCGGCGTCAAGAACGTGGCACGATACTACCATGAGATCGTCCATGTTGGAGGTCAACCAACCATGTCTAGTGCTTCAGGTCCAGGAACGGTAAGAAGCAGAAGCAGGAGTGGACTACCGCCTGAAAGAGATCATCCAGCTGTCTGCAATCATCAATGCCACTTTCCAAACGTTTCAACAACGGTGAAATCACTTTTACCGTCGGCTCAGCATGCGTGATATTTGAAAAGTATTTATGAAGGCAAATTCTCAATGCAGTATATGGACATCATTGCGTGGAGGCATTAAGGGTGAACAACACGCAAAGCATTCTGGGCTATCGCTAATTTATTAGGGCATGAGTCGTTACTGAATGCGAAGATCCCCCACCGTGATAAATCTCTCGGTAATATCATGCTGACCAGGCCTAAGGACGACGGTTTCTTGATCGACCTCAACCCAGCCGTTAAGATCTACCGCGAAAACGCGTCGGGAGCACCGAGCAAAACCGGCACGACAGTTTATGTGGCCATGGGCGCACTCTATAGTGACGACCATAACTTCATGCACGATTTGGAATCGTTCTTCTGGGTGTTATTTTGGATTTGCGTTCATTGGAACGGGTTAGGTCTTTCAAAGAGCAAGACGGAGTATGAGTCATGGAACTATGAACCAACGCGGAAACTTGTGGAAATTAAAACAGGAAGGGCACTTGAGAACGACGAATTTGACAAGGAGATAGGTAGGAACTTTACGGCTCACTGCAGGGCATTAGCCCCTTGCATACAGGAGATCCACAAAGTGGTCTTTCCAGTGGGAAAACGGTGGGTAGAGAGCATCGACAACTATGTACCCAGATGAAGGCGGTCCTTCGACAGGCATCGAAGAATTTGGACACCTTAGAATAGCTGAGTTGATCGCCTAAATTAAGCTTGCAGATCTTTCTGCCATTCTGTACACCAGTGGTCCAGGCTCACCCAGTCCAGTCAGCCCTACAGAAAGATAGCGGCTATGTGTTTCTGCGAAAAGGCTATTTGAAAGGAATCGCACCCACTAAATCCTCAAGACATTTTCATCGTGCCATTGTTAGGAGATACCTACTCTGCTGACATGTATGACGGGCGAAAGGTCTAGTGCTGGCCGGCAGCCTTCTCTGCTAGTGCAGGCAAAGTGTAGAGAGCGAAAAGCCCTCAGTTGGGGTGCGGTGTACCATAACCCCGAACCGTGGTTTGACTAGCTTCATGCCATTGCCCAGCTCCTCAAGCCATTCCGTATTGGTACAGGCGGTTTCGATGGATCGTTGGTCCTTGAATCAAACTACGTATCCTGTTTTGTCGTTCTAATTCTTGTTACTTGCACGCCCTTGGTTGTATTGGCCTTCAGAAGGGCGTTCCGAATGTGAAGGTTGTGTCGTTGCTGTCGGTGACACCAGGTCTCGGTTGCGTGCTGATTCGAAGGTAGTTGGGTCCCCCTGTTTGGGTTTTCGGCGCTCGTTGTTCGCGAGAGAATTATCACTGACTCCGTCGCGCTTCGACTGGCTGCTACTGACGCCCATGATCATGTTGATGGGAGCGATGTTGCAGAAGCGTTGAGTTGCGTTCGAAGGGAGCGGATCTCCTCTTTGGGTCCGGCGTTTTGGTTCTTGAGATTTTGTTGTTCCGATTTGATCTCTGTGAGGTCGGCTCTAACGCCCTTGATGGTATCGTTCTGCTGTGTTATGGTCTCCTTTAAATTCGCAATAAGCCACGCGACTTCGTCCAGTTTTGTACCTCTTCCTTCGCCTTCGCCTCCGCCTGAGAACTCGGGGCTGGGGCTTTTGTTGGTCCCCGTGAATGTGACTATATCGTTCCTGCGTCTTTTGAGCGCCCTCGTGATTCTCCTGAACCGTGACGGCGGTGGTGATCCCTGTTGTGGTGTTACTGACGCGGCCTGTTGCGACATAGGTGCCCCCCACGCTCCCCATTAGCTGGGTCGGCCATTGATCCTTGCAGATCGTGTTTCGTATGTACTGTAAGCGGTCTCTTCGCCCACGCTAAAATTGCAGTGCGGTTCGCACTTGGGTTTCCACACCACTGCGCTGGAAAACTTTCTTCTGACTTCTCGCCAAAGCCCTTTGGCGGCCTAAGCCATATGCGACTATGTCTCTTAATTTGGATAACACAGCTTTAGCACCTGCGTTCATATCTTACTGTATCTATTCAAGTAGCGGGACTAATGTGGCTCAGTAGTTGGTCAAGCCACTTGTGTTGTCAATTTGGCAGGCGTCTGGCCCCAGCCCCGCATCCGCTAGCCCCGTCACCCCGGTCCGGTTGCGCCAAACCGACCCTTAGGCAAAGCTCCCCTCGAAGGGCGGGAGTTCATCCGTATACCCTTAACCTCTACATCATGACATTATGGAAGCGCTAGCAGCTGTCAGCCTCGTGGGAAACATCGTCCAGTTCGTGGACTTAGAATTTCGAAATTTAAATAGTTATATTAAGTATTATAAGTTTTATTAACTTTTAAAAAAAGTGTGTAATAAGTAAGCTTGTGTATTAAATAATTACATACTTTAAGTACTTATACTATATTAAGCTAATATTTAATTCTATTAAGGCCTTTACTAATTTATTTACTAACTTATATTTAAGTTTATATTAAGCTACTTTTAAAGTTTTATATTAAGCTACTTTTAAAACTCTATATTAAGCTGCTTTTAAAGTTTTATATTAAGTTATTTTTAAAGTTTTATATTAAGCTATTTTTAAAACTTTATATTAAGTTACTTTTAAAGCTTTATATTAAATTTAAATTATACTTTCTATAAAAGAAAAAGGAGCCTAATGTTATAAACAGTAATAGTAAGATAACTATACCTAAGAAGCTAAGAGAACTAGTAATAACAGCTAATAAAGCTCTAAAATAGAAACGTATGTTTAAGCTTAAGAGGAAGAATTATAAGTAAGTATGGAATATATTAGCGTAGACTAAGGCACGGGCTAAGAAGTAAGAATAGAGATATAGAATTATACTAAAAGATTAGAAGTAATAGCTTACGTGACTAAGAGAGACTTAATAGATAGAAATAAAGTAAGATAATAAAATCTCTAGCAGCTCTAGCAGCCTCTAGTAGTATTTAATATACTAAATAATAGTATAGAATATATATATAAAGGATCTACTATAAGTATAAAGCATTAGACAGTTTATAATTACTTTTAATTCTTTATAGTTACTCTAAAATTAAGATTTACACTTTAAGTGAAATAGTTTAATACTATTCTATTAAATCTTAACTTATTGTATTAATTTCTTTTTATTTTTTACTAAGTTAATTAACTTCTACTAAGTTTAATAAGCTATTTAATCTAGAAGTAAGGGAACTACTAAGTATTATATAAGTAATTAAATAGCTTATTACTAGTATAATTTACGTTAGTAAGTTAGTAACTTATAATATTATAACTACCACCTTAAAAGATTAGGAAGGACTGTTAGATAGAATTCTAATAACTAATTATTAAAAGCCTATAATAACTTATTATAAAAATGAATAAGAACTTTACTCGTTATTAGAAAGTAATAGTAAAGAAGAAGTTATAATAAGATCTTTATCCATAACTAGAAGTATATCCGGAGAAATAAAGAGTATATAGTAAGTTATTTAGGAGTAAGAAATAGCTATTATAAAGTTATATAATACTTTAATAAACCTATAATAATAAGTTAAAACTAAGTAATATGCTATAGTAATCTAGAAGAGAGGAATAGCTAAGATATAACCTTCTAAGAAATTTAATAGAAATTAAGATAACCTTAAGACTTTCATGATAATAATAAATCTCTATTATTAATTTAATTAAAAGTTATTTCCTATTGATCAGGATCGGATCCTAGTAGCTAGTATAAATATAATAAGTAAAGTAATATAATAGTTTAAACTACTAGTAAGAAACTATCTTACTAATAAAAACTTAAACTTAGAAGTAGTAGGATTAACTAACTATAATAATAACATATAATAGGCTTTCAAGAATTATAAACGTTTTAAGCAGGAAATAATTATTGTTTTTAAAGAAATTAATAAGAAAACTAAAGTAATTTAGAAGTTCTAATAACTTAAGTAATATATATCAGCAGCTAACTACACTATAGAGTTTAAATAAATCTAATTACAACTTAATTAAATAGACTAACTATTAGTTATAATATACTATAAAGAACTAAAAAATAGAATTAAAGATAAAATCTCCAGAGGAAAGCGGCCAAGTATCTTGTTAAAAATTATTAAATAAATAGTAACTATTAATAACTAGTAGTATTAATAAAAGTAGGAGAAAAGGGCATATAGAAGATTAGTAATCTATATACTTAAAAGAAATAAGAAAAATAACAGAACCTATAATAAAATAGATATTAATATTAAATAAGTATTTATTAGAAAAGGGTAAGGAAAGTAAGTTAAGAAATAAATAAAATACTACGCATATAAGGCCTGTCTAGAATATAGAAAATAAAGACACTTTATTAAAAATTATAAATAGTAATAATTAGATATTAGAAAAGCTTATGTCTAGACTAGAGCACTAAAAGAAATTAAGATAATAATAATCTAAATAAAATAAGTATAAGATATAGTAACTAAAGAAATAATTAAGAAAAGAATTTAGAAAGAGTAATATTAAATTTATAGGAGTCACATACACCTTAGTTAGGAATATAAATTATTATATTAAAAAATTAAGAATTATTTAGTAGAATAATTTAGTGAAATAATTATTATAATATAAAAAGTAATAGTACAACAGCACAACGCAGAAACCAAAAAGAAGATACAAAAATTCTATAAAATTATAGAAAAAGAAAGTAGACTATTTTACAAAGAAGATTAGAAATTCAGGTAAAAAAAGAATTAAGAGATAATAGAAGATAAAAAACTAATATCTATAATAATTATACAGCGTGTACGCTGGAGATACTATTAGATATATAAATTAGAATATTATTAAGAGAAATATTGTGTTACTAAATACTAGAAAGTTATTCTAAAAGATAGGATATATAAATACTGATAAGTATTATAATTAGTAGGAAATAAATAGTATAAAGGACTAAGCAGATAAGGACTAGCTATATAAATAAATAAGATTTAATAATAAATATCTATACTAGTTATAATTAGCGTAATATACTATCACCTTATCAGATACTATTAGAAAATAAAGAAAAAAGAAAACTCTTTATTAATATTATGGGTACAGAATAATAACGCTGTAAATAAAATAATAAAAAAGAAATACTAGATATATATAACTTTTAACTATATAAGAAGAGACTATAAATAAAATAAACACACTATACGTATTAAAGGACTAAAGATAAAAAGAGTATTATAATAATTAGTAAATAAAAAAGAACTTAACCTATAATAAGAATTAGTTTATATAGATTCAGAAGACGAATTATAGGACCCAAATTTAAATAAATATAAATAACTATTATAGGATAAATGCTAGATAGGATGCTAATAATACTAAATTAAATACTATTAAAAAGAATAGTTAGCCATAGACTTACACAAAAAACTCGTATATTAAGAATGTTTCTTAGGATGGAAATGTCAGGATTACGGAGAATAAGCTAAAAAAGTATATAAAATGCTTAATAAGAAAGTATACTAACTCTAGAGATATTTAATTTATAGACTTAATAAGAAAACACTAAAGAGGCGACTGCCACTTAAGAGCTAGCTATAAACAAAAAATAAAAAAACTAGTAAACTATAATTAAGCTACTAAAGAGCTAAGAACTAAAGATTAGAAATAACATATTAATTATATACACGTAACTAAACTAGAAGAAACATGAAAATAAGCTATATATAAATATATATATTAATAGTAACTAGATACTAGCGCTTATAGACAGTAGAGCTAGTAAAACACTTATATTAAATAAGTAGATATAAAGATACTAGATATTAACTAAAGTTTTAGACGAACTTATGTGAGTAAGATATATAGATAATAGTCTAATAGTATTTAGAAAAAGTTTAATTAATTTTAAAATATAGAATATAACTATTAAAGTAGCAGGTTACATAAATAACTGCTGTATTAAGATTATAAATCTAGGTAATAAGAATTTTATCCTAGGATAAAACTAGCTAGCACAATGGAACCTAACAATTAATTAGAAAATAAAAACTATAGGAATTAGAAATAACTACTATAAATAGTAATAAATAAGAGCTATAATATAGATAAAGAAAATAATACTTTATAATACTACGTTTATTATACCAGATGAATATTAAGAGGAATTCAGAGAATGGTTCTTTAAAAAAGCTAAAGACTAGTTATTAGAATACTAGGAACAGGACTATAAAATCACGCTTAAAGAAGAAACGGATTTAAAACCAGAACTATTATATTAAGTACCCATATACTAACAGGAAGAGTTACGAAAATTCTTGTAAAAAAACTAATAAAAAGGATATATATAAACTAGTTAAAATAAGATAACATCACTAATACTTTTTATACTAAAAAAGAATGGAAAATTAAGGCTATGTATTAATTACAGACACCTTAATAAAGCTATAGTCAAGAATCGTTATCTAATATTACTAATATCAGAACTTATAAATAAACTTAGAGAAGTAAAATAGTTTAGTTTCTTTAATATTAAAAATAAATATTATCAGATATAAATAGCCAAAGGACATGAGTAGATAACAGTATTTAAAATAAAATATAAACTATTTAAATATTTAGTTATACTAATAGGACTTATAAACGCACTAGTAATATTTCAAGCAATTATTAATTACGTGCTGAGGGAATATCTAGACGTATTTATAATAATATATTTTAATAACGTGCTTATATACATAAACGGGACGCTAGAGAAATATATTAAATACACTAAAAAAGTACTAAAGAAGCTTAAAGAACATAAGCTATATATTTAAACAGAGAAATATATATTCTATAGAGCTAAAATTAAGTTCTTAAAATACTTAGTATCCTGAGATGGAATAGTAGTTAACTTAGATAAAGCTAAAGATATTCTATCTTAGCTAACACTAATAAACACAAAAAAAGTTTATTCTTTTCTCGGATTTATAGATTTCTATAGATAATTTATTAAGGACTACTCAAAAATCACAGCACCCTTAACGGAATTATTAAAGAAAGATTAATAATTTAAGTAGGAATAATATAAAGAAAACGCTTTCATAATATTAAAAGAAATATTCCAATAACTACCGATATTGAAAATGTTTAATTCATGACTTTAAATAGAGATATATACGGATGCATTAGACAGAGCTACAGAAGCCATCCTATTATAAATATAGAATAATAGATATAAATACCTAGTAGACTTCTTATCTCATAAACTTACAACTACTAAGTTAAATTATGACATTTATAATAAGAAACTATTAGCAATAGTTTAAGTATTTAAAAAATGGAAATATTACTTAGAAGGAACTAAGCACTAAATTATTATATATTCAGACCACAAGAATCTGACGGTATTCACAATAATAAAGAAGTTAAATTAATAATAAGTTAGATAGTAGAAACTAGTTTCCACATTCAACTTTTAAATACTTTATAAGTTAGAAAAAGAAAATATAGTGGCTAACACACTTAGTTAAAAAGCAGATTATATAAGGGATATACCGGAAATCTATAATATAATACTTAAGTAAAGACCGGACGGATCTCTAGGAAGCTTATAAATAGATATTAAGACAGTAGTCATTATCAAAAACACTTAGAAGAAATAAATAAGGGAATTCAATAATAGACGACTATACTAGAATTTAGAATAAGGAATGATTTATGTACTAGATGAGTTATAGACTAAACTAATTAAAGATCAACATTCAGCAGAAATGCACGGATATTAAGGAATCGAAAAAACTGTAGAACGGATCAACAGACATTTTTAGATCCCTAGAATATAAAAAAAGGTTAGAGATATTCTTTCAGAATGCATTAAGTGCAAAAAGAATAAAGCGTTAAGATATAAAGAATATAGACTCATGTAACCAATTCCTTTACCAGACTGACTATAGAAATTAGTTATAATAGACTTTATCACAGGAATACCGACAACAACCACCTTTAGAGGTTAATGGTATGATATGATACTAGTTATAGTAGACTGACTTATAAAATACGCATACTTTAAACTAACGCACACGGAGGTCAAAGCAGATGAATTGGCAACAATACTTATTAGGTTACTGATAGCATAATATAGGTTACCATAAGAATTCATTACAGATAGAGATAAATTATTCACATCAACATTCTAGAAAACGTTCATAGGAAAGCTAGGGGCTGAGCATCGCCTCTTGACAGTATTTTACCTATAAACAGATAGACAAACAGAACGGACAAATCAGACACTAGAACAGTATCTACGGATGTACGTTAATGAATAATAAGACAATTAGATTGACTTACTACCGATGGCTGAGTTTGTATACAACTCTGCAAAGTCATCAACAACAGGAAAATCACTATTCTTTATAAACTACGGTTATGAGCCTACGGCTTATCGAGAACCACAGATTCTAGACAAAATATTAGAATCAGTAAGGGTAAAAGTCGACGAACTACAGCGACTTTATTAAGAAATAGCAGGAAAAATCACTCAGAAAGGAGCTCTCAGCAAGCAGCAGAAAGACAAATCTAGAGTTAAGGGACCAACCTTTAGAGAAGGGGATAAGGTTTTCCTACTATGAAAAAATTTGGAAACAAAACAACCATTAAGAAAACTGGATCATGTCAAGTTGGGACCATTCAAGGTTAAAAGACAAACAGGACCTGTGAATTACGAACTATAACTACCCAAGGACACGAGAATTCATCCAGTCTTTCATGTTTCAAAATTGGAACCAGCACCACCAAATGCCAAACTGTAGACAAAACTCAAACTCGAAGAAGACACTACCGAGTACGAAGTTCAAAGAATTTTGGACTACCAGCGGTTCGGGCGTCAATGGAAATATCTGGTTAGATAGGAAGGATACAGACCTAAAGATGACACCTGGGAACCAATCAGGAACTTGAAGAACAGTTCAGAGCTGATTGACCAGTACCATCAGATGGAGCAGCGAAGGCCCGCTCCAAGGCTGGGTCCAGGGCATACGGAGAATGCAGGACATTCCACTCGAAACCAGAGAAGGAAGGTGAAGCGGGTTGGGAAGAAGCCAGCACTGCGGGTTGCGGTGTGCGAGTTTCTTGACCTCGAGAACGGGCTTCAGCCTCTTCAAGAGCTTGGACTTCACGAATTGAAGCCATCTCTCGATCAAACATTTCCTTCTCTTTGGAATCCACTTTCGCAAGCTCACGACGAAGCCGCAATTCTCGAGCTCGGAGCTCAAGACGCTGATCCTCAAGGGAGTCAAGCTAACAGCGAAGTTTTTCCTTATCGCGATCAATACGATCCCATTCCGGCTGTGAGACAATCAAGTCGCATTTCACGTTGCGATCGGCACAGGCCGAACAGCGACCGGAACTCAGATTCACAAGGCAATCATCGCCTCGACGGGAACAGTTCGAGCAGGGTGTCGGCATGTGATGGGGTTCGTTACGGATCCGAGAAGCTAGGCGGCGCGCACGTATTAGAGATGACTCAGGACGTGTCATCGTTGGGGAGCTGGGCAGGAAAGAAAGGAAGTCAAGGGTCTTACAGCCTGGAACACAGAGCAGAAGACCTGCTACCTTTATACTGCTTATGAAAGGGAGAAACTATCTTCCGAGACGAAGACTTGGAAGAGGGGGATAATGTTACAAACAGTAACAGCAAGGCAACTGCACCCAAGGAGCTGAGGGAACTGGCAACAACAGCCAATGAAGCTCTAGAATGGAAACGTATGTTCGAGCTCGAGAGGAAGAATTGTAAGCGAGCACGGGATGCATTGGCGCAGGCTAAGGCACGGGCTAAGAAGCGAGGACAGAGATACGGAACCATGCCGAAGGATTGGGAGCAGTAGCTCACGTGACTAAGAGAGGCTTAGCAGACAGAGGCAGAGCGAGGTGATAGAACCTCTAGCAGCTCTAGCAGCCTCTAGCAGTATCTAATATACTAAACAACAGTACAGAATGTACGCACGGAGGATCTACTATAAGTATAGGGCATCAGATAGTTCACGATTACTTTTGATTCTTTATAGTTACTCTAAAATTAAGATTTATACCTTAAGTAAAATAGTTTAATACTATTCTATTAAATCTTAACTTATTATATTAATTTCTTTTTACTCTTTACTGAGTTAATTAACTTCTACTAAGTCTAATAAGCTATCTAATTTAGAAGTAAGGGAATTACTAAGTGTTATATAAGTAGTTAGATAGCTTATTACTAGTATAATTTATATTAGTAAGTTAGCAACTTATAATACCTAAAAAAGTCTTTTTTTAATATATATTAAATTTAATTTAAATTACTTTTTGTTATAGTAATTATCTGTAATATTATTATAAGTTATTTTAATTTAATAGTATGTTTTATATTAGTAACTCTACTCTAACTAATTACTTAATAAGTTTTTAGTTCTTTCTATATTTAGAATAGATAGCTTTAGGTTTAATAAAATAAAGTTTAGTCTTATCGTAAAGTAAAAGGAGGGTGTATAATAGATTTAATAAAATAATATTAAACTATTTCACTCAAGTTCAAGTCTTAACTTAGAGAAAAGATTTTGATTTTAGAGTAACTATAAAGAATCCAAAATATCCCTAAGCCGTTCTATGTCTTATATTTATAGGAAATTTCTTATGCGTATATTATATCCTTATTAGCAGTATATTAAATACTATTTAAAAAGATAGAAATATCTAAAGTTTTTAGCTTCTCTATTTTTTTTATTTACTAAGTCTTAGCCTAATCACGTGCGTGACTGCTTCTAATCTTATAGTATAATTCTATATTTCTATTCTTACTTTTTAGCTTATACCTTAGCTTATGCTAATATATCTTATATCTACTTATAATTCTTCTTTTCTAACTTAAATATATGTTTTTATTTAAGAGCTTTATTGGCTATTATCGCTAGTTCCTTTAGCTTTTTAGATATAGTTATTTTATTATTACCGTTTATAATATTATCTCTTTCTTTTAAGTCTTTATTCTGGAAGATAGTTTCTCCTTTCTATAAGTAGTATAAAGACAGTAGGTCTTTTACTTAGTGTTCTAAACTATAAGACTTTTAACTTTTTTTTTTTCCTACCTAGCTTTCTAATGATGACATGTTCTAAGTTATTTTTAATATATTCTTATTATTTAGTTTTTTAGATTTGTGTTATACTCTATTATATACTGACGCCTTACTTAAACTATTTCTACTAAAATAATAATTACCTAGTAAATCTAAGTTCTAGCTGTTATTTAGCTTATAATAATTATAATATAAAATACGATCTAGTTATTTCGCAACTGGAGTAGGATTATATTAATTATAATAAGAAAAAACTTTATTACTAGCTTAAAAAAGTTTAGGATGAGACTATTAAGACCTATTGCTATTTACTTTTAGCTAATTAAAAAATTTAAACTTAAGAATACCATCTCCGCCGTAAGCTTGCACAGATTAATTCTAAAGAGAAAAAAATATTTAATTAAGAGATAATCTTAATCCGTAAAGTCTAAACTCTTAAGAAAGAAGAAGTTTATTTTTAAAGTTAAAAACTTTATATACTATAATTTATAGTATCTGGTGCCGCTTCGCCTTTCTTCTTTAGTTTTAAATAAAATGTTTTATATTCTCTTTATGCTTTAGACTTAGCTTTAGAGTAAGCTTTTACTACTTCTTTTAGTAATACTAGTTAATTAGCTTTAAACTATTTTTTAAGTTTCTAATTAGCTCTTAGGTGTCGTCTTTAGGTTTATATTCTTTCTATTTAATTAAGTACTTCCACTAATACCTAAACCGTTTATAGTCTAAAATTTATTAGACTTTATACTTATTATAATCTTCCTTAAGCTTAAGCTTTATCTAAAGTTTAGTATTATATAATACTAGTTCTAATTTAGAGATATAGAAAACTAGGTGAATTTTTATATTCTTAGGTAATTATAGTTCGTAATTTACAGATCCTGTTTATCATTTAACCTTAAATAGTTCTAATTTAATATAATCTAATTTCCGTGATGGTTATTTTATTTCTAAATTTTTTTTTTTTAAGAAAATCTTATTTTCCTCTTTAAAGATTGGTCCCTTAACTTTAGATTTATCTTTAATTTTTTTACTAAGATTACTTTTATAGGTGATTTTCTATATGATTTCTTTATATAATATTTATAAGTCTTTAACTTTTCTTTTTATAAATTCTAATACTTTATTTAATGTTCGTGGTTCTCAATAAGCCGTAGGCTTATACCTATAATTTATATAGAATAGTAATTTTCCTATTATTAATAACTTTATAGAGTTATATATAAACTTAGCTATTAGCAGTAAATTAATTTAATTATCTTATAGTTTATTAACATATATTTATAAGTATTACTCTAATATTTAATTTATCTATTCTGTTTATCTATTTGTTTGTAGGTGAAATGCTGTTAAAAGGCAATATTCAGCCTCTAGCCGTTCTATAAATATTTTCTAGAATATTAACGTAAATAACTTATCTTAGTCTGTAATAAATTCTTATGGTATTCTGTATTATGTAATTAGTAATTTAATTAGTAATAACGCTAGTTTATTTACTTTTATCTTTATATAGGTTAGTTTAAAGTAAGTATACTTTATTAGTTTATTAATAATAATTAGTATTATGTTATACTATTAGCCTGTTAAGGTAGTAATTATTAGTATTCCTATAATAAAGTCTATTATAACTAATTTCTATAGTCTATTTAGTAAAAATATTAGTTACATGAGTCTATATTCTCTGTATCTTAATACTTTATTCTTTTTATATTTAATATATTCTAAAAGAATATTCCTAACCTTACTCTAAATTCTTGGAATCTAGAAGTGCCTGTTAATCTATTCTATAGTCTTCTTAACTCCTTAATATCCGTGTATTTTAGCTGAATGTTGGTTCTTAATTAGCTTTATTTATAATTCGTTTAGTATATAAATTATTTCTTAGTCCAGATTCTAAAGTAGTTATTTATTATTAAAATTCCTTATTTATTTTTCCTAGGTATTTTCGATAATGACTACTGATTTAATATTTATTTATAAGCTTCCCAGGGATCCGTCTTGTCTCTGCTTAAGTATTATATTATGTATTTTAAATATATTTCTTATATAGTTTGCTTATTAATTAAGTGTGTCAGCCACTATATTCTCTTTTCCTAATTTATAAAGTATTTAGAAATTGAAAGTTAATAGTATTTCCTACTATTTAATCTGTTGTTGATTTAACTTCTTTGTCGTTATAAATGCCGTTAGATTCTTATAATTTAAATATATAATAATCTGTTATTTAGCTCCTTTTAAGTAGTATTTTTATTTCTTAAATACTTAAACTATCACTAACAGTTTTTTATTATAAATATCGTAGTTTAATTTAGTAGTTATAAGCTTATGAGATAAGAAGTCTACTAGGTATTTCTATTTATTATCTTATGTTTATAAGAGGATAGCTTCTGTGGCTTTATCTAATACGTCTATATATATCTCTATTTAAAGTCCTAAATTAAATATTTTTAATATTAGTGGTTCCTTGAATTTCTCTTTTAACTTCTTAAAGACTTTATCTTCTTTTTTTTTTTACTTAAATTATTAATCTTTCTTAAGTAATTCTGTTAAGGGTGTTGTAATTCTTGAATATCTCTTAATAAATTACCTACAGAATCTCGTGAATTTGAGGAAAGAATAAACTTCTTTTGTATTTATTAGTGTTAGCTATAATAGAACATCTTTAGCTTTATCTAGGTTAACTACTATTCTATTTCTAGATATTATATATCCTAGAAACTTAATTTCCTTCCTATGGAATATATATTTTCCTGTCTGAATATATAAGTTATACTTCTTAAGTTTCTGTAATATTTTTTTAGTATACTCAATATATTTATCTAGTGTCCTATTTATGTATACTAAGATATTATTAAGATATATTAGTACAAAAACGTCTAGATATTCCCTTAAAATATGATTAATAATGGCTTGGAATGTTACTAGTGTATTAGTAAGTCCTATAAGCATAACTATATATTTATATAATCTATAGCTTATTTTAAAAGCTGTTAGCCATTCGTGCCCTTTAGCTATTTATATTTAATAATATCTATTTTTAATATTAAATAAACTAAACTATTTAGCTCCTTTGAGTTTATACATAAGTTCTAATATCAAAGGTATTAGATAGTGATTTTTGATTATTATTTTATTTAATTATTAATAGTCTATGCAGAGTTATAGTTTTCTGTTTTTCTTTAGTATAAATAGTGCTAGTAATATAATTTCGCTTTTACTCTCCTATAAATATCTTTTTTTAATATTATTATTCAGATATTATCATAACTCTTCTTATTATTTAATAGATATTTAATATAATAGTACTAGTTTTAGTTTTTCTTTTTTCTTGAGTATAATCTTACAGTTCTAATTCTTATATTCTGGTATTTAGTTTTCTTGTTTTTTTGTAAACTATTTCCTGAATTCCTCCTAGTATTCGTTCGGTATAATAAACGTAGTATTATAAAGAGTTACTTTCTTTATCTATATTATAGCTTTTATTTATTTATGGTAGTTTTTCCTAGTTCTTATAAACTTTATTCTCTAGTTAATTAGTGAGTTCTATTATGCTAGCTAGTTCTATCCTAATATAAAATCCTTACTACCTAGATTTATAATCTTAATGTGGTAGTTATTTGTGTAACCTGCTACTTTAATAGTTATATTCTCTATTTTAAGATTAATCAGATCTTTTCTAAATATTATTAGATTATTATCTATGCGTATTACTCTTACAGGTTTTTCTAAAACTCTAGTTAAGATATAGTATTTTTATATTTACTTATTTAATATAAGTATTTTACTAGCTCTATTATTTATAAGCGCTTACATCTAAAAGCTATTAATATATATATTTATATATAGCTTATTTTCATATTTTTATTTAAGTTATATATAGTTAAGTACTAACTTTTATATTTTAACTTTAGATTAGTTTTCTAGCGGCATGGTTGTTACTCACTGGCCTTCTAGTTTTTTATTAGTTATTAACTTCTAAGTAGTAGTTATTTCTTTAGTGTTTCTTCCTTAAGTCCGTGGATAGAGTATTATTAGAGTTAATATTATTCTTATAATAGTATTTTATGCTCTTTTTTTACTTCTTTTCTATAATTTTAGCACTTCTATCCTAAGAAACATTTCTTAGTTATTAATTTAGTATGTAATTCTGTGGCTAACTATTTATCTTAGCGGTGTTTAATTTAGTAGTATTAGTATCCTAGTTAGTACTTATTCTAGTCTAATTATTTATATTTCTTAGTCTTTGAGTCCTGAAGTTTTTCTTTGGAATCTATATAAATTAGTTCTTACTATATATTAAGTTCTTATTTCTATACTATCTATTTTAGTACTTATTTTATTATTAGTTTTTTAACTCGTATAGTATAAGCTGCCTATTTATATTCTTATCTAGTATACGTTTTATTTTCATATATTTAGTACTTTCTTTATATAAATTTTTCAGCAGTATTGTTATCCTGTACTTATAATATTAGTAGAGTAAGTTTTTTATTAGATTTCTTATTCTAATCTTATCCTAATTTAGGGTGTCTTACGGGGTGATAATAAGTCATATAACTTATAAATAGTATTAGTTCTTATTTATAAATCTTATTTATTTATATAGCTAACTTCTGCCTACTGAGTCCTCTGTGTTACTTATTATTAGCTATTTATAATATTTATTAGTACTTATATATCCCGTCTCTTAAAGTAACCTCTTAGTATTTAGTAACATAATATTCTTCTATATAGTGTTTTAATTTATAGATTTAGTAATATCTTTAGCTTATTTATTATTTAATTATTATAGACATTAGCTTTTTGCCTTTTATTATCTTTTAATTCTATTATTATTGGAATTTCTGATCCTCTACTTTAAAGGGTCCCCCTTTCTATTAAATTATCTTATAAAATTAATTAGTCTCTTTTAAGGAGTTGGCTTGATGTTATCTAATAGTAGTCTTTTATATAGTAGTAATTATATTATTAGCTGGTATTACTAGATAATTCTTAACTTACTAATATAGTATTTTGTATTTTTATTTAAGATGTATATAGCTCCCATAAATCCAGCATTATTCTTTTTAAATTTATTATATTATAGTTTCTATCGTTATTTAATCTTTAGCTGGTTCTATTTAGACTATAGTAATCTTAATTTCTGTTAGTGTTCTAATTTAGATATAAGCCTTTCTAACGTCTACTAATTATTATTTATATTCTTTAATAAAATGTTTTTATTTTCTGTATCTGAGATATGCCTTACGCGTATATTGGTTTATTCATTTCTTAATATATTTATCTTATTTTCTCTTATTAATCCATACGTTCTTAACTGATACGTGATTGATTTCTATTATATTATAAATTTAAGTATCCTTTCTATTTCTTTATAGTATATGGATTATTAGCTTAGCGTTGTTTTTTTTTTTCTATTCTTTCTAATACTAATAGTTATTAATAGTTACTACTTATTTAATAATTCTTAGGAGTATGCTAGGTCACTTTTTTTATAAAATCTTATCTTTAATTCTATTCTTTAGTCCTATATAGTATATCATAACTAATAGTTAGTTTATTTAATTAAATTATAATTAGATTTATTTAAACTCTGCTGTATAGTTAGCTACTAATGTTTATTACTTAAGTTTTTAGAGTTTCTAGATTATTTTTATTTCTTTGTTAATTTTACTAAAAACTATAATTAATTCCTTCTCAAAGCTCTTATAATTTTTAAAGGTTCTTTTAATATTATTATTATAGTTTATAAGTCTTACTAATCCTAGATTAGAGTCTCCTTTTACTAAATAGTTTTTTATAAGTGGTTTAAACTATTTTATGGCTCTTTCTATTATATTTATACTAGCTACCAGGATCCGATCTTAGTTAGTTATAAATAAGGATTAATTAAACTAATAGTATAGATTTATTATAGCCATAAACGTCTTAAGCTCGTCCTAATTTCTGTTGAATTTAAAGAGTAGTTAGATCTTTATAGTTTCTTCTCTTTTATTTTTTACTGCTTTAACTTATTACTATATGCTGATTATAGTATTACATAACTCTATAATAGCTGTTTTTTATTTCTAGATAATTTATTATATACTCTTAGTTCCTTCTAATATACTTCTAGTAGTAGATAAAGGTTTTGCTATAACTTCTTCTTTACTACTACTATTACTTAATAAGTAAAGTTCTTATTTATCCTTATAGTAAGTTATTATAGACTATAATTAGAAATTTATTATTAGAATCAATCTAACGTCCTCTCCTATATCTTAAAAGGGTAATTATAATGTTATAAGTTATCTTAACTTAATAATACGTTTTACGTTAGTAACTTTACCCTAATTAATTACTTAATAAGTTTTTAGCTCTTTCCGTATCTGGAATAAATAGCTTTAGGTTTAATAAAATAGAGTTTAGTCTTATCACAAGGTAGAAGGAGGGTGTATAATAGATTTAATAAAATAATATTAAACTATTTCACTTAAGTTTAAGTCTTAACTTAGAGAAAAGATCTTAATTTTAGAGTAACTATAAAGAATCTAAAATATCCTTAAGCTATTTTATGTCTTATATTTATAGGAAATCCCTCATGCGTATATTATATTCTTATTAGTAGTATATTAGATACTATTTAAAAAGATAGAAATATCTGAAGTCTCTAGTTTCTTTATTTTTTCTATTTACTAAGCTTTAGCCTAGTCACGTGCGTGACTACTTCTAATCTTATAGTATAATTCTATATTTCTATTCTTACTTCTTAGCCTGTATTTTAGTTTATGCTAATATATCTTATACCTACTTATAATTCTTCTTTTCTAACTTAAATATATGTTTTTATTTAAGAGCTTTATTAGCTGTTATTACTAGTTCCCTTAGTTTTTTAGATATAACTGTTTTATTATTACCGTCCGTAATAAATATCTTATAAAAATCTTTTAAAAAAGTCTTTTCTATAAGCTTTTTTTATTATATTATATATTTATATATTAGCCTCGCGCTAGCGTATGAGCTTTTACCTAAATACTTTATTTATAATCTATTTTATTTCTTTCTTTCTTCACGTAACGTTTTAAATTATTACTTGGTATTATATATAGTAATTAATTAATATTTTTTTTAAGTTTTTAATTTTCTGCACGTAGCACTCTTGTGATACCCTTTTTATAAAAAAAAAAAGCTTAAAAAAATTTATTCTTTAGTAGCTAAATTTAATTTAATATAGAAACTAATTTTAATTTAATTATAAAAACTAATTTAAATTTAATAGTTACTTTTTTTAACTTAACTTTTATTATATAGCTTTTTTTTAATATAATTTTTTTAATATAATTTTTTTTATACTCCTTTTTTTATACTATTTTTTTATACTATTTTTTTATACTATTTTTTTATACTATTTTTTATACTATTTTTTTATACTTTTTTTTTATACTATTTTTTTATACTATTTTTTATATAATTTTTTTATATAATTTTTTTATATTATTTTTTATACTATTTTTTAAGTTACTTTTTTATAACTACTTTTTTATATAGCTTTTTTTATACTTCTTATTACTAAATATAATAACGTTTTTTAACACTTATATTAGCTTTAGTATTTTAAAATTATAACTATATAATAATATATAAATAGTTATAAAAAATTTTTACTATTATTAATAATTAGTAATTAAATAAAATAATATATTTATTTAAAAAATAAACTAAAAACCTACTATTATTAATTATTAATTAGTAATAAGTTATATAAATAAAAAACTAAACTAAAACTAAAATAATATAAGTAAAAAGTTATGTATAAAATAAGTAAATAGCTTTTTAAAATTAATTACTTATAATTATAAAATAAAATATTATTAAAAAAAATTAAAATTAAAGCTTTTTTCTATTCTTTTTATTTAATTTTTTTTTAGAGTTACATTTATTTTTTAAATTAATTAAAATATTTAATTTATTTAATAACTTATTTTTACATTTATTTTTTAAGTTAATTAAGATATTTAATTTATTTAATAACTTATTATTATAGGTTACTAACTTACTAATATAACTTATACTAACAATTTTTTATTTTAACTAAATGTATAACTATACTTAGTTTTCTTTTATTTAAATTAAATAGCTTATTAAAAGTAAAAGTAGATTTAATTAATAAAAGTAAGAAAAATAATATAGTAAATTAAGTTTAATAAAATAGTATTAAACTATGTTACTTAAAAGTTAAATTCTAATTTTAAAGTAACTACAAAAAATTAAAAGTAACTATAAACTATTTAATACTTTATATTTATAGTAAATTCTTTATGTGTATATTATATATTAATTAAAGATATATTAAATACTACTAAAAAAAAATAAGCTTTTATTTTCTTTATTTATACTTATTTACTAAGCTTTTATTTTTATAATTTTACTTAATTATTTATTTAAATGCTATTTTCTATAAAACTTAAACTTATTATAAAGTACTTTTATTAATAAGTTTTATTTTCTTTAGTTTACTTTTACTTTTAATATTACTTATACATTTTTTATACTATGTTTTTTATAATAATACTTTTTTAGTTATAGTTATTTTTTTATTATAGTTTATAACACTTATTTTTACTTTTATTTTATTTACTAAAGTTTATATTTATTTTTCTACTTTTTATTTTTTTTAAAGTTAGTTTATTAAATATAATTAAACTTTAAATTAATAAAATAATTTTATAAGCTTTATGTAAATAAAACTTATTATAACAATAATAACTTAATAATTAAATTTTTTTAAGATAATATAAGTTACTAAACTTAATTACAATATAATTAAACTATATTTTTAATAACTAGTATAATTAATATACTAATATTTTAATATACTTTAAATAGTATAGTATTAAATTTAATAAACTTAATAACTATAAAAAATTATTTAAATACTTATAAAATTTTCAAATTTTAACTTTTAAAATTATACAAAAAATGTAAAATAAACTTAAAATATTTATTAAAATTATAAATATATATTATTAGTTTAATTAAAACTTGTTTATAATTAAGTAAAATTAGATTTTAACTATAAAAATAAACATAAAAAAAGAGCTATAAAATAGTTTTAACTTGTAATAAAAAATTACTTCAAATTAAGTAGTTTAAACTTAAAAAGTTGAAAATTAAAAAACTATAGTAATAAAGTATAGTAAGCTTTTACTAACTATTAAACTTTTTTAATAAAATAAATACTATATTTAAAAATGTTAACAAAAAGCTTATAATAAATTAAAAAATTTTAAGTTTTAAAGTAAACTAAATTAGGTATAAAATATATAGTAAAGTTTGGTAGTCGTTGTTCCGAAATTGTTTATCATCTTTTACAGCGACACTTAGTGCTTGACTCGACCTTACAGAACTGGGCTGGCTAGCTTTATAGGGCCGGATGGGGCTCGCGGTTATTGTTCAGGCTGGGTGAAATAAAATTAGGAGCAGTGCTCACTGACGACAGGATTTACACAAGAGAAGCATCCACTCACATGACACGTGCACTAAGCATTATGACCTGGGAGATCAATCGCGTCCTCAGCGGCCGGATGTCTTCAAAGCTCCATCTCAGATGCGGCAATGGGTTCTGGTTGGCCTTTTCAAGTCTAACGTGCTTTTTGAGCAGATTTTCTGTATTGTTAATAAGCTTATCACATCCAATTCGAATAGGGCCCTGACGGGGCAGATGGTGCTCGGCTACGAGAAGGATCTATCGGAAGGAATACAGATCCAGACGGAGATCGTGAAAGCTGGTGGAGTTATTTTACATCTGGTGTACAATTTCAGCCCTAAGAAAGCGACACCAAGGGCAACGCCAATACCTAGGATTATCAGCCCATAAAGACGAAATAATTAATGTTAATGTTAGCGCTCCAAAACCATATAAGTGGTTGAGTTAGATTTGACTTCAAATTAAGGAGTAAAGCAGTATACAAAGGAGTAGACAGCCAACATGGGGAGATTGCAAAAGTAGGATAGAGAAGTGAGTGAGTGTTCAAAAAAGATGAACTAGGATAATAAAGTGGGAGGGTTGGTATGTCTGATGTGGAAGTTTGACATGCTGGCTTTGATGGATCCGGTGATGGTAAGTATCCGTATCCAGTAATGAATATGATTAGCACGGCAAGAGTATTTGGGAGGCCTGGAGAGACTTGGAACAAACAATGTACCGTGATGACATTGTGTTTTAGACACTATGCAAATTCTTGGAACCGATTTTGACTCTGGTCGCTCCATGTATTAGGACAGGTAGCCTTTTGGTGCTACAGTTTAAACCCTTATGCGTGTGTAAAGGGACCATGGGGAGGATGGGGCATGCCTTTATATAGGCGGGAAAAAGGGACTGGGACAGAATCGTGTGACATGAACTAAAATTTAAATAATCTACCATCTCCGCTATTTCATTAGCTAAAATCCGATTCGGGAAAGCGGTGACGTCTTCGCTCAGACATCTCTCTGCCGGTATCGATCAGTCATCTGTATTGTGTATCGCAGATCTCTTCCCTCTCTGCTCCAGATGCCCAGCACCCCGGTCTACTCATCAAGCCCAAAGCACCTCTCCACACTCTTCGCATTATTCCCCCACCAATGCGGCATACTAATAACCTTGCCAGAACTGAAAATGATAAACATGAACAGCATAGCAATATTGAACCCTGCATCCAGAGCAGCCGCGATCAAGAAATTATACCTCTTCCAAGTCTCGAATCTGTGCCAGAAAAACCATCTCATAGAGATATATCCGACAATCAATCTTGAAAGATAACCAGTGGAGAGATTTCCATAGAACTGCGCCACTCCAGAGCCAAAGATTGTTACATTCCAGAGATGGAATTTGAGTTTTGACTTGGGCCAAAGGCGGTGAAGGATATACAAAACGAGCGGAGCACCGGCACCGTAGAGGAAGGCCCAAGGAAGTGGCTTGTACATGTGTTGGGCGAAGAGGCGCTTGGGGCCGATGAGTACATACTGCACGCCCATGGTGTTGTAATTTGCGAGCAATTGCCCAGTCCATTGGTTTAAGGAGTCCTTCTTGTTTCCAAGGAGATATTCACCCTTTGTTTGGAGCACCCATTGGATGATGCCGTAGTTGATTGGTACGCCAAGGAGCTCGCCAAAGATTTGGGAGAAGAAGATGGAGCGTGGTGGAACATGCATGTAATGTCCAATCTTCTGGTCTTGGAGCATGTACTGCGCACGATACCTAGAAAATTTAGAATAGAGGCAATGAGTTGCGATTATCGGCTTACCATATGTCACCTGCGATCGACCCATAGGCCGTCGCACCAGCAGGGTGTCGATGGCCGCTTCCAGCGTGTACCATGAATCCGTATACCAACTCATTGAACGAGCCGATAGCGACCTGGAAGCTAGAGAGAATAGAGCCAGGCGAATGGAAGAATCATGAATCCGGACGTGAAAATTGCAACGAAGAATGTCCAGGTTGGGATAAAGAAATAGCCTCTGGCAGGTATTGTGATAATCGTGACGAACGATACCATGAAGAGCGCGATATACCACCATGGGGGCACTTCTTTGTAAGAACGCTGGAGGACGTTCAGACGATCAGTGTAGGAGTAATTGACAGTATCTGCGTCCTTGTGCTTCACCCGCATCCGCAGCTTTTGGTAGGTAGCCCGAATCTGAGGATATCCGAAGAGAGCCATCCAGGTCAATGCTGAGATATACGAGGAGTAGTCGAAGAATAGCGCCCAGATTGCTTGCGTACCCATGTATACAGGTCCATATTGCTGATATGCTGTTTCGTTGAAGGTGTTCTGTGGTGTGACCAAGGCCGTGACCGGATATCTTGTGCCGTTCTCAAGAAAGACACGATTCGACATGAGTGCGTGTTTCCACTCGCCGAGATTTCCATACTTGGCCGCAGGTAATAAAATCCAGCAGTTGAATACAAATGCGACGGTGAGAACAGTGGTGGTCCAGAAAGGAACAACCATAGGGTTGGTAAGCATCTGGTTGGAAATATTGGCCCAGTCTAACGAGAGGTTCAGGAAACCCATACTGCCGATGCCAGCACCAACGAAATTGGCCACCGGATTTGTAGGCGCAATCCAGCAGAGAAGTGAGAGTGAGCTCAGGAGTGGAAAGACATATTTGGCAGAAACTGCCAAATAATGATGAAGCCGAGGGCCCCAAAGAAGACGTATTTCTGCTTCCTTGCAGCCCAGGAATCTCGAGCAGATTTTCTCATGGTTTCGAAGACAGCTGTCTGCATCAGGGCATAGGGCCAAGTATAGATCGGATCGTAGAGCAAGAATTGTCGAGCCAAAGCAGCCATGGCATACCCGATAAACACAATTGCCCACATGAAGAAGATGCATGCTGCTGCTGGGATGTAGGTACCATAGTAAAGCTGGGCCAAGGAAATGGGGGCCCAGGCGGCATTAGACGTTGCACCAGAAGCAGCGGTTACTGTGACAAGGACATGCTCTATTTGAACGTCAGCCCATCACGTTGTTGTCGAGTTCATGATCGTACCATACCTTTGGAATTCCATGGACCTGGATTCAGGCTGAAGCTGAGCTTTGTGAATGGAACACGAAAGGTCCTCTTTGGCAGAAGCTCTGTGAGCCACAGACCAACGTAGTGGGAAGCTATCACAAGTCAGCATACTCGCTTGCCTGCTGCTAGATAACAATGTACCTATTTGAACGAAGAGAACAGGGTAAGCGGACGCGGTCGTTCTATATGCTCCCATCTGGTAGAGAATAGCACCTGGAGGAGTGAAGAGGAAGGCGAGGAGAAAATATCGGAATGTGATCGTTGGTTGAGTAGGATCATCCTCCAAGCTGACGGTATTGCGAACGATCTTGGGCAGTTCTCGAATGTCTTCGGGGAGATGTTCTTCTTTCTCTGCTTCAGCTACTGTTGGTTCACCAGACCTCGCGACTTCTGGATCATGCTTCTCGGGATCTATTTTGTCACCTCCTGGAGCCTTTGGGGACTCGTTGCCAGCAGATGTCGTGTTTGCACCCTCGGAAGTCGGGCCATCTTCAGCAGGCTTTCGCCGAAAGCGCTTGAGGAGGGTCGCCATGAGGTGGGCTAGACGATAGCAATGAAGACTGAAGGATAAATGAAAAGTTGAAGCTGTTGGTCTCACAACATGGCACTCAAGCGGTGACACAGAAGAGAGAGCAGCCCGGAGTCGGGTCTTTGAGGGATTACTTATCTACAGATTGGACAAAGCATCCTTGCAATTGCGCAATGTATTGGTCGAGCTAATATGAAGAAAAGGCCTGATTGGAAGGCGGGTGAAGTTGCAACCTGCCTGTTCAGATCATGATAAACCCCTCGCTATGCTAAGAAGACTCAAGCACTTCTGACCCATGGTTTCGTGAGACAAGCCTTTGTTGGCGCCACTTGTCATTAGCTTGATCGAACAGCCCAGATGGATGCGACTGAAAATTGACATTTTCAATATGACGGCAAGCTAGCATCGTTGAGATCCTACACCGGCAAATGCAAGGCAATGCAGGCAGCTCGAGCGATGGAAGCAGGACCCGTTGAAGGAATTCCGGCATCTGAGCACAAACCTGGCTGCGGAGTCATCTAAATACACCCGGATTGCAATCAACTTGGAGTTGTACAGAGTATGGCGGTATCTATGAGCGCGATCTCGGCTTGAGTGGCTGCATGGACACGGAATTGACCAGGTCGCTTGTGGAATAAATAAAGCGGCATCAGGATATCCAGCCTTCTTCTTGACCATTGCGGCGACACGGTCACTGAGCATCCCGGAGAGAAAGGGCAAACTGGACCGCTAGAATATCTGAGGTCGCAAAAGGATGTAGTCGAATACGTGATGGCACCATCGCTGTGCTTGACTCGTCGGATAAGGCGGAATCTCGACGCGACCCATCAATTGAACGTTGCAATGGGATACCATCGCCTTCTGAGTGGACGAAATTGCGCGATAATGTGGCAAAACAAATGTTCACAACCGACGACGAGAAGCGTGTGAATAAAGATGAGGGATGAGCTGGTGACGAGACTAAAATCAAGGTCACGTGTGCCGGCGATTAGCACGGGCCAAACTTCGCGTCAGAGGCTTGGAAAAACACAAGGCCAAAACAAACACACTCCATTAACAAACAACAGCACATGTCGCAACCATGAGGGTCGTCGAAGTAGTTATAGATGTAAGTACTACAGTGAAATCTTTTGAATGTAATCTGAATGATTCTAGGGCTTTAAATCATACGCCGTGCGAACGGTCATTTCTGGATGGTTTGTTTACATCCCATGTTGGATAGTGATAGAAGCTCATAGTCTGCAGGGACGAGGAATTCAACTCCATTACTGGCTTGAACGGCTCTGGAAAATCGAATATTTTGGATTCGATATGTTTTGTGCTAGGTATCACGCATCTGACCACCGTCCGGGCCACGAACTTGCAGGTGCGTCACATCGCGATAGTCTCTCCGAAAAAGCGCGCCCACTAATGATTTATTCGCAGGATCTCATCTACAAGCGGGGTCAGGCTGGAGTCACGAAAGCTAGCGTCACGATCGTTTTCGATAATCGCGACAAGAAGAAAAGCCCGATCGGTTTCGAAGAATACGCACAAATCTCAGTGACAAGGCAGATCGTGTTAGGCGGAACGAGCAAATACCTCATCAATGGCCACCGTGCGCAACAGCAGACTGTACAAAATCTCTTCCAATCCGTGCAGCTCAACATCAACAACCCGAACTTCTTAATTATGCAGGGTCGCATCACCAAGGTGTTGAACATGAAGCCGGAGGAAATTCTTGCCATGATTGAGGAGGCTGCTGGGACACGCATGTTCGAGGACAGGCGAGATAAGGCGTTCAAGACCATGGCAAAGAAGGAAATGAAGGTTCAAGAGATTGTTGAGCTCTTGCGGGATGAGATAGATCCAAAGCTGGAGAAGCTGCGGCAGGAGAAGCGCGCATTCTTAGACTTCCAGCAGACACAGAGCGACCTCGAACGTTTGACGCGGCTGGTGGTCGCGCATGACTACATACGATACAAGGAGAAATTGCGGCAATCTGCTGATGAGCTCGAGGCGAAGAAACAGAGAGCCAAGGATTTGGAAGAGTCTGCGGTGCGGATGAAGAAGGAGATTGACTTTCTTCAAGAAGATATAAAGAAGGTCAAGGCCAGTCGGGAGAAGGAATTGCGTAAGGGCGGAAAGTTCCAAGCGCTAGAGGAGGAAGTCAAAACACATTCGCATGAGATAGTTCGGTTGACAACTGTTCTTGACCTAAAAAAATCCAGCATGGCCGAAGAGGTCGATAGGCGGAAGGCAGTAGAAAAGAGCGTCAATGAACTCGAACTGCAACTCAAGGAAAAGACCAAAATCTACGAGAAGTTACAGGAAAAATACACAGCTGCCAACGATGAACTAGCCAAGCAAAAGGAGGAGGTTGAGAAGAAAGAGGAACTTTTGCAGACACTACAGACTGGCGTCGCTTCGAAAGAAGGCCAGGAAAGTGGCTACCAAGGTCAACTACAAGACGCGAGAAATCGCGCCAGTGCTGCGGCGACGGAGCAGGAGCAAGCCAAGCTCAAAATTTCACATCTCGAGAAACGGATCAAAGAAGAAGAGCCGAAGGCAAAGAAGGCGAAGCAGCAGAACTCCGGTCTCTTGAAAGACCTGGAAGCACTCAAGGCCCAGGCCGCGAAACTTGAAGCTGAGCTCACCAAGATGGGCTTTGAGCCTGGGAAAGAGTCGGAGATGTACCAGCAGGAATCACACCTCCAGGCGCGCATTCGGGAGCTGAAACAACAGGCGGACGGCCTGAAGAGGAAGGTTGCCAATATTGACTTCAGCTACAGTGATCCATCTCCGAACTTCAATAGATCCAAGGTAAAAGGTCTGGTTGCCCAGCTCTTCACTCTTGACAAAGAATATACCAGAGCCGGAACTGCTTTAGAAATCTGTGCTGGTGGTCGACTGTACAATGTTGTCGTCGATACCGCAGATACTGGTACACAGCTGCTGCAGAATGGCAAGCTCAAGAAACGAGTCACAATTATTCCGCTCAACAAGATTGCCGCTTTCAAGGCTTCAGCTGAGAAGATTGGTGCCGCCCAAAAGATTGCACCTGGAAAGGTCAATCTGGCCTTGACGTTGATTGGATATGACAACGAGGTTACTGCCGCGATGGAATATGTCTTTGGTTCAACTTTTGTCTGTGAAGATGCAGATACAGCTAAGCGCGTTACGTTCGACCCGGCCATTCGCATGAAGAGTGTCACTCTTGAAGGGGATATTTACGATCCACAAGGAACCTTGTCCGGTGGAAGTGCACCTCAGTCCAGCGGTGTTCTTGTGACGTTGCAAAAGCTCAACGAACTGACAAGAGAGCTCCATGCACAGGAGCGACAACTCTCGGCACTGCAGGCCACGATGGCCAAGGAAAAGAAGAAACTGGATGCTGCACGCAAGACTAAGCAGGAACTGGATCTCAAGACACACGAGATCAAACTCACTGAGGAGCAGATTAGTGGAAACTCTTCCTCTTCTGTAAGTATTCAAACTCCATATACACTAGCAAGTCTGACTGTGATTTAGATCATCCAAGCAGTTGAAGACATGAAAGCCAACATCATTCAGCTGAAGGAGAACATCAAGGATGCTAAAGCAAGGCAAGACGAAGCAGCAAAAGAAATCAAAGGCATTGAGCGCGACATGAACGAGTTCAACAAAAACAAGGGCAGCAAGCTTGCTGAGTTGCAATCATCGCTGGACAAGCTGAAGAAAGCGTTAAGCAAGAGCAATGCTTCCACGAAGCCACTGCAACAAGAGATGCGCGAAGCAAGGGTTGATTCAGAGCAGTGCGGCGGTGACCTCGCGGCTGCACAAGAGCAATTGCAAGACGTGCAGGTGACCTTGAAGACTCAACAAGAGGAGATTGACGCTCTCGTCGCCGACCAGGCCCGTGTGAAGGTAAGAAGGTCTAACTCTAACGCAAGACGTATGCTAATAACTCTACACAGGATGCTCACGACATTGCACAAGCCAACCTTGCTGATGAGCAAGCCAAACTTACGGGGTTCGATGACGAACTGCGAGCCTTGGAAGAAGCAATCCGGTCTAAGACAGCACTCATAACCGAAGAGGGCCTTGAACAGCAGAAGCTGGGCCATCAGATAGAGAAGGTCCATAAAGATCGCGACGGCGCATCACAGACTCTCAAGGCTCTTGAAAAGGAGCATGACTGGATAGCTGACGAATGTGAGCTCTTTGGTCGATCTGGGACACCGTACGACTTCAAGGGCCAGAACATGTCAGACTGCAAGGCAACACTTAAGAACCTGACGGAGCGTCATCAAGGCATGAAGAACAAAATCAACCCCAAAGTCATGAACATGATTGACAGCGTCGAGAAGAAGGAAGCCAGCCTCAAGAAGAACATGTCGATCGTTCTGAAAGACAAGAAGAAGATCGAGGAGACGATTGTGAACCTTGATGAGTACAAGAAGGAGGCCCTGCGAAAGACTTGGGAGAAGGTTAATGGAGATTTCGGACAGATCTTCAATGAGCTGCTGCCCGGCAGCTTTGCGAAATTAGACCCTCCTGAAGGCAAGACGATAGCGGATGGTCTTGAAGTCAAAGTTATGCTGGGCAAAGTCTGGAAACAGAGCTTGACTGAACTTAGTGGTGGTCAAAGGTATGCATTAGGCATAGGATGGAGTTCAATAACATGCTAATGTGTCGCAGATCTTTGATTGCGCTGTCGCTCATAATGGCACTCCTGCAGTTCAAGCCGGCGCCGATGTACATCCTTGACGAAGTTGATGCAGCCCTGGACCTTTCGCACACACAGAACATCGGCCGACTTATCAAGACGAGATTCAAGGGATCCCAGTTCATTGTCGTCAGTTTGAAGGACGGCATGTTCCAGAACGCAAATCGCATCTTCCGGACGCGATTCGTGGATGGCACCAGTGTTGTTCAAGCACTCACTCCGGCGGATATGAAGTAATGAAGCCGTATGATGTATGATGAAATGGAAATTTAGGCATGTGTGTTAGTGGTCTAGATATCTCAAATACCGCTTTGGGCCTTGGTTATATTGCGGAAGGAATGAATTGGCGTTATTTTCGGCTTTTCGTACGTTCTAGGGTAAACTTTTGGTGTGGAAGGAATGCCCTGGGGCTCGGCGGCGCTGAGGGGTCGGTTCCTGGTTTAGAGTTTTTGAGTCTCTTGTCCCTCATCCCTCCTTCCCGATTGGGATGGCGATCGATTAAACATCCTGTGAGCCTGACTTCACCACCAAAACCGCACTTCTGTTCTTTTTGCGATCTACCATGTCCTCTCTGACTAGACTACGGACCACTCACTTCTCTCTATTTTCCTAGACCTATTACTTATAACGACGTCTTTTACTCTGTGTTCTATCCCTTGGCACCCGTTCGACAGTCTTCGAGTCGGCCCGATTCCACTATCCTCCACTCTTTGCATTCATATATGTCTGACTCCACGCCATACCCACAAGAGTTAACTGAACTTGAGAGACGCCGCCCCAGTGCAAGCCACAAAACTTCAAATGCGAGCTCTGATGTTTTAAGCTCGGGTGGGAGCCTATCCCAAGTGGACGCACCAACGCCATGGCCTGTACTCCCTCGACATTGGCATTCACTACAGGATCACGCCGATACCATCAGCGAAGCTGAGCTCACGCCAAACCCAGAGAACCGACGGGAGGGGTTCACCTGGGAGACAGCCATAGAGAGTGACATCAGTGACGACCAAACGCTTCGTGAAACCTCGACATCAGGTCCTTCTGGAATTGGATACGATCAACGAGAAGAGGATGCAGCATTGAGGCGCGCAAGTAAATCCAGTACAGATACGGTCCGTCATGACCCTGCAGCAAAGCGGGTGTCGATTCGCTCGTCCTTTAGTGACAGTATATCGCGCTGGAATACTAGCCGGTCATCTATCAACAGCATCGCCAGGGGGTTTACGAGAGGTATGCCGAACCTGAGAATGTTTGGCACTGATGAAAAGAAGAACGACAAAGGCGAGGATGCAGGCAGCTCTACTACTCATGACGCCGGTCTTCGAAAGCTCAGCCAATCCATGACCTCTAAACTTGTGCCGGCATTGAAGATGGGAGCTTCAGACGACAAAGGGCCCAAGCGAGTTCAGCTACTAGACAAGCCGGTTCCGGGTCCCACCTACTCCGTATCTCCCAAAGGCGAGCTCAAAGATCGTCGAAACCTGAACGATGCCCATGCAATGAAACTTACACTCCCGCTTGGATTGCCAGACCTGCCTCCTCGACAGAGGAACCCGATATCTCCCATTTCTCACCCAAAGGCAATTTCCTCTCCTCGCCCTCGTAGCCCGGAAACACCGTTTTTGGCGGATCACCCCGTACATTGGCATTCTCTCGTGGAAGTCTCCCAGCCACCCACGATCCTCGAAACACCTGGAATGATGCCGTCACAAGAGGGCAACAAACACGGCCATGGTCTCCTCCCTGGAAGTGACACAATTCATTCAAGCGAGTCAAAACCCCGAGATCGAACCCACCAACCCCGAGCCGTAAACGGCAGGCCCAGATTCTACAGACGCCGAAGCCATAAAAGCGACGGTTCACCTAGAACACCGGACAGGAAGACACCCGATGAACACCCTGCCAGGATATCAGAAGATCTGAAGCAGATGGGGAAACGGTCTCGCCGTTGGTTAAGAAGTGGGCGTTACTCATCCAATGATCTCGACTCACCGGACTCACCGCCTCCTCAGTTAGCAAGCCAATACTCAACCCGCAAACCATCCCTCCCAACCCGTTTCCTGAATCCACTGAAATGGAAGAGCCAGACGCCACGGGCGGCCTCCCCGGCGACATCAGCATCTCCACCCACCAACAACCCTACATCCTGGCTCCGCAAATTCTCCTTCTCAAGCACAACATCTGATCCTGCACGAATGCAGAACAGACCGCTAAGATCCCGCTTCTCAATCAATGGCCCCTCGTACTTAACCCAAAGCCCTCGCCCTCACACCGACCCCCTTTTCCCACCCGCCACACCCCCTTTCCAACCCTCCGGCGTCCAGCGCGTCAACACCCCTCCGCCATTCAACCAAGAAAGCGACGTGAGAAGGAAACTCGCAAACTTCTTCTTTGACTATCAGTATACTGGTGCGAAACGTAGTAAACGGTCGCCGGCTACCACAGGCGGGATATGGGATTCTGATGCCTTGCTCATGAGTCAGGAAACCTCTATCACGCCTCGCAGCTCTCCGGGCGATGAGAGTCCACAGAGTCATGAGAAAGATCCGCTTTCGCCGCCGACACCGTTGCCGCAGAGTCAGAGAGTGCCTTTTTTTGGTAGTGATGTGAATGCGCCACCGTTACCAACGGCTGAATCTAGGGATTGGTTTAGAGTTAGGGTGAAGGAGGATGAGATTATGCCTGGAAGTGAGGTGGATGAGCAACAGAGGCAGAGGTTTGAGTGGTTGGTTCCTGAGCATCTTCCTGGGAGTCCATTGTGTCCCTTGAGTGACAAGTATAGAGGGAAGGAGAAGGAGTTTTGTGTTTTTCATGGGAGGAAGAAGGATAGCGTTGTGGAGGGTGCTGCTAGAATTAAACAGCCTGGAGTGGTTAAGGCCGCTGTTGGTGGTAGGAAGGTTAATGGGGTTGATGGCGTTAGAGAGGGTAAAGGGAATAGGGTTCGGGTTCACAAGAATTGGGAAGATCGAGGTAGTGGTGCGTTTGCCGGGTGGAGCTTTGGATGGTGTGATTGGAGCCCGCCGAGGAAGAAGAGGTGAAGGGAATGTTTGAGTGATGAATAAATGGTGAGATGGCTGAGTAAAGTTGTTTTGGAAGAAACAATCCTACGAGTGCGCATGTGACCACCTGACGCACTGCAAGAATCGACAGTGTGGTATTATCTCATCATGGGCTGGGTGCATTGCAGCAAGAGCGCATACTCAGTCATACAGCTCTATAACGACCACAACTCCATCCTCACAATTGACCGCTCCCCCTCGACTTACCTTTCTTATCTCCTTCGGTGGGAAACGCTCAGATCTCTTCACTACTCAGCTCTGCTGACCATGTCCCCGGCCGCACTGTCCCCTGCCCGTCTCATTTGATCCTCTAGAAGCCTTCCCACTTCGTTTGCAGCATCAAGAGTCTAGGGAAACGTACAGCATCCGGGCCTATCCAACGAGAAAAAAGCCCGGCACCGAAATCCACATCAAAACTAAGACCCCAGCTCTTGTAACCTACATTCTCAGTTCAGAATAGAAGACTCAGCTAGCGGAAGATCATGGCATGGCGCTTTGCCGTCGTTCGGAAAATTGGACTGATGACGACGAGGCAGCTTTTGCGACGCGGATTCTTCGAGCCGGCGGAGCGGTGCTAGGTGTCTCGTGTGCGCAAGGAGAGGGTCTGAATGATGCGTGCGATAAGGAATGGAGAGTATTTGACCAATGGAGAAAGTATGTTTTTGGATGGCCGGATGATGGTGGTGTCTGGGTCTTGTCCATGTATCTGCGCATCGCTGCTGAGAATGGGACAGAGGATTTGGTGGTAATGGATCCAGATGAGTTGATAGAGATGTTGGATGTAGGACTGGCGGAGTTGAATGTTATTCCTGATGGTGTGGTTGATTTGAGAGATCATGACTCGATGGGGGGATATTTTGCCACGTTGGCGGAGCTTGGTGCCATTTTTTCTGGTGTAACCAAGAACGCATTGAAGTAGATGAAGAGGATTGCATTGTTCGCTGCTTATTCGCACTCAGAGATATGGACAAGATGAATGCTAAGTTTGGGAATCACGTATCCGATTAGGTAACGTAACGGCGCGGTCTTACATATGGGAATCCGAGGGAGTCGAAGGAGGTCGAAGAGCTTGGACTGTTTGATGTGGAGAGGATAAGCAAAGTATGGAATATGGAGAAGTAGTTCTGGTTCTCGTGCGATCGACTTGGCAAAATCAAGGACTTGAAGGTGAGTTTCACGCTCCCACGCCCAGCAAACCGGCACTGAAAGGCGCTGATTTCGACACATGAGAGACCAAACTCCTTGATATCTCCAGCATGAAAAGCATCTCGATGATCTCGCGAAGCATACTCCACGCGAAAATGCCAAATGAAACTCGAGTCCGCACGCGGCAACGAGGGCTCATTTCACATGTTGTCACGGATAATATTCAAGGTGATGCCTTTAATGATATCTAATTCTATGGACTCGTGCCAATTGCATGTTCATTACCACTCCTTTTCGTTCCTTACCTATGAACTCTGTACCCCTATGTTTAGCATGTGGTATGTGGTATCAAGACTAACTCGCACCCAAATTCGGGTCAAAAGCAGCCATTTCGCCTGCGCCTTGGATTCCTTCGTTCCCATCCACATCTCGTCATACCTCCCATCACTGACCCTCCTCTCCATCCAGCCATGCCACCCTCTTATACTCTGGCTTCGTTTCATCGTTTTCCCCCCACTTCGGCTTCTTCCCAAATCCCTCCCACAACCTCAACCTCTCTTGAAACACGTCATCCGCCCACGCCTTGATCTCTGGCAGCTGAATCCGCGTCGCAACCCAAGTAAATTCTCCCAAATCCACCTCCCCACCATGCGCCTGCTCATACTCAACCGTTTGCAGTATCAACTCCATCTTATCAATGTCATGCACGAACTTGCTCTCCAGCGTTTTCCCATCCTCGTACTCCTGCCATATCTCACGCATTTCCTTTCCGTTGAGGCCACCGTTGTAGTTGCGGAGGAGGGTGGAGCAGATATAGTCCATGGTTGAGGCTTCCCGGCGCGATTTCTCGGATTTGGAAACGGGGTCGAGGGGTGTGATGTCGCCGACGAGCGATTCAGCCATGTCGTGGATGAGAGCCATCTTTGTGCACTTGGGGATGTTGAGGCGCGAGGAGAGGGAGGAAGGGGCGAGCATAGTGAGAATCGACATGCGGTACATGTGGTCGGAGATGGATTCGCCGTGCGAGATGCCGAAACGGCGCCAGCCAGCACGTTTGGTAGTCTTCAGCCGCTCCAAGATATGGAAGGCGGGAATTGGGCTAGTGGTGTTCTCGGCGTAGCGGGTGGGTATCGTGGAAAGAACTAGAGGCTGTTAGCAGGAAGTAGCGAAGTAGTGGGGAGGTAAGGGGTTGAAGGTGGGAAGGAGCGATGAAAGTGTCGCATACGGAAGGTGGCTCCGTCTTGATGACATACCACTCTCCACTGTCCAGTCCTTCTTCTTGGCTTCCGATTTGTCGAGGAGACCAGCCTGTGGCTCTGGTTTGGCGGGGACACCGTTCGTCTGGGTGCTTTCGTCCACAGTCATGGTAAGTCAATGTATTGGGAAGAGTGGGCAACGTGGTTGATATATAGGGGTTAAAGAGTTGCGAAACTGGAATGTGGGAGGTGTTTGTTGGAGAGTATTGTTTGTGAGGGTGAATGTTTACTGTTGTGGTGAGTGACGGCAATGTTTTGTGTCAAAACCTGTGGTGGCTACCTTATCAAAATAGAATTGCCGGGATTAGCCGCTAATCGTCATAGTACGCGGTAGCTAAAAACACTAAACCCAATACAGAGACGGCTTGGCAATGTTTTGAATCAGCTGCAGCTCAACACCACGATTCTATACACGGAAAACAATTGCTCTCCAAGACGCTATACTACCTCTTAAACACTATATGTCCGATTTACGGGATCAGACATGTCCCGTTCAACCTCGCAGTCCTCCGCCACCACCACAACAACTGCTACTGGCCTCTCCCGCAGTTTGTCCGTCAAAACAAATGCGAAATCGTCGCCAAACATCAACCCACTACCTCCGTCAGACGTCAAACTCTTCGTAACAAACCTTCGGTTACTGGATCTTGATTTGCGAGACGATTGGCCGGGAATAACAGTGCAAACATTCTCCTCAAAGAATGCGGATCAGAAGCAGAGGATAGGCGGTGTGGAGTGGGCGTTGTTTCGGTTGTTTGAAATTTGGAATCCGGAGGAAACGAGCCAGGTAAGGCTTGAAATTACTGGTTAGACTATGGTGTATGCTAACCAGGCGCTCTAGAAACTGCAGCCGTTCTTCCCACCCCTCGAACCCCTCCAATCGCTTAACCTCCGTGCCGCGCTGTACCGATGTCTAAATGAATTGAAGAAGAATGGCGTCCTGGGTCGGGAGTCCGTGCTTAGGAAAACTATGCTTGATGAGTGTAAAGGGGAGAAGTTCTACGAAATACTGGTGCCGTTTTCAACTGCAGTGTTGAGGAAGGTTTTGGCTTCGAGGAAGGAAAACAGGAAGAGGATGGCTGTTGTGAGAGAACTGGCTACGGCGTCTATGTTGTCGAATAACCGGCAATCATCTCTGATCCCGCTGGCCATTGCGCACAAGGCTGCCCTTGTGAATGTACTAAAAAGGAAGGATGAGAAGAGGCGGAGGTACAGGGAATTTGAAGACCTGATGGCGGCAAAAGTCGATGAGATAAATCAGCGGAACAAACAGTGCAAGGCTACACCTCGGTCGCGGAAGCCCTCGGTCCCTCAAAATGATGCTGCGGCCATCAAGAAGCAACTCAAGGATAATTGGATCGGGAATCAGCAATGGTTGGACACTATGCTGCATGGAGATGATGTTCAGGTAGAAGACGCATTTTTGAGCAGGTCATTTCCTGAAGTCTGGAGAATGGTGGAGAAGGGACGCAGGCTGCAGGATGCTACGCCAGATGTTGGTGTGTTGGAAAACTTGCAAGCAAGGATTGAAGAGCAGCAGACGAGGCTACAGAAATGGAAGTCATTCCACGATAAGATGCTCAAGGATCGCCCGACGTCATCTTCACAACGCCCATCAGAGTCTAAGGGACAAGCTTCTGCTGGCAACTTCAAATTCGACGATCATCTCAACTTGCAACTGCGTTCTTCGAAATCGAAAGAGGACGAGACGACCATTCAAAAAGAAGCGTTGCATCCGGAATATCAAACTATCATTGCGGACATGGAAGTTGAACTTTTGCATGTGTCCAAAGCGAAGCACAATCGATCTACAGCTCCACCAATGCGGCGTCGCGGCTCATCATTTTCCAACCCACGTTCACCCGCACGACGGAAAAAATCCCGATCTGATACTGCGCCTAAGAAACCCATCCATTATCCCGCGTCAGAAAAACCTGCAAAGCCTGCGCCTTCTTCCAGGGAACAGTCTAAGGAGACCATGCCGCCTCCACCTCTAATGCGTGAGCCAACCTCCACTCCAACTGACTCCGACACCACGCTCATTGGACACCGCTCGACCTCTGTACGCGCTATACCGACCCCTCCAGAAGCCCCCGAATATGCTATCGAAGATGATGAAGACGCCATTCATGAAACATCTAATCTCCTCCCCACCGTCTCATCTCCTCCACACCCAATACCAGAACGTGTTCAGCCTCGCTCACCATCTCCACCACCCTCCTCTTACTTCCCCTCCGAGCCACCAGTGCTCGAAGCTCCAGCTCTAAGCCATGAAGAAGAGCTCGCAGAGCAAATCATCTCCTCGATCGGCGAAGCAACTCCGTCTCCCGTGAAGAAGCAGCCCCGTCCACCCCTCATGGAACGAGCAAGGATATCCATGGCGCATGCCAGCGGCTTCCAACCCATAGAAGAATCACCTCCTGATGCCAACCCCCTCCCCGAACTACCTGCAGCTAAACCAGCTGCACCTTTGGATCGACGAACCTCGCTGCTCGAACGAACGAGACTGTCGATGGCATCTATGGCAGCGAACCCTAGACCGCAACCGAAGAAAGAGAAGAGAAAGTCTACACGACAATCATTATATCCCGTCAATCAGTTCGAAACCCCCAAAAGCAGGAAGAGTTTCCAGGCTCTTGAGGCGAAGCATTCGGGAGAAAAGACGCCAAAAGAAGAACTATTTTCTGACGATGTGGATTATGAGAGAGTGTTTAAAAGTAGGCCGAAAATTGCGCAGAGTCCGATCTTATCGCCTGCTGTTGGAGAGGAGACAGCCGGAGGAGATGAGGGAGAGGGAGATACCTATGGGGCTGCAAGTGGGCTGGGTATTGGTGAGTATGATGAGGGTGTTACGGGTGTCGATTTGGATGATGTGGATGCGGATGAGGATGCGGAGGGTTTCACGCAGGCTTGGGAGAGTAGTCCGTTGAGGAGGGCTGGTGGGGGAAAAGGGAAAGGGAGGGTGCTCGGGTAGACTTTGAAGAGTGGGATGGGTTCTGGGGCAAGACTGTGAAGCATTGCTTATGGTGATGAAGTATGGCTTATGAAGTAACGTATCTCCGCTTTTCAAATACCCCATCTGTCAATAAAAATTGCCATTTTAATTTTTGGATGAGAAGGGAATACTGTCAGAAAGTCTGAGCTTTTCCATCTCTCCTCCCAAGTCACTTCCCAAAACAGAAAACAAAAGGTGCCAGAAAGGTCATGCATCGACCAGGATAGCGGTGGTCAACGCCTCAGAAGCTGGCATCATTCGCGAAGAACTTGAGGTTGGACACATTACTGCATCCGGGTGAGTGGGGTGGTACAGAGTACCTGCATCCCCAGCAATTATCCGGTCAGCACTTCCCAAGAACTCAAATTGCATGCTCATTCTCCAGGTAGATTAACACATCCTCAACAGTATAATGGTCCATACGCACACCTCTTGTTGAAAATCCTTCAATTGCGAAAACCAAGCAACCGGCCTTTTATCGCTCTTCGCAACCCTCCATGATCGATCGACCCCATGTTTGAGAAGATCCTTCTCAATCAACGCAATAAGGTAAATATCCGTAGGGCTATAGTAGACAGCCCTATGGCCCGCGTTTCATCTTTCGAGAACAGTATTGGTGAATTAAAGACTGGCACATGGGGGTGGTACCACAGCTGTGGGGACGAACATGATCGCCAGGCATCCATTCGCATCCCGGGTCGCCCCGTTTCCTCGTCCCACGACGGAGCGAGACCTGTCCATGCATTTTAAACGTCTTCGTTCCAAATTCGCATGCATGGAAGCTCGTATGATACGAGCCATGCCACCTTTTTCCAGCTACGCCGCAATAACTGCCCGCTTACCTTCATAGAGCCACGGCCCGAAACTCCAATCATCATCGTAAACGTTTTTCCCATCCCAATTGCTGTCAATTTGTACCTCACTTCGCTTGCCATCACATCCTACGCCCTGTTGAAATGGATATGAAGATTGAATATCCAACATTCTCGGCTGGAATCCTACGGGGATATATATGCCTCGAGGGCACCGAGTTAGCACCATTGTGAACAGAGAACCATAATTGAGACTGACAAAGAAAAATTCTGACATTATGCGGTCATCATTAGCAATTGTAGCAGCGACTAGCCTCGCTGGCCTCACATCCGCATACCCATATTTCCAGAAGAATCAAGCCACCTGCAAGCCCTTCTCCGGAAACTTCTCAATCCAGCAATACCAACTCTATCCCGAAAATGCAGATTTTGACTACACGAACTGTGTTCTGTACATTGGGTTTGTCCCCTGTCTCCTTCCCCGGCCGCCCGTTCCCCTCATCTCCCGTCTGTCTGCTAACTCTTCAAAAGCCAACTCTGGAATGCCTCTTTAGGCATCTATGACCCATATACAGAGAAGCACGAAATAATTGAATTCCCTGGAATATCGCACAACTCGTCCTTCCACCTTGGCGGCGTCGGCGTCGACCAAGCAACCGGCCACATAACCTTCATCGCCGACGCCGGCAACACGTTTAACACCATGGGCGAAGATATCAGTGGCACAAACTGGCTCTTCCACATGGATCCCCGCAACCGCACCATCCTGTACAAAGTCAACTTAACCGAAACTTCCCAGGGCTTGTATGGTGGCTTCCAGGATGTGGAGCATGACCCTGACGGAAATGTGTTTGTGGTAGGCACGTTTCCGAGTAGTGTGCTGAGAGTTCAGAAGGGGGGAAAGGATGTTAGGAAGTGGTATATTAATGAGCCGGTGGATCATAAGATTAAAGGGATGGGAGGTCTGGCGGCGATTGGGTGGACGCTCATCGCTCAAGGAGACACATCAGGAAAACTGTGGCGGTTCGATATGCGCGCCGAAAAGGGCACTCCCACTGTCATACCTGTAACAGGTAATCACACTTTTGGAGCATCAGACGCGATTTATCTCCCGCGCAAGTACAACGGCACGGTCTTGCTTGTGGCGGAGGATGAGATTGGCACCAGTGTGTTTCGAAGCATGGATGAGTGGAAAACAGCAGAGTTTAAGGGCTTGGTGCCCTGGAATGATCCGAGAGGGTTGGTTACGGGGGCAGTCCAAGTTGGTGATGGAGTTTATACGATTTTGGAGCCGTTTGGGGATGAGGGGGTGAAGGGACCAGGGACGGCGGGAAGTAGGAGTGAGTTTTTGTTTAGAGATATTTCGAAGGAGGTAGATGTGCTGCTTGCTGCGTAATCGGGAGCTCAAAAATTTGATTGAAGGTGCTTTGTTTTGGGGAGCCGAAGCTTGGAAACAGGGTTGTGATTCGGGGTTTACATAAGCGTGGGGGTGGATTTTGGATCCGTGGGAGAGCTCGAGGGAGGAGGTCGTCCACAAGGGTTGAGCATGGATGCTCAATCAAGATGGTTATTTATCCAGAACAAGAAATTAATTCGGGTAAGGCAAGCCTACATGATTGAGAACCACGCTGGATAGTAATGGCAGGTAAACTTCTTTGCAGCTGAGATGCATGCAGAATTGTCGAGGTGCTGCTGTTTCTGATAGATGACTTGTTTATGTATACAACTAGCGCATGGGATATCCTGGTGAATGGGTGTCCGTTAGATTGATACACAGGGCGCAAAAAAGGTGGTATGCTTGGGTCGTCCCCTCCAAACTACATGACTTCCAGCGCCCTCCATTTGACTTGACTCTATCTATAATTATAGCTACAGGAAGCTTTATAGGATTTTGTCCCGACGCTTAGGTAAAGGGATTATAAATTCATTAAGAGATATACAAGAGGGTGGACAGTAAAGTCCTTGATCGCTTTTCCGGTGTGCTACTTTTCTATGCCCTGCGTGATTGGTTTCCTGTTCAAAAGCCCATGTAGCTTCCCTGATGTCACCGAGCAACCTTCGGATGTACACAGAATGTTGGAGAAAATTCGATGAATTGAAAACTAAGGAGAATTATCCTACATGAATAACGAGCGAGAGGAGCTCTGAGGGCGATTCGTAAGGGCTATAAGTATCGACAGGGGGATCAGCGATGGTGCTTCTCGGTTACACCTGATCATATCTTTTTATAGCACCAACGAAACAATTCTCACTGTCCATGTGTGCTCCTTTGTCATAATTTCAGTACCCCAAACATCTCTCATGGAAACATGGCTCTTGCGTCCGCGGATCTTTAGGGTAGAAGCGATCATGCTGAACATTTCAGCTTGCCTAGCAATGAATACTTCCTTTTGCTACCAATCGGACTGGCGGCCATACGCTCTTTTCTCCATTTATTTACGGCCTCTATGTCTTTGATTTGTACTGAGAAAATCTCATGGGATTGATACTCAGCGACTTCGATTTTACACAGGGAAGTTGACTGAGCGAAATTCGAAACATGGCAGCGAATGCTCATTTCGTTTGGGAGACGGTACTACTCTATGCACGTGTGAGCGGTGAATTTGAAGTCCCGTAGGCATTGAAGGCCATGAAAATAAGGTTGGTGAGTTTTAGTTTGCTGGGACGCAGTGCATAAAGCAGGATGTCCTCGTTCAGACCCCGAAATACCATTCCAACTCTGCAACATACAATCTCAGTCTTAATGTAGCTCCACGCTTCTTTCAAAATCTTTCTCGGAGTTCTCATTGTGGACCTGCCGGCCTTAACCTTTGTCTCTCCAGCCCATGGCTTCCTGCTAGGGGTGATTTTCGTGGTCCATGACGGAGTTGAGAACGAATTTCCAGACATGCAGCTGAACTCTGGAATTGTTTATCGCGACCAATTACTCCATAAGCCGCGTGAACTACGTTTTAAAGCTTTTCCATGCATTGCAGTTTGTTGTCCTTGTAGTCTTGACGTTTGGTTTATCGGGGGCAGAGGAGTGGAAAATTAGCGCATCGATAGGTTATTCCGAGTCATTCTCAGAAGCCACTGGCAAATCAAATGCCATATCCCAAAGGTTTTTTAAAATAAAGTTTACTGTGCTCTACTTTTGACTCTTCCAGTCCCTGTTCTTCTTTTATTTTCCCATAAGAGCACCCTGGACCGGGTTACTGCACCCTTCTAGCTCCGGCAGGAGACACAAGCATATAGCTCGGACTCTATTAGGTACCGAATTTTAAACGGAATTTATAATCCTTTTGTTTAGATGCCTAGATATGGCTGTACAAAACTTTCTGTAGCCATAATTACATGCCGCGTGGCGCAAGCCTAGGGTGCTGGAGGTGATGTGTTTTGCAGTATTGTCTCTCTGGAGGTGAACTGGCGCGGTAGACCAGATAGTTTAAATGACGCAAAACCTTTATAAGGCTCATACCAGGGATATTTGAGTATAGTGACAAGACCTAAGCATGGAAGGAAACCGAATAGGGCTTAATGGTAATATACTGTGCTATCTAGTACGCGTATCATGCTGTAAAAACACCATCAGGCTCTATGGTCCGATCTCGCAACTGGGATAAGGGAAAAGTGACACACCAAAATAAGAGTGCATGTATAGGATCTTGGGTTTTATTTTAATGGTTCCATCAAGCCCACTGTTCTCCGGCTTTGTTCCAAATTTTGCCTTACGAAGTCTGGCTTACACGCGAAATCACTGGACACCCAACCCCAGGATGGCTTCAGGTGGACAGTATGAGGTGATATGGCTCTTATTCTTTCGCTCCAAATTTGCCCTTTAGATGGTAGATTTCAATCTGCGTCGTCGATTGTTTCCCAACGTGGACTTAAGAACTGGTTATTGAAGTAGGTATGAGAAAGCCTGCTACTCGGTTTTGGAACGGTGAGCTATCGGCACATATTGTTGGCCCAGCTGATCTGATATCTGGGAACAAGACAGTATCTCCTCTCATCTCGTGTTGATCTGCATGACATGATCCCACGCATAACGGAATTTCGAGTGCAATTTCAGAGACCCCATCGGCGGACAATCGCATGACGGATAGCTGATATACTGCACACCTCCAGCTCTGGCAGGTCACGCAGAGGTACATCTCGGACAACAACCTGCACCGCCCCCGCCAATGATATTTATAGCTGAATCCGCGATGTTACTGTCTGAATATCTTGTTGAAGCATCTTAAGCATCCTGTAGCCCTAATCACAGGTAATGTAGGCCTAGAGGAAGGGTTTTGGAGATGATGTACTTTGTACTGCCCGTCGGGGGCTGGAAGGAAGACCTGATTCAGCTCCAAATATTATATGTAGGTGGTTGCTAGTTGTGATCTAGGGTCCCTTAATTACTCATCAAGAACCTCAATTAGCTCTTTGAAAACGGTGGTTACCGCACCAATAGATACGTTCTGCTCGTTTTCGGCTCCAGAACCGGAAACATATAATCTGGCTGTATTCATATCTCAGCTCATGAATGTCGGCCAGCATCCTCCATAATGAGACTGGAGTCACCACGGCCGCGGACCTGCCTTTCCACTCTGATGCCATGATTTGGAGAAAAACATGCATCTTGAGAATCTCGTTTTTGGTTTCTGACGGCAAAACTCAAGGTGGTGTCCACAAGAAACATGCCGCGCCATTTAAACCTCCCGTGGGACACTGCAAACCACATCACCTGCAAAACACTAACGCTGGTGTTGTCCTGTCTGTAATTATGGCTATAGGAAGCTTTGCAGCTCTAGATCTAGGTGTTCAGATGGGAGGATATCAGATTCGGCTGAATATGTAGTGTAGACCGCGCATGTTGATGTCCATTGTATGTTCTGCCGGAGCTGGAATGCGGCAGTAGTCAAAGCTGACAGCCCTTTTGAAGTCGTGAGCGAGTCTAGAGAAGACAATATAGTCCACATAAGTAGGTCCACGCCACACTTTTAAATGCAAGAGTTCTGATCCATACGCTGAGGCATGGAATTGTTTCTTATTTAGGAGTTGAAAGAGAGACGATCCACATTGCAGTAACATGTAGCCCGCCCCGAGAGAAGTATCCCGATTCCATGAAGTTGATTGTGGACGGTGTGGAAAATGGCTGAGCGTGGATGAGGGAAAGAGAGCTGAGAAACCCGAGGGGTTATGGGTATTTTTATAGACAAGAGGTCTGCCGGGTAAGGAGGTACAGCAATTTGAAGGAAACGATCATGCAAGAGTGGTACATCGTTTGAAGAACGCTCAAGATCTATGAGATTACGGACTCGGAATGTAGAAACAGTAAGTAAGGGTATAATACGTAGAAAATGCTCATGTCCTAACGCAGCGTGTCTCCATTTCCCGAAAGATACCCGTAAGCCGAACCGCAGATGCTCTGTAAGGGACAAACCAGCGTACCGACACTGGAATAACAACCAGTGAAATGCAATAACGATCTCAAAGAAAACACAAGACCTTACTCCAATCATGCTCCCACGATTTGACTATGCTCCTATGATCCGACCATGCTTCGATGAACCTTTTCTATCACCTAGACGCATCAACCATATTTCATACATGACAGCACTACTTTGCGACAAACAGAACGATACGTAAAAAGAGTCCACCCACATTCACCGATTTTTCTTCGGGGTTCTCAGAATGAGTCCCTGGCCCTGATTCTTCATCTTGCCCATTGCATCCTCGACTTTGGCCTGCTTCTTCGCCACATGTCGGTGACGCTTCTCCACCTCGTCTTCGAATTCTCTGGCGAGCTTGCGTTTGTTCTGTCGTGCTTCCTTCATACGGGTTATGATGCCACCGAACTGATCAAGGAACCAATCACCGGAATCCTCCCACTCATGAGTTGGCAAGGAACTGAAGAACTTGGCCTGGTCATCGGGTTCGAGGGTCCGCTGCACATATTCCAAACGGTCCGTTAGCGGCTTTTGCAGCATATCGTCCGAAAGCACAGACGGAATGGCACGGGGAACAAAGTCAAATTCCTCGTTCTTGAGCAGCTCGTATGGCATTTGAAAGAGAGCTGGGCGGTCATAGTCTTCCAAAGGATGTTTGGGGTCACGACCCACCACTCTGTCCTCTTCCACATGGCGATTTAGCACGGGGTAGCTGGTGATGACAGGTGGTGGTTCGACCGGCTTCGTTTCTTGGATACGTGACGGACTAGGGATTTGTTTTGCGCTACGTTGAGGAAGTGGTGCGTCATTCTGGACATGGGTGTGCTGACAAGCTTTCATGTCTTGGCTGTAGGTCGGGGACTGACTGCTCAGAACAGGTTGAGGAATTGGCTGTTGAGGCGGCCCTTGCCGGACCGGCATTTTCGTGTCTGTACGATGTTGAGTCCGAACAGCAGCTCCTTTCTGGTATATAGTCGGCGGATTATGCGTTGGATGAGCCTTCTCGGGTGCACTAATTGGGCGATACTGCTCTTGCGTGATTTGGCGGTGTTGCTGCTCCTTCACCGGTGGGCGCTGTGGGGAGGGTGATCCATCGCCCTCTTCACCGTGATACTCTGAAGACACCTCTTGGCCTGGAACGTAACCTTCAGGGAAATTGTCTGGAATACCAGAAGTGGTCGTTGGGTACGAAGTACCACCACCAAACATATCGTCGAATCCTTGGGCTTGGTCGGCTTGCTGCATGCGTCTGAGAGCTTCATCATGTATGCCTTGATCTTCATAATAATCCTGCTCTTGGTCCTCACCATCCTCTTCGTTGCCATCCTCGCTTTCATCGCCATCGTTCTCTTCTTCCTCCTCTTCTTCCTCACCGTACTCATCCTCATATCCTGGCTCGATTTTCTGACTAGCCTGGACTTGAATTTCGGACTGACGTGGGAGAGTTGTATCGATGCTATCAGCATCCGTATCATAAGCGTCACGTTTCTGCTGTTTTACGTGATCACGATACGGTTGCTGCTGTTGCTGCATGACAGGGAGGTCGTTGTGACCGCCATGGTGTCGAAGCACTGACGGATGCTGCTGTACTGGTTCCTGATGGCTGAGAACTGTACGAGATGTCCTGACTTTGGCGTTGGCAGCAATTGCACGTCGATCAGTGGTGCTATTTGACTGCCGCAGCTGAGGGCTGTTGGCCCTGCCTCCTCTACCCACGAAAGTCCGCATGTAGACGATGAGAATGCCTTGAGGATCAAGTCATCCGTACAAATCGAGAGGAAGGAAGAATTTTGTTATATGTGACGTTGAGATAAATTCGTCGTGTTGCATCTCAAAAAGGGAAAGAGCGCGTAAAATAGCGCTAACCGAAAAGCGCCTAGCGTAACTCGATGATGCTATCACCGCTTATCGCCGTTCACCATCCCGCTTTGTTTCCATTCCACGGAAATCATCCTTCACCATTGACCCTACCATACTGTCCCCTTAATTCACTTGTTCATCATGGCCTCTATCTCAATGGGTGATTGCCACCTAAATAACCTCCCCAATGAGGTAATTCCCTCCCACCCTTCCGTCTCAAGTATGCTAATTTTATACCTCACAGCTCCTCCTCCACATCCTCGCGCCACTCCCAACGCCCCAACTCCTCCCCTTGACCGTCCTCTGCCATCGAATATATAATCTTATTCTCCGCATCCTACACAATCGCATAATTGCCGCTTCCGAGCTAGAATCTCATTCTCTACTGCTAGAATGCTACCACCCGAGCGCGAAACTCACTGAACCGCCATACCTCTGTACATATCATGGCACTGATGGTCTAACCACATATAACCCATCTAAGAATGACATTCACAACGTAGGGAAATTGGAAGTACTGCGGAACATGTACTCTCGTTTCCGACCACATAGAAGAGATCTTGAACCAGGTGGTCGACGCGTCCGAGGACCGCCCGGGGATGTTCCCGGCAGCCGCACATTTCCTGGGGCTGCTTCTGATAAGTTTAAAGGGGAGACTGTGAAGCAGGTTCTGAATCTCGATGGCCATGAACTATTTACACAGTTATGTGCACAAACAAATCTGGTTAAAATCGGGCCACGGAATGGACTCTTTACTTGCTTTGTCGCTGTTGAAGAAGGGGTTGTAAGAGTATGGCGTGAGTGGCTAAAGGATCAGGCTGTGAGAGGAGAATCGAAACATACGACTGTGCAGGAAGAGGTAGTCGAGGAGGTTGGGAAGGGAAAGGAGCCTGTGAGAGAGGTTCAAAGGGAGGGAACAGGTATCTATAATAACAATATACTTTGGGTCAGTCAGTCGAAGAATACAGGGCTGAGGTTCAATGTCAAGGAGAGGAAGCTAAGGAGAGATGCGCCGCTCTTGGTGAGAGTGGATGAGGATACACCTGTTAGTTATGAGATTGAGTATGATGGTACGTTCATCTTGAGCCCTCTGTTGCTTCATTACTGAATTTTCGTTTGTAGAACTACTCATAAGAACTTCCCATCTCTTGCTTATGCTGGAGAAATCCTTTGTCCAAGAAGATAACACTTCAGGCAAAGCAGTTGTCTTTGGCTCGTTTGGATGAGCTCCGTAGATATTATCGACCTTTGCTCCGACTCTTTTAGACCGTATAAATTAATTAGATCAAACTACGTCAGAGCACACTTGCGCATGAATTTGAACTGCGCATATGAGGACTTCGTAAAAATCTCGCAAAATGAATCTTGAAAGGTGATACAAAGATTGCGGAGCGATTCATATTCACTTAAGAACACCAAAACTGCAAGACGTCGATGCACAACGCAAATAATCATCAGACATTCTACCCAGCAGGATACCCCAAGGGAGCTAACACTACCTTTTAAAAAGTACGAGAAATTATAACTTTGAGGACAAATCGAGTTAGGAGAAAAAGAAAGACGGCCTGCAGCTAAGTCACGTTATGGAGCTGTGTGTGGAAGAGTCTTCTTTCCTCAGTAAAGGACTATGGAATCCGAAAGTACCATATCGTTCCCGATGCAGATTGCACATGAATTGTGATAATGGCTTAAAATTTAAAGACGAAAGAGGCTTTAGGAAACCAGCCAACAAGACACTCGCAGGGTCATGTGCTATATTTAGGTGTGAGCCCGGTTTGGGATCCTATTAAATTCATAGGATAACCGGAGAAAGTAGATGGACAAAGAAATCCATCATGTATTCGACTATGCTACGTTAGAAGGTCGCGTTTACACAGCGATTCCCGAAATACAGATCACGGTAGTACCGGTTTTCACGCTTGATGAGCTCCCTTCGACGATCTTGTAATTGAGAGAGGACTTCAGCTGCCGTTGGTGGCTCTATCCCCAGCATGCGGCAAACTAGGTCCAAAACGGTTCCACCAAATTGTGCCGGTGAGTTTAATCGCTCTATCCAATACGACAACAGAGCGAAGTCTGCTTGAAATACTTCGACGTACCTCGCCCCGCATTGTCCGTTGCGTTGGTGGTAACCTCAGAAAAGTCGGTAGACGCTCCGAAATCTGCCTACTATACACCAGTCAATGTCAACAAGATATTTGATGGCTTCAGATCCTTGTGCTTTATTTTCTGTCCATGAAGGTACACGAGCGCTCGCGAGGCATCCAAATGACTTCTCGAGGCGGAGGCATCCCAGCCTCCAAATAGTATATGTAATCTTGGCGCAGATCACTGCTTTTAGAGCTTCCAGGCGGCCCAAAGTTTCAGTGTCCAGTATGTCCAGAGCGTCGGCTCGCTGCACTTCTGTGCCCTTAGATGTGAATGATTGTAGAGCACCGATATCGTTCCAGAACATACCTAAGGCGCATATTGCGAGAGGGCAAAGCAAACGTCCCAATGATCATGACGATGTGATGATGACCAGTTACTCTGTTAAGTTCTTCACCCTTTCCTAAAACGATAGATGGTATAGGTGTGGGTATGAGATGTGTTTCTCTTTACTGCGATTGCGAGGCCTCCACAAGTGGCCTGGTGCACGTCGCCGGTAGCACCGCGCCCAAGGAAGTGGCCGATCTGTAATGGGAGATCTTTGTCTTGTCCCGATTCGATGTACCTACTACGCCCAGTACCGGGCCAATCGTAGTCTGTCAGATGGATGAAGGAGGTGAAAGTTGTGCGTTTTGGCCCAACGCAATACAAGGTGTTAAAGCTAGCTGCTAGCCGCATCAGTATTCAGCTTTTTGACGCGATGTAGTGCAATGATCATACGCTATCCATGATTTGATATGTCAAGAACGGGCATTAGACTTCAGTCGGAAGAGCTTCGTTACTGCACTAGGGATAATAATGGCATCGAATACAGAATGCAAAGATTAGGGAAGGCTATGCAGTAGTCTCACTCGCCCACGCAGGGCACACCAAAAGTGGCACATCAAAGACGCGATCTCTGCCATGAGCCTTCGCTGAACGCCGTACCAGGCATTATGTTGCCAACACCATCACATGTAGATCTAGAAAAGAGTATACCGCCAGAGGCTATGCGACTACAGGAGGTCGGTGTACGGCTAGGGGGAGGGTAAAGGGGTCAGTCTTTTTTGATGTGCCCTCTTTTTGTGCCCTGCGTGCCACCCTGCTGGCTTGTACACGGCTCTGGGCCGGACATCTCGCATCCATGAGGCTCAATGAAAGGGAACGTCTATGATAGTATTTGGTCAAGGTCGAATAGTGCGTGCAGAGATATCGTGATGGGTTTGACTCGGCTAATCCGTTTTAGATTAGATCCACAGGTGGCTTTCCCAAGTCCACGCTTGTTCTATCTACGGTACATTACTTTCCGAACCTTCCTGGGCACCCTCCCTTCATTACCAGCGAGATGCTTGAGAACTGTGTTGCGAAGAGCCACGTTCTGTTCAAAGCTCCCATGAGGACCAGCAGCAACTCCCAGTTCTCTTGCCAAGCATTTTCGCGCGCCTAGAGAGGAATCCAGGTTGAGGAGCTTGAGCAAGTCGACAATCGATTCTCTCCAATTCAGTGTCATCGCTAATCTTTGCGACATGATCTTGAGTCTAGCCTCAAAATCGGCTTGTTCGAGACAATTAGGTCGATGGAATCTGATGTTTCTTAAGGCAGCAAACTCATCGTCGTTGTACTCGATGTCTTCAACAAGACTTCTCAATGTTTCTCCGAACTCAAAGCGCCCTTTCATTGGAAACTTCTTTTCCCCAGTATCCGTAAATTTGGGTCTACTTCTCCTCGACTCATCAAACCAGACGGCGCAATCCTGGCTGCAAAACGACAATCTTAGCTTACGAAATTGGCAGTATACTGAGGGAGGGGAGACCTACCATATTCGCCCGAGAAACTACAGTGTCCGAAGAGCTACAAGTTGGTATTGGGCATGTTGTTTGAGTATAACCAAAGTCACATGACAAGATGAGCGACATCTTTATCTCCATTCCAGGTTGCAGACCGACGGAGTGATCTAGTGGGATGATTTGGCGGCTATTCCTCCGATTAGAAAGCTCATATTCCCCCTTTTGAACTTGAACATGGCCGACCACTCCTTCTCGAAAGTAATACTGGATAATTGCATCGACAACTCCTAGACTATGTTCAGATGGCACTGAATAAACACGCCCCAGCGCGCGTCCTCCAATTTGCAGGGGACTTGAAAAAAGGTCCACCGCTGATCAATAGATGCCACGGCTGGCTTCATCTCCATGATGGCTTGATATATCTCTTGGATTGAGACACTATCCGGTTCGTCAGTTCAATTTATTTTCGGTAGCGAAGTTCCTCACCACAGGATTATAGCCAAACCTACAAGCTTCTCCAGATTTTTCAGAATACCATTAGTTAAGAGAGCTGAAATGGACGATGTCATCGAATTCCCTGCCATGATAAGCGCTGACTGAGATTCAGAATTGATCGCAGCTTGCCCGGCTAGTTCCCGCTGTACTTCTTTAAGGGATCTCAAGGTACCATCGTGCAAACCCCTTATCAATGCAATCTCTCTATCATGATTCATTTGGAAAACCTGGTCTCGAGAGGCCAAGACATCAAGAATGTCCCTTGTCGCTGAGTCAAGGTCCTGAAAGGCACCCGACTGCTGGTCTGTCTGTTCTCTATAACCGAAATACTCAGCGGCGTAGACCAAAGCGGACATGCATAAATACCTTAACTGGAACATGAGATGTAGGATCAGCTCCTCTCTCAACATGCTGAGCCGTTTCTCCAAACCTTCAATCTCTCGTTTGCTCCGAACATATAACAGGGCCTTCCTGACACTCTTCCATTTCTTTTGTCCTTCCTTGACCTTGACATCATCCAGTGCTTGTAACAGGTCATTTGCTACACAAGTACAGGATATGCACAACCTTGGAATATGATTTCCAGCGGCATTTGCCGCATCCTCAATCTTCTTGTTTATGACGAGCAAATGCTTCGTCGCGGTTTCGACATCAATATTCTCTGCAAGCGCTCCCTGATTCGATCGGTAAAGCTCGGTGGACTTTGAAATCAGCCTCTGGCTGAAATCAATGAGCTGGAATACGTTTACGGCAAGGCTGAAGATGGCAGCGGCTTCCATCTTACGACGTCGATAGCCGGAAGATTGAATCTCTGGGACCGGACAGGAAGGATGCGATGAGGATTTGAGTTCTCTGGCAGAAGAGTTCATCGAGGGCGGATAATGCCGAGCAAAAAAAAAAAAAAAAAAGGCATATTGCCCGGCACTACTCAAAGGCAACCTGTCATCTGATGGCTACATTGTTCAAAAATCAGTGGATGATAACGCAACAGATAAGAACTTGGCACTCTTCTTTCGATTCCATTGGCGTTTCCATCTGCAACATGCCGGAATCTCACCATCACCTCGAACATGCCACTGGATGTTCCCCGCATTCGACGTTCTGGCTTCAGCCTCGCACATCTTGACCGGTCTGTCTCCATCTGTGAGAAGTGTAAGAAATAGTAAAGTTGGAAGAAGTGGGAATATAAAATGCCATTAAAAACCACTTTCCTCCATTCTGGCACACTCATAAGGAATTATCATTTCAACCTCATCGTCATTTCGTCCCTCCATTGTACAATCATACGCCATGCCGGATTCTTCAGCCATTACACGAAAATTTATCGCTGCTGCTGTCGGTGGAGTCGCTATTCCATTTGCAGGTCCCGCCATTGCAGCGTATGGTGGAAGCATGTTACTAGCAACGCTCGGAGCTCACTCTTAGGCTCTACGATTACCACCGTCTGCGACAACGCCATGAAGCTGGCTCTACAAGAAATCTGGTACCATCTTAACAAGCTCAAATCCCACTTCCGCAACGCGGTTTCAAGATTTCTGGATCAACACCTTAGCCTTGTTATCGACATGATTCCGACGAAACGCCGCCGGTGATTTTGGACGGCTCTCATTCTCTCTCTCGCTCAGCGAGCTGCATAATGTGGGCTTCGCCTATACTGAAAACAGGTCCATCTTCATTCCATACGTGCTCAAAGTACGTCCGAGAGCAGGGACAGCAGAACGCATCCAAGACCAGAGCGAACCACTACCAGAGTTGTCGGAATATACCGACGCTCAAGAAACAATGGGTTATTCTCTGCCTGATGGCATGAGAGATGTCATGGGCACATTATATGACGGACTTGGCTGGAACCTCCTAACGGGACCCGTCTTTGGCGTGGTCGGCGGTGTCTGCTTACCGTTCTTTCTGGGATGGGTATTCGTCGAAACGGCACCCAGTATATCAGGCATCATTCTAGGTATACCGTCGGTCGTTGGAGGAGCCTCATCAGTCGCCTCGATAACAAGGACAGATCTGACTTCTTACGATCAAATGGCGGCTGCGGTCAAACTTTGCTTCTGAGATTAAATTGCATGTCAATCGTGTGATCCAGTGTGCGAGTTAGAATGGGTCGAGCTGCAGTACCATATCAAAGCAGGCATGGGAGGAAGGGTGGTTGTCCGGGGAAATCGAGGACCTAGGGTTCACGGAACCGGATGGCTTTAGGTTTGGTACGAGGGTCAGTCATACTTATTGTAAATATTTTTGGGAGTAAATGAAGTCGATAATCTTCTGTTCCTGTAGTAATTATGCGGATAGTCTGTTGAAAGGAGTAATGAACGTACTGTGGCAAGTTGAGCCTCTCAAAAGGTCCACCCGGCATGCCGTTCACACAAGGTCTTTCTTTTGGCCTCATGTGGCCTGCAAATAGGTTATAAAGGAAAGGCATAATATTAGCCTAACAAATTGGTATATTGTAAAAATCTTCCTCACCCCAATTACACCCAATCACTCCATCCCAGGGCAAAACAAGCAACATCATCCACAATCCTCTCCAACACCTAGCTCATTACTCCAACCCTAGGAGCGGCACGAAGCAAAGAATATAAAAGGAGCCTACCCTCCTCAAGCTCAACCACATCTCTCACCTACAAGAAAGCAGCAACCGCCAAAACAGCCCCACCGATGACACCCGCAGCCTTAACCTCCCTATTACCAGCCGCTCCCGTGAACTCAGCCAACGTCGCAGTCGGCTTATATTGACCTGTCCCAGTCGGATACGTCATAATGCTCTTCGTATACGCTGGCGGATAGCAGCCCGGGCAGTCTGTACTTTTAGCCGGGTGGGTATAGTACTCAGAAGAGTAAATATGAACGTGAGGGGTCGGAGTCACATATGGGATAGCCGAGTACTCTGTGTACTTTGAAGCATGCTCGGTGATACACTCAGTCTCAGTGAAGGTATGTGCCTCACAAGTCTTGCAGGTTTTGATGGCGGGCGGAACGTAGGTTGGCAGGATACCGCCCGAGCAAGATGGACAGGCGGTGGTGGTTACGGTCAGGAACTCGGTACTGGCGTAGGTGATGTGCTCGGAAGACATGGCACAGACGTAGCAAGGAAGGACCGAGGTCGAGACGTCATAGATAGGACGTTCCTTAGTGGAACAGGGGACATACACTGTCTCGGAGAGAGTGACTTCGACGATAACTTCGACGCCGACGATCTTGGGACCGGTTGGGCAGGAAGGCGTAACGTATGGTGGTGGGGTGTAGGACTTAGTGCCATGACCGCCTGGGTAGCCGTACGTTGGAGTGGCGCTTGAGTTGCCATACGGATGGGCTGGGGTGGAGTATCCACTGGGGTAGGTTGTAGGGGGATACGTGTGTCCAGTGCCAGTTGGGCCGACAGGAGTAGTAGTGTTGCTTGGGTAGCAGGTACCATCACCCTTGGGCAAGCCGCTCTCACACTTGCAGCTGAGCGAACAGCCATCGCCATTGATAGTATTACCATCATCACACTCCTCACCGAACTCCTTGTCCCACACGCCGTCACCACACTTGGCTGGAGTGGCGCCACGAGAGATGATGTATGGCAACCCAACGGTCCCATCGCCGAATGTTTGGGAGCCGATACCAAGAATGTCCTGGGCAATGGCGAGAGCCTGGAAGCCGTTCACACCCTCTGAGGGATACGAAGAGAAGGCTTCGTGGACGCTGCAGCTCCATTCAGAAAGGGATTCGTCATCGAGTGATTCCATAGCCTCAGAGTGGGCGACAAGGTGAACTTTGTTGTAGCAGTCGAGATTACCTCGGACTGTGAAGTCTCCGAAGTAGGAGAGCTTTGGGCGGTTAGTTCTGAAGAATTTCCGTAGGGTTTAGAGGTAACTTACCGGTTCAACCTTGCTGCTATCTTCACGATCATAGTAGCAAGACAGAGAGAAGTACAAGCCAGTTTGGGGAACGCCTGCAGGGGTTGTTCCAGCAGCGGCAAATTTGATCGAATTGTCAATAAGTGTCTTGGCCTTGCCCTGTGTGAAATGAAACGTTGGATCGGTACCTATCTAAGTTAGTAGCTGAGATATATGGATGTGTCATCCACCATACCAATCAGGATTATATTGCCAGTAACTGCTGGCGACCACACGCTCTTGGTATCCTCCAAGAATTGAATCCTGTTGACATTTCTTACACAATTGGGATCAGGGATGACTATCGCTTTGAACTTGGCGAAATCCTCCGTAGTCATAGACGCCCACTCTGCCTCCGTCACGGTCTTCGTGCTAAATCCCAGTGCAACCGCTTCATCGTACTCTTTGTAGTCGAGGTTTTCCAAGAACAGGAGATCTTGAGCGATTGTAGATGCGGCAAGGCCGGCCCACAGGCCAAGTGGGGAGAACTTCATGAAGGAATTGTGTTATACAGGTATTATATTAATGAGAGTAAGGTCCTCGGAGAGGCTGAATGAGTGACTGACTGAAATGACTAGTAACGAGTGTGACTTTGCTGGCGCAGTAGAGTAAAGGTGACCAACAACGTTCTATTTAAACATATCAAACTTAGGGATAGTATTGTCTCTCCCAAGGCTGTACGGAACACAGCCACGGTTTGACGAGAATATATTTTCTTGGAATCATGATAGTGGAAATTAGAGTATGCAAAGACCGGCCGGCCAACTTCGCATGAGTGCATGTTGCATGGTATTTGGCCTTTGCGGACCAGATACATGGCCGGCTTCGGATCTTGGTTCGTTGGGACGTCTCGTATGTCTTTCTACCAGTTCAACTTGGCAGGGGAACTTTTCAGCCACGAACCCTGATATTAGCGAGGCTCGGGATCCGTTTGATCAGCTCTGTTCGTGATGCTTGGTTGCCACTGTCCGGGACCTTCCGAGATGTTTTCAGCTCTCGATCAACCTTACAAGGAACCACCATCCACCTTGTATCATGAAGCGAATCTACCAAATCATCTATTGCGGAGATTTTGTCTTGTGATTTTATATTCGGGGTTGGCCAGTTGCTCCTTTTCGTCTTATACTAGTCTGAATGGTGGCCACATTGAGCCTGCGGTGCATATTTCGCTTCAGCTCTGACGAATTATGTGTGCTGCCTCATGGCAGTGACTCAGCCGCAAACCGTATTCCGGCCAGACTGAGATTTCACGACCTAACAAGCAAGCGTCTAAACTGCAAGTCGGAGTGATTTTGACAATGCTTACTCCAACTGGGCCAGAGAATACAGCAAATCCCAGAAACTGGCGCGAACGAGCGAATAGGAGAAGTCTGACGAAATTCGGAAACGGATCGAGCCGAGAAAAGATCATAAACAAGAGAATATAAAAATAGAGGGGGAAATCAGACTGAGACACTGCCATAATTTAATTTCCACTGTTTCGTACGCTGCGATGTTCAAGCAAGAATGTGTATGTATAATAACGACTGCTGAAAACTGTGTTGAGCAAGAAGGCGTGTCAGTTGTGCCTAAAGCTGATACGATCGATTGGCGACAAAGGACAAGCTTCTTAACGGAACCCCTGTCTAGGCCCAGGAACGTATATTTATAGGATGAATGGTCGATTCAATCCAGCGGCACAATCCCCGCCTTTTTTTTGGGTTGTTTTTGTTGGGGGGGGTGGGGTGTAAGAGTGTTCATCTTCTGGGGTTCCATAACTGTCTCTATAATGCGCCTTGGAGACTGGAAACTTGATCTGGTATATGAGTTTCTGTAGAAGGCTCAGCGACCGAAAAGACTTCATTGTCTAGGAAGAAAACAGTGATGCAGGGGAATTAAGTGTTCGTCCGAACTAGCCGTTCAAACGAAGTTTCCGCCAAAGGACTGGAGAGGGCGATGAATTGATGTCCCAAAGTATCTTTTCGCTGGTAGTGTGTCGCCTCGGATTAAAGAACGCTACACGCGCATAGATGAGGTGAAGAGGACAAAGGACGAAGCAAGGTGAAGGTCACGAATGTGAAATTTAATGAATGAACCCCAGACGGCGATCATGCTTGGCAAAATAGTCAACACCAAAAATCTCACGCTCAGCTAGCTCCATTGCATCACGAACCTCATTGATTTCTCCAGCTCACAAACACCTCGACACCCTCCCTCAATTGCTACAACAACAATGGCCACACAAGCCGAACTCGAAGATCCCCTCTCCAATCTCCGGCGCGCAATCGCTTCCTCTACGTCCCCCATCCTCACCACTTCACCAGACCCAACCTCCGCCGCCGACACTGTGACCGACCTCGCCCTCGCAACCCACATATCCTTCAACTTTGACTCGCAACACAAGACTTTTGACCTCGCAACTCCGACGCGATTTGCGCCTACCGATCAACCTGTCACCTTGCGAAGTATCTATTTCGCGTGGCTGAACAAAGACGCTTCACTTCCAGACTACATCTCCGCAGTTCAAAGACTCAATGAGGACCTACCAAGTGGAGCGGGTGGCTCTGTGCAGAATCTTGCTTTTGCGCAGAAGGTTGAGTTGATTGCTTGGTTGAGTGGGGAGGCTGAGACGAGCGAGTTTATCACACCGTTGGACGGTGCCGCTACTGCTGCACAGGCAGAAAGCTCGGCCGCGATAGCGAGTGGAGCGAAGGGAGTACCTGCAGCGCAGAATGGGGCTGCTGCAAGTGGGAATGGTCTTCGACAGGCGGATCCACGGCTGATGGAGATATATCAGGGGGAGCGGAAGATGGGTGATCACAACAGCATTCTACGAGGGACAAAGCCAACCGTAAGCCTTCTCTCTCTCTTTCCCCACCGAGCTCCAATCTAACAAAGTCTTAGGACTTCTCTCAATACCGCAAAACCGCCAACACATTCCTCCGCTCCCGCCCCTCCCCGGCTGCCCCCATACCCGCCGCCCACCCACACCCCTCCCCACTAGTCTCCTCACTCCAAAAGAAACACACCCGCCGCCTCGAACCCATAATCCTTCTCTCCCCGTCCGCATCCTCTTTACTCCGCATGTCAAACGTAAAACCCTTCCTATCGGACGGCTCCTTCATCCCTCCCAACGCAACTGACACCACCTCCTCCAATCTCCTCCACCTAAACCGGGTTCTCCCCTCCATCGACGCCACCCGACCCTTGCGCTTCATCCTGGTCGACAGTACCACCAACTTCAAACCCACATACTGGCCGCGCGTCGTCGCTATCTTCACCACCGGCCAAACATGGCAGTTCAAATCCTATAAATACCCCAATCCGGCTGAATTGTTTAGTCATTATCCAGGAATATACGTAGGGTGGCAAGGCGAGGAGCCGCCGGAGAATGTGAGGGCGTTGGGACGAGGCGTATTGAGTGTTAAGGTGGATAAGTGGGCTGGTAGCAGTGCGGGACGATGGAGGGATAGAGAGGTTGTGGAGACGATTTGGGGGCAGATTGAGGAGGGGATGAGAAGGGGGGGTTGGGGGAGAGATGGGCCGGGTATGGCGGGGCAGGTTGGACGGTGATAGTAAGGTGGATAGAAATCGGAGTGTGTTTTAGGACAACTGGTATTTGGTGTATGGTGTTCAGACTAGTGTTCGGGGTATTAGGGAAGTATGGCTTTATTAGGTAGGTTTACTTCGGTTTGCATAGCGAGGTGTAAGATTTCCTGGAAACTCTGGATTGGTGACTCTAGCAACTGAAAGCCCGAGTAGAATGGATAAATAAATTGATATGCACATTGCTGCAAGTTCCTCACTGAGCTATTAGAGTGTTCTCTTTGAACTCAATCTTGTTACCTGATGACATTGTGTCATATCTCAACATATGTATAATCGAAGCTTTATCGCTGGCCCGGCTGCCACGTACTGAAACACACCCGCAGTAGATCTGCACGATTCCTGAGGGAAAAAGTTGGAGAAAAAGTAGCAGCTATTGTAGCATCGTATCCCATCGTAAACCCAAGAACCCATCGCTCAGATCGAAACAAATGACTTTTCTACGTCAAATAAAAAGAAACATACAAACCTCTGCTTTTCGTCGTATCTTATCAGCCACCCTACCATTCCAGAGGCTCATTGAGAACTTCGTCACGGTTTGTCTTCGGTACAGCAGCAGCTTCAACCTTGACAGGCCCCTTCCCGTGCCGTGCCAGGTAACCGCTTCCGTCTAGCCACGGCCACTCCCTGGTCCTCTTAGCCTCGTGCTTCTCAATCTTGTTCACTCTTCCCATTGTCAACCCGATATCATCGAGACCATTCACTAGGCAGTGTTTTCTGTATTCCTCAACGTCAAACTTGGCCAACTCATTCCCATCAGCATCCCGGATGACCTGATTCGGTAGATCGACCTCAATCTCCTTCCCTGCCTTGCCCTCCGCCGCGATTTTCTCGAGCGCAGACTGATCCGTCAGCCTAATGGGCAGCATACCGTTCTTAAACGTGTTATTGAAGAAGATATCACCGAAGCTGGGCGCGATAATGCACTTGATCCCGAAATCAAGCAGAGCCCATGGCGCATGTTCTCGACTTGATCCGCATCCGAAATTTGGGCCAGTACATACAAGTATCTTGGATTTCCGGTATGGCTCCTGGTTTAGGACAAAGTCGGCGTTCTCCTTGTCAGTCCCAGGTTCGTAACGCCATGCATGGAAGAGGGCGGAACCTAGACCAGAGCGCTTAATGGTCTTCAAGAATTGTTTTGGGATGATAGCGTCCGTATCGATATTTGCAACGTCCATTGGGGCGACATATCCTCGCAGCGTCTCGAACTTGAGCATGCCCGCAGATGCGGAAGATGGTGCGGAGCTTGAAGGGTGCGAAACAGTGTCGGCAGGCGCGTCAATGATGCGGTCCAGATCATCATCACTGGTGATATCTTCTACATGTGCGGCGAGCTCAACCCTCGGAGATGACTTGGTGGGAGATGTGGAGGGAGGCGCAATTTTGCGAACATCGGCAAGGTTCCCGACAATTGCTGCGGCAGCGGCCATAACAGGAGACATCAGGTGTGTTCGTCCACCGGCCCCCTGACGACCTTCAAAGTTGCGATTTGAGGTACTGGCGCAGCGTTCGCCAGGTGAAAGGATATCGGGATTCATTCCAAGACACATAGAGCAGCCAGCCTCTCTCCATTCGAAACCTGCATCAGTGAAGATCTTATCAAGGCCTTCAGCTTCAGCTTGTTGCTTTACGAGGCCAGATCCGGGAACAATCATAGCGCGCTTAAGGTTCTTCGCAATATTTTTACCTTCGACGATGCGAGCTGCGGCGCGGAGGTCTTCGATACGGGCATTCGTGCATGAACCGATGAAGATCTTATCCAGGGAAATCTCCTGCATAGGGGTGCCAGCAGTCAAACCCATATACTTCAGTGCTCGCTTGCAAGCCTCCTTCTTCACCTCGTCCTGGAAGTCATCAGGTCCGGGGACGACTCCAGTAATGGGGACAACATCTTGTGGCGAGGTGCCCCAGGAGACTGTTGGAGCAATGTCCTTGCTATCGATGAAGACCTCAATGTCGTACTTAGCATCGTCGTCGGATTTCAGGCTAAGCCAGTAGTTGACAGCCTTCCTCCACTCAGGGCTGTCCGGTTTCGGGGCGAGCGGTCGGCCCTTCAGGTACTCGATAGTAGTTTGGTCTGGTGCGACCATCCCCGCTCTTGCACCGGCCTCGATTGACATGTTACATATTGACATGCGGGCTTCCATGCTTAGTCCTCGGATTGCGGATCCGCAGAATTCTATGACAGCACCGGTCCCTCCTGCCGTTCCGATAACTCCGATGACGTGAAGTATGATGTCCTTGCTACTGACTCCTGGTGCCAATTCTCCGTCGACCTGCACCTTCATGTTTTTACTTCGCTGAGTGATCAAGGTCTGAGTGGCGAGGACATGCTCGACCTCACTCGTGCCGATGCCAAATGCCAGAGCGCCGAAAGCGCCATGTGTAGAGGTATGGCTGTCACCACAGACTACTGTTGTTCCAGGCAAAGTGAACCCTTGCTCAGGGCCGATAATGTGCACGATGCCCTGTCGCTTGTCTGAGAGACCAAAGTATGTGAGGTCGAATGCCTTGACGTTCTCCTCAAGGGTCATGCATTGCGTCCTTGAATCTGCCTCGTCGATGAACTTTTCGGTCGTGGTGAGGTTCTTCCGTGATGCAGTGGGAATGTTCTTGCAGCACGTCAGCATCTGAGATAACCGAACAAGAGATCTAGGGTCCGCATACGTGGTCAACCGTCGCGAGGGTACAATCGGGCCTCCGCACTTTTCGGGACGCGTTCCGGAGTCCTTCGAATGCTTGCTGTGCATCATGTCAGCACTTAGGGAGGATCGACTTGGTTCCGAGGCTCTCGTACCGGCGATGTCACCTCGTGGACGAGATGTCGGTCTGCCCAGCTGTCAGTGAAGATGATGAAGGAAACACAGTAGGCGGCCCACCGATATATAGTAGAATGGTTCCATCTTCGTTCTCCTCGACGATGTGGTCCTGGAAGACCTTGTCGTATAGAGTCTGAGGAGGTTTCACAACAGACGGCATGGTGCGTGTCGAGACGCTAAGTGGCACAAGATGGGGTCAATTGGGAAGATAGATATTTGAATATGAGGGTAGATAGACGCAAGTAAAAAGGGAAAGTCAGAGGCGGAGTCCTGCAGATTGAAATGGGGAGTTGTGGAACGTAAAATAGCTGAAGGTGAAGGGAACAGACGATTCCAGCCCCGAGATCGGAGTGCTCTGAGGGGTCGAATCGAGTGCTTCTGGTTACGGGCGCTCGGCTAGTGGAGGGAGGAGGCAAAGCTGCAGTGGCAAAACAGATACCGAGATTTGTGGCCGTGCCTTACCTGGAGAATTATAGCTCGATATCTGATGCTAATATTTGACAGTTTTAATATGGGTGCACCTCCTGTGATTGCCATTCCTGATGACAATCGTCAGGCTGTTCTCAGGCAGAGGAGCTCAATGACAGCTTACCCCGCGTTGCTCGTGCCCAAAGCTTGCCCCGCCAAACCCATCATTCAAATGTCCAATGCTGTAATGCCCGCCTTCTGATTGGCCCCCCCAAAAAGCAACGTTCTTGAACATTAGTACTTCTCCAATTACCGGGCGATCCTATTGCATATAATTCAGGTCACCATATCTTGCAACGAACGCTTCCGATGTCTATCCGACTCCTCACCAGTTGTCTTGCGTGAAGACCAGTAACGCCATGCGATGCCGAATAAACAAACCCAAAAAGCCAACCGCTGTCTGAAACGCCAATAGTCCCAATGCTAGTCTATCCTCCCGCATTGGCCCAAACCAAACGAGCCATAGGTTGATAAGGGTAAAGTTAGAGGATGACACCACTTCTCCCTTCTCGTTGGTTTCAATATCCAGTAGCCGAAGCCGGTGCAGTATCTTTAGAGCCTCCGCTATCGGTCGACTGAGTGGTTTCTTAAACTCCACTCGTGAGCATTCTAATAAGCCCGTCCGAGCGTTGAAACGGGGGAGCCGATGTCGGGGGCAAGGAACGATGTGGAATAGCTGGGGTGCCGAGTAGATGAAATTGAACCCTTGAGGAAGGAGGAGCAGGATTAGCGTTTTGCTGAAGTGGCCGAGGATCCCATCGACGGCGAAGACCATGCCCGCGAAGTAGCAGTACGTGTCGCCCACGAAAACCTTCGCGGGGTACCAGTTGTGCTTCAAAAGAGCTAGTGACACGCCAATGAAAGGAAGTAAGAGGTACAGAGAAAAGAGATGCGAGTCCGTCGCCGGATGCGGATAGGGTGCGAACGGTGATAGATACAGGGCATCGTTGAAGACGATCAATAGTGCTATGACCAGGGACTGGGCGACTTCGATCCCGTTGATGCCGGCGAGGATATTGATACTGTTCGCGGAAAAGATGGACATTAATGCCATGTAGACGTAGTACAACCAACCTTCATGCACCCATATTAGTATCATCTCACGCAAAAAGCAGGATTTCAACTCGTACCAAGGTCGAACAGCTCCCCGAGATAGGGTCTCAGGGGCGTGGGAACCACCATCTGGGTAACCCCAAAGTCCACGAAGTAGACGATGAGCATGGGAATGGCGGCGACGGCCGGAATCAAGACCTTGTGCCGCCATCTAATATCGAAGAGGTCGTCACCGATACCAAGTGAGATTATGCATTGGAGGGAAAGCACGGCCGAAAGGTAGGATGCAAGCTAACGCTATTGTTAGTGGTGTACACTTCGGCAAGCGATGACAGTACTTTGCTGTGAGGGAATTTGTGCAGAAGTCTTCCCGTTTCGACCTGCTGTAGCTCTTCCATGACATCTCGATTTCCTCCACCGGAAGTGGCAGCTACGATATCTTTGTAGAAGGGCCAAGGAATAAATATAATAATGATGAAGAGATATACAACAGCACAAACTGCTCCCATGGTCTCCGGGCTGTGTCATGTGAGCGATGGCCAAGTTGGGAAGGTAGTTTGCCATACATTTCTGATTGCTTGAGCTTGCACATGTCTCTTCCCTTGAAACCCCTCCGTACGAAGGCATCCCCAAGCCATCGTATTAGAGCATAGCATGATGCGAAAGCCAGTCCGCTAAAAGCAATGGACGCGATCAGTGGCTCGCCGTCGCCCTGGAAGGTGTTGATCAGAATTCCGAAACACGCAAACGATAAGGAAAGAAGAGAATAAACTTCCGTCCGACTGAGGGCAGTCGACATGGCGGAAGAATGAGTGAATGAGCAAACGAGTGGTGTCGTGGCTATGATGCAACTGCCTCTGCCTCTGCCTGCCTGGTGTTGGTTTGCAAGGTGTCCGCTCCGCCCGCCGAGCTTCGTCAAGTCTTCCACCTAACCCGAAACGACGAAGCCGCTCACGAGCAGTGTATTGGCAGCAACAAAATGGATGGCGGCAACACCCACAACGCCAGAGATGGCGAGCTCGATCCTATCCAGCTAGGCTTGGACGCTGTCAACCACCGCCTCGTGCGTCCGAGTTTCTTGAAGAACCTGTCGCCGTCCCGGCTGCCGTCACAGGCCGCCTCCGACTCCTCACTCTCGCCTGGCGAAGCCCCACACGGTGAAGCACGGGGCTCCTTTGGGCCTCCATCCCATCATCGCCATAGCCATCTCAACCTCGCTGTCTCCTTCGACGATAGCCCTGATGAAGTCGATCTCACCTCTCCCTTGATCCTGGATCCATGCGCTGATGGCGATAGCACGAACATAGGCCAGCGCATTCAACAGCAGCTTGAATTAGGTTTCGTTGGAGCCCGTAAAGCCTACGCGAAAATGGCATCAGACCGCAACTTCCAGACCTTTTCGCATGGCCATCAAGATCTTGTTTTGGCTGTAGACTTCAATTATTTTGGCACGCGCATGGTTACCGCGAGTTCGGACCACCGCCTCAAGGTTTGGGATAAAAAGGACGATTCTTGGACGTTGGTGGAGAGCTGGAAGGCGCATGATGCAGAGATTGTCGATGTGAGTACCACCTTTCTTTTATCCAATCCTCAGCCCTGGCTTGGAGCTGCAACCCTGGTTTGTGCATGGTTTTATTCGCCACACTCATCCTCCTCGTATAAATATCTCTAACCTCTACCAGGTCAAGTGGAATGGCCCATTTATGGGCGAAGTCGTGGGCAGCATTGGTGAAGATGGGCGCTTCAAGCTCTGGCAAGAAGACGTCACAGAAGTTCCAATGTCAGGCAGACGCTTCAAGTTGGTTACCAATCTTGGATCGCAAACGAGCGCTCCGTTCATGTCTTTGGATTTTAAGAACATCATGCAGGAAACCTGGCTTGCCCTTATCACGAGGGATGGCCGCTTGAGTGTGTACGAGCCTGTTGACCAAAGCAGTCTTAATGAGTGGTCTCTATTGGCAGAGCATTGGGTTTGCCAGGGTAATCCGCCAGAGCGCCAAGAAGAAGTTGGATTCAAAGTTGTGTTCCATAAGGAAAAGCTGCCGTGTTGGACCGCCATCATGGCTGGGCTGGACCGAAAATCGCTTTCGCTCGCAGTCGCGGCCATGAAAAACGTTCTGATTTTCAGAACCGATAAAGCTAAGCGCTTCTATCTTGTAGCAGAATTGAAAGGAGCTCGCCAGATCATTCGTGATTTGGCCTGGGCCAACGGCTCCATGAGAGGATACGATGTTCTTGCTACAGCAAGCAAGGACGGCGCTATTCGCATTTACGAGCTGTCAACGCCTCGCTCGGACAAGTCGGGTTCTACCGCGGGAACGTCTTCTACTTCGACAATCACCGACACTGTCTCTTCACCGCAACCCAGCAGGCCAAGGAAGAACGCTCCGTCGGGTATCGGTGCAGGACTGGCCGGAGCATCGAAGGCCCCTGATAACAGTCATGACCACGATCAACATCCTGGACGCATCAAGCAGGTTGTCAAGTTGGTGGATGAGCTCACCAATCATCACGGCGCGGTCTGGCGGGTCGCCTTCTCTCAGATGGGTAAGTTTGACGGTTTTGAAATACACTATAATTGTATTAATTGTTCCTTCAGGAGATCTCTTAGTCTCCACTGGGGATGACGCTTCTATCCGAACATGGAAGAAGGCGGTCAATGGACACTGGGCAGAGTATGCCGAGATCGATGCTGCTCGCGATTACTAAGTCCACATGGCTTTTGATGGGTAAGGCACGCTTGGGAATTGGCGTTTTGGATATGGTTTGCGTTTGGTGTGGTTCTCTGGAAACGGAGTTTAGATATATGGGGCATTCTGATTTCCACCTTGGCGTCGAAATCACACTGCATAACAGATACCCTCCGAGAAATCCTCGATACGGTGATTATCGAGCTGATGTGATCTGCTCGTTGACAGAGCACATTACCAAGAATCGAAACATTTTCAATTACAGCACCGAGTCCACGCAATTGGCTCGTGCTGGCTGTATGCCTCCCGTGGCATCTCAATTCTTCGAAATCTTTTGCAGTTTCTCAATTGGTTTGCTTGCTGATATGCTACTAGGCCCTCTTACTCCACGTTGGGCAAAGTTGAGGTGGAATATGGACAGCACGTGACCCGAAATTCCTAAGGCGTCCTCATGCCAGCCACAGCGCATTCCTTCTCGCCTCTTATATTTCATGTAACGTCATCAGATATTTCTCTACTTAAAACCTGCAAACAGAAAACGAGTCTCGTAGTTTGGGCCTCTGTTGAGCTCCGTGACGATTTGCCCTTCACCGCAGCTCGTTCGCTCCTCATGGAGTCCCTTCCTGGCTTTCCTCAGAACAAAAGATGCGCTATGCACTTCCATCAATCCCCCTCCGAAAACTCTATTACCGCCCAATTTCCCGACCCGAAGACTTGTCGCCTCTCCCCAAGCAATATCAGCATCCTCACCCATCACACGCCTGAAACGCTAGACGAAGCACACGCTATATCTTCCACACCTCCTCCAACTCTACCTCATCATGCCAAAACTCCATCCCAAATCCGACAACCACTACCGCGCTCGCAATCCTCCAGCTCGTGGATGGAGATCCGAAATGGTCCAACCCCAAAGAAAGAACCTCGTTCACGAAGGACCAAGTTTGCGACAATAATCACAGATGCCACTGAAGATCATCCAGCGTTCGAAAGCGATGCTTTCGCAGTCCAGATGCCAACGACCCGCGAGCCCATTATTGACACCCCGCCCTCACCAGCTTTTCGAGTGAAAATGCCGAACCGGAGTAAAGCGCAAGTCGAGGCTTATCAAACGTACAATGAGAAGGCGAAAAGGGATGCGAAGAGGTTATATAAGAAAGAGTGTATACCGACCAAAGTCGTGAGTTGTGATTACGCGTATGCGAGTGGACCTGCGCAGACGTCGAACCCAAATCCTCTACCCTTGGAACTGACTGTTTCACCCACGTCATCATCGCCGACTTTCTCACCTGGTGCATTCCCAGCAAGTCCATCCGTCCCCCAGCATCAACGGACACAACTTAATGTCAATCATCTCCGTCATGTTTCTGGCCCACGATCGATCAGCGATCCGAGCAACATCCTTATTCCGCGCAAACCTATCGGTCTAGGCAACACGACATCCCGCCGTCGTAGGTACCGCTACCAAGAGCAGAGAGCAGACGTTGAAGCCGGCGCCTCTTGCTCCTCACCATCTCCCTTCCCAGACAAGATCAAAGTCCGGATTAAACCAAAGGCAAGTGTCACTGAGGCGGACCGGCTTCAGAAGGAGAGTTGGTGGGGACTATATGAACGACCCTTACCCACTCGCACAAAGTCTGAAAAGTCTTACTCGTCGACAACGACGTCCTTCTCAGCATCCCCGACGAAAGCGGTGTTTGGGTACACGACCAAAGACATCGTAGGCACTCTTGCTGCCACAACTTCTGCTAAAACTACTCCTACCATGGCAGATAAGGAGACGACAGCAAAATCGAAATCCCCATCCAGGAGTACTTTGACAAGCAGGCTGGCATGGCTACGTCCCGCAGGGCCGAGAGTGAATAAACCGGCCGCAGCTCACAATTCCGACCTAAGTATACCAACTGCGACAACAACGGCGTATGTAGATCCATTTGTTCTTCATGCTACGCCTCTGCCCACTCATGCCAAAACACAGACCTCATCTCGCCCGAATTTGCCAAAGAAAATCATCCACGTCCACGCTCATCCTCCAGTCCAGAAACCAGAGAAAGGCAAATTCGAAACTGGTCTTGCGCAAGTGAAAGGATTGACGATACTGATTGTCAAGCTTTGTATTTTTATTTATTTGCTCGTTGGACTGTACTTTGTGTTGGATGCGATAAGGGAGGCTATGCATGCTTTTGGAGCTCCGTTTCGAGCCATCAAGATGGTTGGAAGGTATATTTGGATTGGGAGTATATGGGTTGCGAAGGTCATGGCTAAGGGGTGGGGGAGATGGGGTATTAAGGTTGTGATGAGGGGGGGTTGGAGGTAGAGGTGGTGGTAGGTATTGTGGAGATTTGGGGGTGGTTCTAATGAGGGATGTAAGACTGAAGGTTAGGTAGCGGTGATATTGCATTTAGAGTGTGTCTGGAATATAAATGTTGATGGATGCCACAGAGTTTTAGAGAGTATGCCTGGCCAATTAGGAAGTGAGCAATGGGAGATACGGAATAGCGTGATATAGAGGTACCGCCTCGTTTCATCTCCGGTGGGATACTCCAAAATACGTCGCTTCCAACACCCTTCCTCTACAAAAAGTTTTATGGCTCCGCGTCAAAATATTCTCATTAGGTCGTGTTTTCACGGAGATGCTTGCGACAATACTGTCATCGCCGGAAAAGAGTGAGAGAGCCGAATTGCAGGACCTTCGCTGTAACGAGTTTGGGGACATATCGTATCACGCAAACATTCGTGCCGTCTTGACTTGGTTTCATGATGTTCAGATCATGGCTTTCATTTACGACTGTGAATTTCTTCAAGAGGCAGAGACGTATAAAAACTTGCTTGACATGATCCCTCGCATGGTTCGAGAGGAATCAGGTTCAAGGCCATGGGCATCTGAGTTCATAAGACGCACGTGTGTACTTTGATGCTCCGACTGTAATAATGGTCCTGAGCCTTTTGATGCTGCGAAGCGGCTCTCGAGTCAAGATGAACTCCAATGATGAAGAGTTCTTACGGCTAGGCCAGAACATTCCTCCCGGGTTATTTGAGAGTTTCTGTTCAGCGGTGTAACATTTACGAATCCCTAGGGCGCGCATTAGGCTTTGAGATGCGCAATAAATGTAACATAAATAATGAACCTCCTGCTTCTGTATCTTTATCAACCGAACAGGTCCAACCACAATAGAAAAGGGACGAGTCACAACCCCCGTCCAAGAAGAACGCCGAGTCAATATTTCCCATTAGCTTCGAAGCAGCTATTTCTCCCACACCAAGCACAGCATTCCTGGTATTGGCCTTGTTTGCGTCCGTGGGCTCGATAGAGGTGACAAGGTTGTATTGTTTAGAAATATGCCTGTACCAATGGTCAGCCAGAAGTGTGAGAATGAGCCGGAGAGGTATTGATTTGTGGGGATTGAAAATGTGAGGGGATTTTATGAATGGGGAGCTGAGGCTGATGCTTGATGCCAGGGAGGTGAAGGTGAAGAATTTAAGGTAAGATAAAGAGAGTGGCACATAACGATACGGCTGATAGGTGATGGCAAGTAAAATTCTGCTTGTCCCCTTCTCATTGGTGTTCGTTTCTTTTGCCGTTATTAATATCTGCGTCTTCTTATCCTGAACACTTCATATGTCCTACATTGTCATATCCCACCTTTGTCCACGTGGCCATGCTACCCAGGCTCCACGCGATGCTCACAATACTTACAATAGTATTGGGTGAACCTTCGATGTGGGATCTCATTTTAAAACTTTATTATTTTCTTCTAGCATAACGCTAGCCGACCTTATTGGTCCAGAAAGACACAGGAAAGAATCGCAAATCGTATGATGGAAAAATTAAGTCAGTCATGGTTCATAATGAGCCTGAGCAAATTAATTCCGATCACTTGAAATCATTGCGCTTGACAGAGCTGTGGAAGTACGCCTCACTATTTATGAACGGGGAACTTGATGAGGTAATTGGAGGCCTCAAGGAATCACATGGCTGGGAGATGGATTACTACGGTATCTGGCACACTGCTATTTACCGCTTTCTAGTTAATTGCGTACTTAAGCCGCTACTCACTTCCTCCTACCACATTTTAACTTCTAAGTACGATCCAAAACTTATTCATAATCCTTCATTATCCTTTATTCAAACTACGTGATTCAAATAAACTCTTAATATCAGTCTTAACCATGGAACTACTACCAAAGGGTTCACCGTCAGGTCCTCCCAGCTTGGTATACATACTGTCACCCTCACCCAACATCGATGCTCCACTGAGTCAGATAACGTCAAGACCATACTCCGTTGCATGGTTCTCCGCTGTCGTCACCATCCTTCATGATCGCGGTGACTACAAAGATGACGCCCAATTCTTCGTCACCAAATACCTGAAGCCTAACCGCAGGGCTAGAATGTTCGAAGTCTGTAATGAAGATATGGCCGAGTTCTCGAGGCGTTACCAACGGGTGAGCGACTTGATGGTATCTGAGCATCCAAAGTTCTTGGACGAAGTGGATAGGTTGTGCGAGCAGTATAAGTATATGTGGGCGAGGACGGTTTTCCCTGGTAAGTGCAAAAAAGTAGCTCATGCAGTCACCTTCATTGAAGCAAGGTTAACTTCCAGATACAGTCAAGAATCCTGAGCCGAACGTGGTCGATGTCGAAATCAAGCGGAATGACGAATGTATGCCTAACAAGAAAACGGCCTCTCCGAGCCCACTCGACCTCATAATGCAAGCTGAAGCACCGAAAGCCGATATCTGGAGATGTCGACAGCCATCTAGCCTACCAGCGCCTGAAGACAACGGGTTTGATTTCACAGTCAGTATTTCGAAATCCAAGACATCTCGATATTCTTCCGTCAACTTCTCAAGCGACAATAATCCAAATTTGACGGACGACTAATGGCGCATGGCGATCACGTTGCTGATGGTGCGATAGATCAGTCACCTTTGGAGGGCGGATATAATAACTCTGCAAGATTGGGTTTGATTACCATATTTTTATCTGAGTATCATTTTGAACTATGGACATTTGTGGCAAAAATCATTGGCCGCGGTTACAGATGGAGTTAGTGACGGTACGAACAATGTGACCTCACATGATCAATGAGGCGTGAAACTATCGATGGAAGTGGGACTGGCATTCCTCACAAAATATGTTGATGGCTTTGCACCATAAAACTGACATCAATATGAACAGTGACTTTTCCTCATGCGTTTGCACTCTGCCTCATAAATTAGCCTATCGCAAGCTTGTGCTCCACAAAGGCTCAAAATAAGATTTACAACGCCACGTTCTCAACCACGATGCCGAGATTTTGCCCAACCGAGTGGCTGGCCTACCTTGTCGCCATGGTGAAGAAAGCCGGCAGCTACCAAGAACAAATAAAATGGCTGGGGACCGAATACCTCAAACAGTACGCCGATATCGTTCTCTTCGAGATCAAGGACTTACAAGCATGTGTTAAGTGCACGAAGGAAATGCTCGCCCACTTGCGGCATAAGGATCGGTATTCGCTTTTCCACGACTTGTAGACGATGCACCGGAATGTTACGAAGGGGATCTACATGATGACAGCAATTTCAGAAGGCAAAAGCGAGCTAGGTGAGTCAAGATCTACCTCCAAGAGTTCCAGCATCGACCACGGCGCTAACTGTGACTTAGTCGAAGAACTCTTCTGAGAGCCCAAAAAAATCGACTATGAACAACGGCTCTCCAACTTCGACTTCAGCTGCATGTACGAAGTGGGTGGAAAATCTTCCCAGAATGGCAACTCGGTATCGGATATCCTCAATTTGACTATCCCCTTTTCGTTCCTTGGAAGTTCAGTCAACCGAATCAGTCAGATGGTATATCGTTTGATAACTTCGTCACGATATCAAGACATATCAAGGACAATATTATCAAGATCTTAGCGAAGGATCTGAGAGTGATGAATGCGACGGACTTCGCCTTTCCATGGAGGGTCGGTGAAGGGGCTACGTGTAATTTCACCGGGCGTTGAGATGGGGATAATTTGATAGCGAGGTTGAATCGACGTTTGACGAATACACTATGCAAGAGTTTGGCAATGGAGACGAGTTGACAAATTCGAAATTACGAAACGGTACGTATATGATGGTGGAAGATGGAGCGGTGCAGGAACAGTGGCGGTCATAGAATCCACGTTCGTTACTGTTTGGATAAAGCAAAGAAGCGGAGCTCCAGTTAGATCGGGTACGTTAGGGTGTCTTCTTGGGGAATGTCCTTCTCGATACTCACATAGTTCCATTGTATTTGACAGGGAATAGGCATATGGAAGGCACTTACCAAATCGGTGATGTAGACTGGAGTTTGTGCGTGTACACAGTGATGCACATAGCACATCAGCGTTGTGATCGAATGTTATCGCAGATTGGAGGCAGAATACGCGATCGATTAAAAATTACTGTGTAAACATATGAGCGTATATAATCAGGTTCTAGTATAGCAACATACTAGAAACATTCCCAACTTCCCGCTTACTTATTTCGAGTCCTGTTTAACTTTACTCCCATCTCCACATCCATTCAGACACCCACCATCACACTCCCAAAGCACAATCCCCATCATCTCCAACAATGGCTTCGAAGAAATATTCTCTATTCTGGCTCTCCACCTTCGCCGATCGCGCCAAATCCTACCCAGAGATCTCAAATGAAGTAACCTGACTCACCAAAAATTTGATCATCCCAAATGCCAACAAACTAGCCTTCGAAATCAAGAAGTGAGACAAAGAGATTTTCCTCGACTGCGAGAAGCTGATAATCGACCGTTTGGAATGGTATGCTTGTCGTGAAAATGTAGTTTTCGAAGAGGTTTATCCCATAAAGATGATTGTGCGGGATCTGAAATGGAATTTTGGAGGTAAGCCAAACGCTAGTTCTCAAGCAGAGGGGAGTGACTTGTGCGGTTTAGCCGAGCTATTTGAAAGAACCATGGGGATTATGAGTGATGCGACAGATTAGAGACGAAATTTAATAAGTTCGAGTTTCCTAACCCGGATGGACCGTGGGGAACATTCTGGCAGAAGGTCACTCTCATGTCGAAGGCGAGGCAGTTCATATTCCTGGCTTGGGAGATTTGTTGTCTGGAGGAGCCGCAGGGTGTGATTTACTAGCACTACCTTCGCTTCTTCGAAGCAGTCCAGAAAGATATCCTCGACATTGTACTCAAAGACGAGAGGGCATTGGCGAAGATGTGAGGAGAGAACGGTATGGTTGAACAAGAGAGGAAGGAAGAAAAGCGGACGAAGAAAGACAGCGATTTTGGACACTAGAGAACTTTATGACGCAGGAATTAGTCCAATGCCTAGCTCAACAGAAGATGGGACAATACACGCCTGTGAGTGGCTGATGTAGAGGTGGAAGTTAGGCAGCAAGAGGAGCAGATGTACAATAGGAATACCACATTCATAATGGAGATGTGACGATAATGGCTTGTACATATTGAATAACAGCTGGGCGCATGATTGAATTTTGGCATTAAGAATGGACCAGCTCAAACAAACTTAGGTGCAATGAAATCAGGTAACCGTCAAGGCAGTTCAATTCCGATGTCAACTTCACTTGCCCACCATATCAATCTCGTATACCAACCCGATATGGAGAGTGGTAGTAGGTAGGGTTGGCTGGGTCGGATGAAGAGCTTCGGTGTCTGGAATCGAAGTATTTGGAGCAATTTTGGGTATTCATAGGCTGTAAAAAGGTGGTGTTTCTGCAATAGGAGAATGTGTGAGGCTAGAATTACCATTAAGGCGCCTACATACAAACACCCATCGTCCACCAAGTGAAAAGGAATATGAAGACTAATAGGAGATAATAACATTTCTAGCCAAAAAAAAAATTATATTACCACGAAAATCGCGAAAAGTTTGGTACCAGTATTTTTGACTTCATCTCCACCTCTTCGCTACATTACCGGCAGGAAGAGACTCCATTCCTGGGACGAAACTAGGTACCTTTGCTCTCATACTTCCACCCTTCACGAAAAGGGGAAATAAAGTGGACTGCTGTGGGCATATACGAGACTCAAACTCCTACGTTTACTAGTCTGCGTCCATCCAACCTCTGAGCACGGGTACCGTTCACACGTCGACCAGCATGTTAGCAAATTCGCAGAATCGTTAAAAATATATATAAGGCGATATTTTGAGGGTTGTAGGACAATTTTTTGTAAATTGACTTATCGCTTTATATGTTAGTCAATCTCGCTGAAAGGGTCAACATCTCCCTAGATAAGGGTTGAAAGAGGAGGATTACGGCTCGGAGAAGTGGAACTTACGGTAATGCTTATAATCAGCGGCACCATTCCTCGTCTGGCAGTGAAAGATGACCGGAGAGATATAATACACCCACTTGGCGGTTGTTGAAGACAAGGTTTGAGTATACTCTAGAGAGGGTTTTGGCTGCAATACGAAGGCGTACTGAGAGGGGAATATCAAAGGGCGAGATTGAGAGACGAAGACTAAGGAAGAAAATCAAGAAAAGAAGATCAAAAAGAAGGAGACTCAAAGAAGGCGGTGAAGGGGAAAAGATCGAGGTTGAATATCAAGAATGGAATATCGAGTGTGGAATTCCAGGGGGAAGATAACAAGGTAAAGTCCAAAGCCGTATTTTAAAAGCCCTTTTTTTCCACCACGTTCCATTTCATGCTAGCTATTCTCTGCGGCTTGGACACCTAAGAGTATCATGATTGAAAATCTTATATTGAATGTATACTCAATCCTTATTTTCGAACTTCAAACCACTCTCCTGCCTCACGGCACCATACACACTCGGGATGTCTCCCTTGTCACCCAAATGCTCTTTTACCTTCACCAAGTGCGCATCACCGACCTGCAACGCTGGCATATTCGTTCCTGTCTTCTCCGCTAAATCAAGTGCATGCCTCGCATCCTTCCTTGCCAAATCTACATGGAAAAGTGGCTCATCTCTCTTGTAGTAATCTCCGGCCAACATTCGCGCTGAGTATGCGGCATATGGACCAGGGAACATGGTCTCAATCCAGGCATGTAAATTATCAGTTCCAAGGCCAGACTTTTCTGCAAGGGCGTGGCCTTCAGAGAGGGCTTCGACCATGTTGAGAATAAAGGTGTTGCCGATAACTTTGAGCAGGGTTGCATTGCCAGCCGGCTGGTCAGGGAAGTCGATGTCGGCACGTCCAACTACGCCTTTCGTATACGGCTTCACCTTCTCGACTGAAGCCTTTGAACCTGCGAGAACGCACACGAGAGAACCAGCATCTGCCATTGCAGGTGCACCAAATACTGAGATGGGAGTTTAGCTTCAGCGGGTAAATAGAAAAGGGAAAAGTTACCTGGCATCCCAACAAACTCGGCCCCATTCGACACGAGCCTCTTCTCCAAAGCATTCGTTGTATCAGGATGCACAGTCGAGCAATCAACGACCAACTTCCCCGTGACATCCTGATCTAGGATCACGTTCACAGCTCCATTAACGGCCGCATCGTCCCCTAAACAGATGAAAATGATGTCCGAGCACTTTACAACTTCATTGATGGTCTCGATCACAGTCGTCTTGTCTGTTCCAAGCTTTGCGGAGAGGTCATCTGCCCGCCTTTTGGTCCGATTCCAGAGAATCAAGGGCTTGTCGAGGTTTCCTTTTTCCACGAGGTTCTTACACATGCCCTGCACTGACGTCAGTGGATACGGAATGAGGCGCACTTGGCACACTTTACCCTGCCCATGTTGCCGAGGCCAATCCATGCGAGTTGGGGTGCCATGTTGAAGTTGTCTTATTCCTGCAGAGCAATTGAATCTATGAACCGAATATATATATCACCCAGACCTCTGTTTGATGTGCAAGAGTCTTAATAATACACCCGATTTATGACGCATGAGAGACGGCGCATTCTCGGGGCTAAGCTCACGGGCTGACATCGGCTAAAAACTAACATCTTATCAGCTCTACCTGACGGAGCAGGAGCTTGCCGTATACTCATGCGCCTAGGTAGTCCAACGGTCACATGCGCCCCACATAATTTGCCACCTAACCAGTAAGTCTCCGAGAGATGGCAAAACTTCAACACCATGAGGAGTCAGATGTTGTATAGGCTCATTTTAGACGTAGATTAAAGTATTATAGTACAATTAGCCATAGAAATCATTGTTCCCACGGCTGCGTATGCATTGGTGAAGCTTTTTCTTAAAGTCCCGGCATTCCCTGTCAACAAGGGCCTGATCAAGGCTGTTCCAGCAAGTGCGAAGCTTCTCCTTGATAGCCTCTCTAGCCAGAGAGTTGACGTGAGCTGTAACTCTTAAAGCTTTAACATCATCCTTTAGAGGCTCCCAGATCCTCTCTATCTTGTTAAGATCTGGCGATAGAGCTGGCCAATCAACCACATAGACACCTAGGTATTTCTGCCTCTCCTCAACAGCTAGCCGTTTAGCCTTGATATGCGACGGCGCGTTGTCTTTAATAATATATACTGGCCGGCCAGTAGCTTCGTGAATCTCCTTCGCCCAGGGATATAGCTTTGGATAGAGAATAGTCTCTTGATAACGTATCCAATCTATTCCGCCTTTGCTTCGCTCGCCACGAGTCTCTTTCTCATATTTGAACTCCCAGTTAGGTCGACGTTTGGCACGACGTCGGCCAGAAGGTAGAGGATCTGTACGATTGAGGCGTTGATTGTTAGCGTCTATCTCTCTGAGCACACCGTGTTCGTACGTGCTAGGTACTCTAGCCAACTCTCTCTGCATTGTTTGAACGCCTGCATGTCGCTCATTATTATCCTTCATAGTTTGTTCAAGCGCTCTCCGTTCATCTTCAGTTTCTGGCTCCCATATGTGGAAGGAGCCTGGGCCAAATCCTTCACAGATTGCCCCCCAAAACATAACCTGGTGGAAGGTGTTGGCAGGCGGCCTTGAGTGTTTAAAAGCGTTATCTCCTTTCTTCATAGAGACCTTCTGCCGTTTCCGATGGTGATCATTTTCAACAGACATCTCATCAGAAAAGATGAAGATTGCTCCAATCTGAAGCTTGCCCAACGCCCACTCACAGAAGACAACTCTGTACTGCCGATGGGCCTCATCAAGCTCGAGCTTCTGTGGTGGGACTCGCTTCACAATCTCTGACTCCTTCAGCACGTTAAAACCAGTAGAATAAGGTATCCTCGCGTGCTCTTGATCCTCAACAATATGTATAACCCTTCTCCAAGGCATATCTTCATGCTCAGCGTCTTGAGTTGCCGTCCGCTCAAGGGCCTCCTGCACCGCAGAGCCTTCGGGGAAGCGTTCAGGGTGTCGTCGATCGGTCGAATCTTCAAGGTGTTCAAGAAGGAGAGGCAGGCTGAGGTTGGTAGGATCTAATTGAGCGCGCTCGACAGTTCGATTGGAGAAGAGGCGTACACCATCGGGTGAACAGTTGGCCAGCTTCTCTGAGATTTCTGTCCATCCGTAGCCTTCACAGCGAAGAGTAACAATAGCTGCACGCGTAGGTAAATCAATTTGATGAACATGAGGCATGTTGCGGCATAAAAAGGTTGAAATTCGCTAACAAAATCTCTACTTTTGATGCCAGAGTGTGGTTGAAGTTCTTGCCAAGAACTCTGAACTGCTCCTGCACGTGACCGTCGGACTAGTTGACTTTGCTGTGCTGAACGAGTATGCAATTCACCCACCACACCGCATCCAAAATACTCGCTCGCCCCATGCCCCAGACATACAATCTTCACTCTATTATGAAGCATGATCATCGGCCAGAAAGCCTCGTGCTGGGCCTTGGGCAGAAATCCAGCGAAAGTGAGCGAATCTTGACTCAGACTACCTTCAGAAAGCTCTACTGACCAATTGCATGTGAAGATTCACCCCAAATACGATAGCATTTGTCAGCTTCACAGCCCTAGTCACACCTCACCCTTCTCTACGACTACCTCCAGTTACGCGTTGGGCATCGAGTCAATCCGCAATGGCAAATTGAGCTCCGCTAAAGAACGCCAACGCGCGGAACGCAACCAATTGATCAAGTCCCTCAAAGAATCACCCGGCAAACGCGATGCAAGAAACTTCCTCAAGCACTTCGATACCCCAAAGAAGACCGAACCTATCCTTACTCCGAGACTGGAGCGAGCCGTGAGCGATCGTATCAAGCAGGCACACCACAATGAGTGGAGGCTGAATAAGACGGGCGTGAATTTGGGAAATCTGTATGAGCCTACGAAGGCCATCCAGGAGAGCCCGGTGTTTGCACATGAGCCGTTGACAGACCAACGTAGCACGGAGAATGTCGAGCCGTTGCATATTGCGTTGGTCAAGCTTCGGCAGCCGCAAATTCTGGATGACCAAACGTTGGGAGGAATTGCTTTGACGCTTAGTCAGATGGTGAGGTTGGGATTGAATATTGCGGTTGTAGTTGATTGCGACGAGGATGTTACCCCAGATACACTGGAGTTAACACCAACATGGGAAGAGACCGTTCGTGAGCAAGCTGCTCGCATTGTGGATGCTCTGGAAGAATTCAACGAACCGGGTGCCTTCGAAGTAGACCAATCATTGAGCTACTCTGAAGTAGATACCGAAATCCCGAGTACCGTTCAAATTCGAGGATGTGTCGAGGTGAAGACCAATCAGTTGCTCTTTCCTCCAATTGAAGATGGCATCATTCCTGTTATACCACCAATCGCATACGACGGCGAACTTAAGAAAGTGAGGGTGCGACCAGATGAAGTGATTTTGGCCCTGACACGAGAATTTACGGGGATTAATTCTCAAAGTATTAAGGAGAATGGCCCGGATGAGGCAGACGACGTGCTTGAGGAGAAGTCAAGATCGATTGTTGACAGGCGACTTCTAGACCGAATCATCATCCTAGATCCGCTCGGCGGGATACCATCTGAGCATAGGATTGACGGAGCACATGTCTTCATTAATCTCGAAGCGGAGTACAAAGATGTCAAAAAGGAGCTACAAGGATATTCTTCGAGGACACCATCTGACGGCCCAAAAGAGGTTTATTCCGTGCTTGGAAATGGTAATCCGTTCTCGAAATTCGCCGAATCTGAACTACCACCTCTCCAGAATTCTCCCACTCCCGGGCTAGGCAGTAAACCAATCTCAGATCGTCACACAAAGAACCTTGATATCGTCCAACAGGCCCTCAAGCTCCTTCCTCCGTCTTCATCTGCACTAATCATTACTCCAACCGAAGCCGCCATATCATCTCAAGCTCCATTCTTACCTGAACCCTCTACTGGCGTCCGCACCCGCCGCTCGAAGAATCCGCTAATTCATAACCTCCTAACCGACAAGCCCATGATCTCATCTTCTCTCCCGGCCCCACTCGTTACTCGCCCTCTCTCATGTACCGAGGCTGAGCCCAATCCGGCCACATTCTTAAAGAAAGGTATTCCCGTCACCCACATCCCAGACACACGCATTGTAGGCCCTTGGAAACCGCCTTCACCATCGAATCCAAGCATCGAGCTTGAGAGCGACCAAAGGATCGATTTTCCAAGATTGGTTGATTTGATCGAAGACTCTTTTCGCAGAAAACTAGATGCTCGTCACTACCTCGACCGCATCCGCGGCCGCGTCGCGGGAATCATCATAGCAGGAAACTACGAAGGCGGCGCAATTTGTACATGGGAGCTCCCCACCAACCCCAAAACAACACCCAACCCTGCTCCAGACTCGCCTCTCTGGGTACCGTATCTCGACAAGTTCGCGGTCCTAACCAGCTCCCAAGGCTCAGGTGGCGTGGCCGATATAGTCTGGGGTGCGCTTACCAGGAATTGCTTTCCGGATGGTCTAGTTTGGAGGAGTAGAACTAGTAATCCGGTTAATAAGTGGTATTTTGAACGTGCGGTGGGCATGTGGGATTTGCCTGGGGGTGAATGGACGATGTTTTGGACGACTGAAGGGATAGCGGAGGAGTGGGCAAAGAAGAAGAAGGAGATAGAGGGTGGTGAGATGAGTGAGAAGGGGGATTTGACGAGGTGGGAGAGTTATGTGAGGGTTTGTAGGGGTGTTGTGCCGAGTTGGGCGGATGGGAAGAGGCCTGATTGATGGATTAGGGCTGCATCAGGCTCTTGTTGGGAATAGTGGGGATTGAAAAATCTCGAATGGCCTTCGTGGCTTTCAGTGAGTACTTTGGTTCTAATGCATGAATTGTGATGAAGATCATCTTTTGGTCTGCACATTGAACATTGGCATTTTCATTCCATTCCTCTCTTGTCTTTCCACCGCACATGACCGATCTCGCCAGGCTGACTAATCCTCTTCCCAATACCCACGTCTATATAAGCCCTCTAACTCTCTCCTCTTCTCCTTCTTTACACAACTTTCACTGTTGAAGCTAGTTCTAAAAATGGTGAACATCTGGTATATGTAGGGCCTTTGGCTCTTCCAAAAACACAGTTCCACTATTGCATAGGCTTTTGGTGTGCTTGAGAGGAATAAAATCTCAGATAGAACAAAAGAATGGTCGCAGAGCTTGGTCGAGTGGGCGAACAAAAGGTTCTTCATGGAAAATACATGGTGATTTCTGTGGGCGTTTTTTTCTGCAGTTAAAAGAACAAAAACATGCATCGAGATAATGACATGGAAGTGTTCTTGCGTAGTAGGGGGAGGGAAGACGTCATTTTGAGTAGTATAGTGGAGTATAGTAACAATCATGAGTACTAATCGTAAGTGGAGATGCATAACAAGTTGAAGCTCTTTAGAAACGTGGAGGTGTGTCTCTTCGATCTGCAGCCTAGAAGCGGACTAATTCCCCCCTCTCTATATTTATATAAACCCCCAACTATTCTCTCTTTTTACTCTGCACACACCTTCTGTCGATAAGGACACCTCTAAAAACATGAGTCCGAAGCCTTACATGGCTTTGTCTCTTCCAAAAATTCCAACCCTTATTCCTCCTGGCTGTTTGTGTTCGAGCGCGCAAAAACATTTCCCATAGATCATTATGGGAACAAGATATATTCCATCCTTCTTCATTATCTATTCAAAAAGAGATATTCACATGAAATATGTGACTTTTTGTCTGTTCCAAAATTTTCTAGGTTTTGGTTTCGTGACCATTGGTTGCGTTCGAGCGCGAAAAGCTTATATCGAAGATCGTTATGGGTCCCGTTCCCCCTCCGCTACCTATATTAACCCTAAGCCTCTCAGCTTTTCTTCTTCACACAACTTCCCTCGATGAGAACGCGCCTAAAAAAGCACCACCAATTCTATATGGCTTTTGCCTCTTCCAAAAAAAAAAAAAAAGGATTTCAATCTATGGCTGTAGGCTTTTTTGAGTGCACCAAAAGCGCGGTTGGTCGAGAATTATGTTTCGCTGTGTTCGAGCCTTAAAAATATGGCTAGCCTGGGGGGAATGGGTGTTGGCTATGTTCGAGTGAGGATTGGAGATGGACTAAAATTGTCCAACACAACGATCATAGAGTTGAGTCGAGGAGTTGAGAGGAAAGTGAGGGTGGATCAAAAGTCACTTTACTCCGCGTACATGGGGGTTGGGTCGGGGACTCGAGTTGGATATTAAGATATGAAGAGGAGCGCTCTCATGTACGGTTAAAGGCTTGTGTTGATGTCGATGAGGAGCAGCGTCCATTCAAGATGTGAAACACCATTTTTGCTTCTGGTTGTTTAGAGAGGTGGAGAGTTGACTCTTGAATTCTTACCCGAGAGTTCCTTTCTACGGCCCCATTCCCCCTCCGGCGAGCTACCTCAAACTACTTCACCTCCAACACTCTTCCTCCGACTCAGCACTATACATAATTGTAACTGCAGGAAGCTTAAAAGAGCTACAACTACGTATGTAAATAGGCAGGTTATGTATTCCGGTCTAATTATGGGATAGGGTGTAGGTTGAGGTTCAAGTCGCACTCTTGAGGTGTCTCCTAACGCCACAAGTATAAGGTTGAGTGGGTATCAAACGCCAACTGCTAGTGTTGACGACATGCAACGTCAACATTACTAAACAAGTAGGATTAAGCTGAATGGACAACTACATGCGAGATATCCCTCCCTCTGTGTCGATCACTGGACGCATGGATGATGGAGCGGCGAGCTTTCTCCAAAATCCGGAAGAAAACAATACATACTTCGTAGTGGTGGAGCCTCGGGCAGATTTGGCGAGTGATTAAATCGGTGCACGATTTACGCCATGAGTTGGAAGTTCAGACTGTGAGACTTGGCTATGAAGGGGTGGATGTGACAATAATATAGATGGTTTTGGTGATGGTAAGCTTCACTTATCGAAGTCGGATATCATGAGGCATTCTGTCTGCACCCATCCCTCCCTGAGTCCCAATATTTGCTCCATTCTCTCGAGTTAATGCCTGTTACGTGTTTTGAAGCTTCCAAGAGTTACCCAAAGCATCCAGTAGCATGAAAACTTAAGATATGAGATTTTGCATCTATGGATTAGCATGCTAAGCAAAATCCGGGCATAAGCATAATCAAAATCTCTTTTCTTACAAATTCCTCGTACAAGAATATAAACACATATTTGAGTCTGTCCGAAATCATGTACGTATGTCCATAGTGTTTTCATACCATGAGGTGGTTGTGCAAGGTTTTATTCCCGCCATCACTCATCAGAACCCAGTGTTTTTGAAGAGATTCTGGGAAGAACAAGAGACTTTTCAGCGACTCAGAGTTTGAGGGTTTATATATCCGCATGGTCGAAAAAGGGAGGGTTGGCAGTCATGGGATCCGGTTATGAAGCCTAATTAAGCGCTTTACCCCCTCTCATTTTGACTTCTGTATACATCCCTCTCGCTCGTACATATCTATCGTCTCTCTACACAACAACTGAAGTCACCTTTGCAAAATGACGGACGAGACAAGAAAAAAAAATTCCCTACGAAATTGGTACATGGATTGCAGTCGTCGGTATCTTCTCAAAAAAGAAAAAGAAGCTTCACAACATGGACCATGAGACTTCCGCTTTGGGCTTTGGGGGATTTGTAGGAATTAAAAGGGACAAGGGAAACATAACACGGGATGAAGTCTCGAAGCCGGTTTGATGGACGAACAGGAAGGGAGTATTGTGAGAGGCGAAAATAGTGTTCATGGAGGGCATCATGAATTCGCCTATCCGTAATTCTCATATCCCAATCCACAACGCCCATCTTCTCTCCGTGAAACTTTGATACAGTAGATTTTGTTCCTTAGGTCCTGTACGCCAATCTAGCGTTTGGAGAACTAGAGAACCATATAATTGCTTGACCCTGGATTTAATACTCATGCGGGGGCGGCGGCGGTATTTTAGTTCATCTGAGTGCTCCCGATCTCCTCCGGCCACACGATGAAACTGGGTAGTTTTTGGAATGCTGCCACCAAAGCATGCCCGAGAGTTGGCCCAGTTTTAAAGTCTAGTTTTACTTTCGCCTGGAGCAAGGGAAGGCAAAATTTTTGCTTAACATATGGCGTTATAACCAGGATTTTGAAGCCAAGGAACTAACAACAAGGAGATTTTAGAAGTTTACGCATTCCAGAGGTGATTTGTGGACGTTCTGGAGACTGAGAAGGGTGGGGGTTTATATATCTAGGAGTCCCACTTCAGGAGATAGCTGGTCACAAATCACGGGATCTTCGGGATGGTGGCCTACTAAGCCATCCTTCTTCCGTCTATAAAGTACCCTTTTCATGGTCAATCTGCTTCCTCACACCACTCTAACTATCTCTTGAACTGGAAGAGTTTTGATGACCTGGTGTTCCCCAAAAACGATTGAAGAAAATCGGCATGTTCGATCAGAGCTCTACCGAATGCTTAAGGATCTATCAAAAGTCACAGGACGATCGCCAATGGATTCTGGACGAGGGAGAATCACAGAGTAAATCAAAATCCCAGAGAAACCCACTCTACGGACGATGCATATTCCTCAGCATTCATTCAGCAATGTGTTGGGCACTCCTCAAATGCTGTCCTCCAGTTTTGGGTTGAATGAAAGGGCTCTAAAACTAGACCAAGCCTGCTTATGAGTGCCCAGAGCTGGAGATTTGCGGGTTTTCAAAAAGCCAAGGCACTTGGGAGCTGGGTTAGAGTTGGCTGTGCTAAGTTCAATGAAGAAGGCCAATGAAACGCTGAAGATCCAACGGACATGATGAAGGGTACCATGGAGGGAAGAAATCAAGCGTGTAAGAGAGAAGCTACCTCTTCCAACTGGCTCAAGGCGACACTAAGGCGTTTTTCATGGCTTTTAGACTCGCTGACAATTTAAGCAGTCCTGTTAGGCCCCAAATACCAGCAAGTGGGTTGAAGTAGTGCTGTGTTGTGGTTTCTCAATTTTAGCCTCATATATACCGTGCCGTTTCACCTCCGGCGGGACACTACAGATTGCATCGCTTCAAAAACCTTAACGCTGGTGCTACACTGTCTGTAATAATGAGTACAGAAATTTTACAGCACTAGATCTAGCTGCCTAGACAGAAAAATATCGGCTTCGACTGAATATATAGTGTAGGGCGCATGCTGATGTCCCCTTGTGTTCCGCTGGGCTTGAAACTGTGTTGTAGTGTTAACGCAGTAAGTCAGATAGGGTGGGGTACACAATAATATATAGCCATAACGACACTCCGTAAAGATGATATCAAGAGACAGTGTGGCTTTTCCAGTCACGCTACGGCCTCCAGTAACCACAAACCCTATTCAGCCCTAGCGCTGGAGAGTATTTATTGTCCCATTATCTCCCCTTCCTGAGCCTCTAGGCTTTGCAAGTCCTCTTGCATCCAATACATGTGCAAACAACCTCAACCATGGCGGAGGGGGATGGAGCACAAGGGGAAGATAGCCTCAGATCTTCAAAAGCACGCTGAATATCGTCGGAAGTTTAAAAAATAAAACTATCAAGAGGGATAGTGTTTATGTTAGGTGGTGGCTTCAAAACAATCAAACACTGGGGCCAGTGATTCAGTCCCGACCGGCTGAAAGCCGTGGCAGTCGAGGGAGGATTTACGAATGTGAGATGAGTCTAGTGATGATGGGAAGCATTAGCTTAACCCTGAAATACTTATCATGTGGAGCGGATACACCCAAAGCAAATTCTTCGCATCGTAATAGCATGATTAAACCCTGTCCACCCCCATGTTATGTAGAGGCGATTTTGAGTGTCCAGAAGTCCATAAATACGGAAGTAATGCTCGTGCTTGGAGGAAATTCATAAGTTGCTTTTGAAAGCAAGGTTTGATCGAGATGGCAACAATCCTCCATCATAGGATCATCTTGAGTCTTCTAATTAAGAATGAGACATGGGATCTCGAAGAGAATGTTTTCAACTCCAAAGCCAAATAACGATGTCGAATTATGCGGGTTGAATGAAGTTCGCGGCCGAATTATATACCTGGGATCAGTAAGGCGGAAGAAATAGGCCTGCCATGTCAGCTCCGATTTCCTTGAAGGGATCGGCGGGTAAGAAAGGGATCAATGAGCTTGCTGTGACCTTTTGCTTCATGCTTTTATCCTCCTTGTTGACTGTGAGCAACAAGCCGGGGCTATCTACTAACATGGCGAAATCGTCGGTGTTGGGATCTCTAATGACGCTTACGGAAGCAGATAATTGAAACGATAACCAGGTTCTGTGCTATCTCTTGCATCATTTTGACTTCGGCTGTTTGTCTCGGCGAGAGAGTGTGCTGAAGACGAACGGAGACGTGTTCCATAAGCAAAAGGTGGAAATCGCCGGTCATCACAAGCAGTTTTGGAATTTGGAAAAAGGTGATTGGAGTTAAGGCCTCATATTAGGCATTGTGCGTAATGGACATTTTACTGAGAGATCAGGGTCTCGAGTTAACCGTGCGCAAAGTGAGCGACTGAGATCTATAATCTGATATGTAATTGTGAATCTCCGAACCATCGCTTTAGCCCGGCTGAAAGGCTTCATATCCAGCCATGCCGACCATGATAGTAATAGAGTTATAGGTAGAACTTGGACTCTCCGTAAGCTGTAAGGTTCGTATGCTTCCTATCTTCATGAATCGAAGTGTAGTAATGCGGCGATATTGTGCTATCAGAGGTTACTCTAGGAATACTATCATCGACCCGAATAGAGGGCGGCGGGCGCTACGATCGTGAAGCTTCGCGGCCTGAAACCGCGGTGAGCAATACCGGTCAGTGAGTTGAATGGCCTTAGAGCAAATATCGGGCCGTGGTCATTAGTTGCCAGCATTTTCGAAATCGGAGATGCAGTTACCCGAGAACAGACTTGCATACCGGAAGAAAACCATTTCCAACGGCCAGGGCTCAATCCATATCCAAGATGTTTGGTAGATGGACACTAGGTATACTTGACCTCTATGGGTCAGTCCCAAGCGCTAGGGGAAAACCTTGATGCCGTACGTGAGCATTAGCTCTCTCCGCATTCTCGTGCCCAAGGTCTACGAAAGGGTCTCGGATCGGAATACGAAGGATTAAATCCCGCAGAGATTGATAAGGTCATGATGTGGCCATGTCTTGGCCTGCATTTCAGCAATTCCAATTCTATCTCAAAATTCGACAGAAGAGAGTGAGCTTAAATTTGACGAACATAAATGACAGACAAGCAAAACTGAATGATGAGGCAGGCAATAAATGAGCGCGGAGCAGGAAATGGACGAAAGAGACACCGTCATCGGAAATCCACGTAGGTCGGGTTGGCACCGAGTACATCGAGGACCCTGAACCAAAACTCAGAGAACATAGCCCAAGGAGTGTTCAAAACACCACTAATGTCGAAAATCTTGTTCTCGGGATGGCATCCGCCACATCCAGCTAATGCGAAGAAACCAGGCGACAAGCCTTGGTCTGCGTCTTCTAAGGGTCACGACTCACTACGCTGTCATAGCCTCTACTGATGCGCAGTTAATGGCCACCCTACGCGAGAGGGGGTTACAACAACTCACTTGCAGTGCCCATCTCGTGCTTAATGCTGTACTCAGCTGACACAAATAATCTGCAGTTTTCAGGGGCAGGCCTAGCTTCCCATGCCAGTGTCATGTTAGTCCGCGAAATAATTGGATGGAAAAGTAGGATGAGTAGAGGCATTGTGATGATCGCCTTGGCTAAGTGGACGGCCGTAAAGGAATGCGGCGATCAGGCGTTCAATGTTCTGCTGTCCACGGACAAAGAGTTTTCCAAATGATCGCGCTATGAAATCAATACAGCATCGACATGCTGCGGCACTGTGGCGTTTTTGATTCATTCTCCCCAGATTGTGTTTTGCAGACCTGTAACGCTTGCACTAATGATAGGCGAAGCTTGTGACGATGCGCGTGCATTCGGCGGGCGGAGAAGGTTGGCCATGAGAAAGGCTAGTTGTGGCTCCACATTAGGCAAAGAGGTCCAGTCAGAGCTTGAGACAAACAGTCATCACATACACCCAGAAGCAGCAAGCGTGGTGATGGAACCAGCGTCAATACTGCGGATCGCAGCCATACTGCTCAGCCAGCCTTGCGGTTGCGTCCGCTGTGCTCGCACAGACCAATCGTTCATGAGCTGATCAGAGGGGTGGAAGGTTCTACGGCGGCTCCATGGTGCCATATACTCTCGGAGACTGCGCCGAGAGCATAGCCAGAAGGCTGTATGCATATACCCTCCTGCACGCAAGACGAACAACACGCCTTGTGGCCCCCAACTCATTGATTCTAGCTTCGTGACAGGCTCATTGTAAATTAACGCAGGCAATTTTTGACGAGGCGTAGTCTGGGGCACGGGCGGAGGCGATTCTTATGGAGTAGTGAGGTGGCGGGAGTGGTTATAGATGAGTGGAGCTCACAGGAGAAGCCGACCGTCGTCATTCTAGTCTTTTGTAAGTAATTGAGGCCCTAGGCTGCTAACGGACCCTTAAGGTGTTTGTCTTAACGTTCGTGGGCGACCCATGGTACGACTTAAGTGACAAACCAGGCTCTTCGCGTCCACGGATGTATTCTTCGGATGCCGTCGGCCGCCCCGTAGAACACCAACACTTCGCTACCAAAATGTGATGAGACGGCATGCTCAAAGGAAACAGCGTGTGATGAAAGAGCAACCGCCCACTTGGCTCGACCGAATATCTGCGTAGTCCCCATAAAAGCGAGAAAGCTGCTCCTACGGGAGGTCCAGGGAAAGACCGGTCGCTTCCCGCTGCATCTCCTCATGAGACGACGATATGTTCAAGGGCAAGCGGCATATCCGCTCAACCTGCTCATTGAATCCGGTTGCCGACTCAACGGTGAAAGGCCGTGGCTGTTCAATACATCGAAGGAACCATTCATTACTTCTAGTGTGGGGTTAGTCGGTTCAACAGTTCCACGAGATCCGTTGTGCGAGTCCTCATGTTGCAAACGACAGCCCGCGCAGAGGACCGCCAGATGCAGCTAAACATGCCTCTGAGCGATATCTAGGCTGTTGTATAATTTTAATCTCTTCAATCGTCAACTACCTCAAGAAACAAGAGAGCGCCCCTGAATTTACAGAACCTGTGCATCCAGCCCAATCGCAATGGTCACGCCGCCAGCCATGGCTGCCAGCAGTAGCGTTACTACGTGCTCTAGTCGTTTTGTGAAGTCGTCGAGCTTGAGTTCGCAAAGCGAGATTCGAATGACAGAGTTCAGGACTCGAACCGCGGATATCAGATCGGACGTTAGAAAAAACACAAGATCGGATCATTTGCCACCTAAATTTAAATTTATCGGACAAGACAACTGTGATGGAGATTGAATACCAAGGTGGAATCAGGCGAATATGGATCTTGGTCCAAAAGAACAGGTTGTCCGAGACAAAGCCTAGTGAGTCGGGACCCTTGGAGAGCAAATAGTTCCATGCAGCTAGCCTCTGGAGATATTGCGCGAGAAATGATGAATGATCTTTGCCTGGCATGTATGTGAAGACCTCTTTGACTGGAAGACGGTTCGGACCGCTGTTGGCAGACATTTCTCTTGAAGACTGATCACCGCATCACGTCAGCCCCATTCTGATCACCCAAAGATCAAATGGGTAGGGCCGTGTAACGTTCACGCCCGGTCGGGCATTGGATGAAGCGACAGCTTCATGTTGACGCCAGCAGTTTGGCCAACTCAACGCGCCTGAGACATGGTGATAGGGGAGAGGGCGACGAATTCACTGCGGTTCCTACTCTTCCCGAAGCATAGTCGAGGCTTCTGCAGCCCGCCAGAATCCTCGGACGCTGGCAGTTGTTTGGGCGCCGACCATCACCGTTCAAGGAGAGTAAGCGGGAGGCTGCATGCCGGTGTACCTCGACGCCAGATTCCCTGCATCTTAGCTGAAAATCTTGTGACCTTATGATGGGATGCAGCGCCCAAGATGATCCATGATCTCCAGATTGGCTTCTCAGCCACCATCTTAATCTACACTCCAACGGGCTGTTGTGCTTTGAGTGGTGAAATGCTCCTGGCAGCCGCAGCCCAGGTCAGATGGCGATGTCTCTACGGCGGTCCAAACATTTGCTCACAGAAGCTCTCGGGAACTAAGGCCCAGGCACGCTTCTGCTTTCTCCATCGAGGTGTGTCAGATGACCAAGAGCCGGCATGAAATGTGAGGAGGTGCACTCATGGCGGTCTCATGTTGGCTGCCGCCGCAAGCCTTTCGGCCAGCTGCTTGGGAGTGCTTGAAGGGGATTTTTCTTGGTCGGAAGTGAGCTAATTGGGGGCAGTCTATTGGGTCAGATGCCGTGATGCGTATGCGCAGTGGAGGCAAGGAATGTAAATGCGAAAAGAATTAGATGGGCTCGCCGGTCAGCCCCGACTGCTGGGAGCGCTGCGAGCTTGGGCGTCCGCAACGTGCGAGACATACGCGAGCGCCCAGGAGTCTGGTAGTCATTGCAAGATGTCACCTCGAGTCGCGTTGAGTTGAGCGAGCGACGGAGCAGTAAGAGCAGCATTCACTGAGCAACTACAATGGGGGACGATGGCAGGCATGAGGCGTGATACGCTCAGCGGATGAGCGATGGGGAAGGAAGTGAGGAGGTTTGGGGGGTCGCTCCTGCTTGGCTTCCCTTGGCGGCAGCAGCCACTCAGCCTAGCGCCTGGCTGGGCCTAGCGCCACGCAAGTGGGGAAAAATACGCGCGACGAGCTGCACGTCACTGCAAGCACTTTCCCTCCAATCCCCCCTGCTGCCCTGCCTGACCGACAGTAGCCCTCCATCTCATCCCCGACGTGACGTCTCTTCTTTCCATCTCAGTATGCAAGGGAGACGAAAATTGACTTCGCTTTCACTCCTCTTCACTCCGATCCGGCGCTTACCTCGGGGCCCCCGCACCCCCAGCAGCTGGCCGGCGAGCGCTGGGGAGAACCATCGGCCGTCATCGAGGCTGCGGGTGAAGGAGTCGCCCTGTCTGCTTTCGGAGCGTTGCGCAGCTCCCAGACTGTCGGGACCATGATGTGCTTGGGAATGATACGAGCCCGGGTCAATGGCGCAGCGCCGTGATCGAAGTGAGTAGCTGCTAAACTCGAATGGTGCATGGTCCCAGAATTCCCCAGGCGGAAGGGTTGCATTCACTCATCACTCTCTGCTCATCTAGAAAAGGCGGTGGCGTCTCTGTGTGGGCGGCGTCGTCCACTCTAAGAGCAGTCCCCCAGTATAGCTCCCGCAGGTGAGCTCATAGCGCCCATCGCTATCGGCTCTGTGACAGGTAACGGCTCATTCGAACGAACCTCCTCTTCCCACCTCGCTCTCTTCTTTTTCTCTGTTAAACCGTGGGGCCGCAAGATGTGATCTCCAAGCGGCACTCGGCCAGTGGCGGCTTTCAAAAAATAGCCCTCTCTTGGCTGGTTGACTTGCCGCAGCCGTTCAAGCAGGGCCAATCCTTTAACTGGGTCAGACGGCGGTCGGTGCTGGGGGATAGGCTGCATAGCAAACTCTGATCATCCGTTCTCTGCTAGGTTATTCTTGGGTCATGGCCGAGATGAAACATCACTGTCCCAAGCTGGCGGACTGTGAGCTGCCGTGTCGAGGCCGGCCCCCATGGAGTGCTGCGTCGTGGTCAATGTTCCTGCATCGCTGCACGGGACTGTGATGCCTCTGACAGGCGAGCCAATCCATTCGCACTAGAGCAGTGGGGTCAGTTCCCGGCGGACAACAAAGGCCATACATCCGGTGCAAGGAATGCAAAGAGCAGCGTGGACTAGAGACAAGTCGAGAAAAAATGGGAGCCTGGGCCCTGGGGCAAATCATTCCTCCCTGACATCGGAGATATAGATAGACCGCATTGGGAAATGGTCGCTTCTGCAGCTTGCCAATGCTACGGTGGTGCTAGAGAATGAGTGATGGCCTGAGCCTGGCAATACGGATCATTTGTTCTGGGGCTGACTCTTGATCCATTACTCTGAGAGATGCCTCGAAGCTACAAACTAGGTAGATATTTCTCCTTTCAGCCAAACAACCCGACATGGGCCCCAGCATGCCCTATCCTGTATCAAAGCTGTAGCCGTTCCTGTTCCTCTGCTCTGTACTTCCACCGGCGAGCTTCTGTATCCTCAGGCTGCCTTCATCTCCCATTCGGCCACCGTTCCTGCATCCTTTGGCTTTCTAATCACCATAATTTTCCGTCACCAGTCCCCTTCTCGTACACTCTGGTCCCATCTAATTTACCTACTTCATTGTCCTCGCTTCGGAAATTTGGTACCCTACCAAGCAGCCTTCAAAACAAAGATCACGGGGATATCGAACCCTGACGAGCTTGTACAACGGCGCCGCTTAGCAAGAAGCCGAATTGGATTGAAGGTCTTGTGCATATATGCTCTGTCCTTTCGCTTGGTTTGAGACTGTCCGTATCTTCGAATCTCTCGCAGATTCATTGTAGTCTCATCTCACTCTCTACTTCTTCGTTGGCTTGCCAACCTACCGGATCTGCATCTGCTAAACTGGCATCGAATCCGAGGACGCCAGGGAATCGGCGCAGAAGACTTCCATCTCCCAGATCCACGAACCCGGCCTCCGCGCAGATCGCTAAACACTCCACTGCGAGGGCAGACAAGTCAGGTCGCTCGCCGAAGCAGCCACTTTAGAAAATTTCTGGACGCCACATCATTTTTGGCGCGCTGCAGGAGAACCTTGTAAGTTTCGAACAGATTATGACATATCCCCTCCGAAGCCCGCCAAATGGTTGACAGGCCGTAGTTAAAAAAAAGACGACGAGCGATCCACACCGACGACGTCGCAGACAACCAGGAGCCAGGGAGCAGAAGGATCAGTACCTGTCTGTGCGCACTCGAGATTTGAGATCTGTGGAGACAGACGGGAAGAAGCAGAGCGCGCACGTCGGCCTGTTATCTGTCGGTCGTTGACAAGCATTTTAAAGTTTAAGGTGTCGCGCAGCCGTGTCGGGTGTCAAAAGAAGACCTGTCGAAGCGCATTCGAAGCCCTAAAAGAATAGTCAGTTTACCCACCACTCCTCACCGCCTGGTTTGCCCCGCGTGACTAAGCTTGCGGTGTGGTGTGTGGTGAGAGAGTGCCGCGAGAGGAACGGCCACGACGCGCATCACGAACCCAATCTGCTGGATAAAGTGCGCATTGCTTTGGCTGTTTGCCAGGGCACCACTCCTGCGAGCAAGCAGCATTGACGGCCTAGCAGCCACCAGGACCTCGCAGCGGCAGCTAATTGAGGATCGCGCCCCTGTGCCGGCTAAACCGCCCCAGATTCCCTTGAAGCGAGCCAACAACGGCACTCGACCTGCCCACTCAGGGAACGACCACGCCTGTTTGAGCCCGCTCTACGCGCTCGGGCCCGCCGTCTCGAGCGGCTTTACAGCGACAACGCCCGCGACTGTACAGTGGCCGCTGCGGCGCGGGAACTTCTCTGGACGCCGGATTGGGGATCAAGTCAGCGACAACGCAGTGAGCACTCAGTCAGCGACCGGGTCGTTCGCCACTGCCGGCGCCATTAACTGCTGAACCGTACCGTCGGATTCGCAGCGAGGAGGAGCTGAGGCCGTGAGATTCGCTGCCCTCCAGCAGACGAAGGAATCGCAGTGCTCGCTAGGGCCTTGACGGGCATTATAAGAGCACTACTGCTGCGGCGTCTGCTGCAATAATGAATCAACGTAAGTCAGCCTTAAACACATATGCCAACCCATGTCCTACGTGGAGCACAAACCCTCAACGCCTACCACGCTCTGCACATCCGTTGTCCATAAACTGGCGCCCTTCTCCGCATTCTTCCACATTTCTCTCGTATATCCTCTTATATTGATCTGCGACGCTCCCACGCGATTGCTCAAGTTCTCTTCTATATTTATTGCTACACCGTTGTGGGTCCTCGTCTTTTTCGCTCTCTTTCTGCTCATGTAGTGCACACTTGCACGCCTCTCTCTCTGCCACCCGATCGCGGAGCCCTTTGTACCACCTCACTTTCCCACGCGCGCCTTTCTACTGGCATTCTTTGTCGGCTGGTGCACGTTGTCCGTTTTTGTCCCATTCCTGTTCAACAGCGCAAGACGTCCTTGTTCAGATTGATTGGCTGACTTGCAGGGTAAGCAGTGCTTCAACCTCTTCCATTGGCATCGGACGTGCCTTTCACTTCGGAGCAACCAGAATGCATCGATCACATTGGTGCTCATGCACATCATAGTTCCTTTGCAGCTGGCGTACCCGATCAGCTAAGGCGCGACGGGGCCCTAGGCCACTCATCGTCTGGTATTCTCAATTCTCTGCCCTCTGCCAACGGCGCCCGTTACATTGGCCCTCGACCCGAAGCGCAGTAGGTATTCCCCTCTCATTGGCCCCTAGTCCTCCCGACCTGGCATGGCAGGCTCCCGCAGTGTTGCCTTGCTCTGTGGCCCCCAGCCCAGTTTCCGCCCACCCTCAACGCCTCCTTTGGCCAGTGCTGCCCAAGCTCCGCTCATTCACAATCGCCGAAACAAACACGTCGTCATGTCCTTCATCTTCTTTCCTGTCGCACACGTTCCAGATGCGTGGCGCACCTAGCTTTACCAGCGGGCCGGTCTGTCACATTGATCACACGACAACCCTAGCGGTAATGGCATATCGTCCCTGTCTGAATTGACAACTTAGACCGTGCCACCCATCTGCTCGGTTGCACATAGCTGCCGCTGGCATCACTTTGATCGATTACCATTGTTTTGTTGGGTTGGCTAACTCCCGTCAGTAGGTATCAGTCTGGCACCCCCATTTCCGACTCGGGCTCCGGCTCTATTTCCACGTCCCCCAGCTCCAACGCCTCATCACTGGCCTTTTCATCTTTTTCTCCGACCGCCACAAGCGTATACTCAAATCATTCCATAGGCCTACCAAACACTTATTCGAGTACCCCGTTTCCCTACTCGGCTCATTCATACGGAATGTCGACTCGAGCCAGGATGTCTTCCGTGTAGGTAGCATTTTGTAGCGCATTTGTCCGTGTAAAACATGAGATATAATGCATGACAGCTGACAGCTACACGGTAGAACTGATTCTTCAACGTCGGCTATGTTACCTCCGGCACGATCATCTGGGATGGGCAATCCCGTGTCACCGTCGCTAGGCTCGTCGGCTAGAGATAATTATACCACATCAACACCTGGGCTGCAGCGACACCCACACACACTGTCTCCACGACACCCAGAAGTTTCTGGCTACAGTTCCTTACCTGATACTCCAAGAAGTGTCTTACCCACTACCATGCCTTTGCCGACTCCTGGCACTTACAGCAATAGTGCCTTGCTATCGTATGGGGCTCAGCCTGATAGGCATGGTGAGGGGCAAACGCCTCCTTTCAATGCACAGGAGAACTATGTCGACATCACCAGCGAAGGAGCGGCAGTAACTCCAACCATTGATGCAAAGATCGAGAAAGGGTTTTTCTGGTCCAGCGATCGAGTTTGGACATGCTATCGAAGAAATTACTTTGCGGTATCGGTATCGTTTGGGCTGACCCCTTGGATTGCAAATGGCCGTCTCTACCTAAATCAGGGTGGCAGCAAAGGGCCAGAACAGATCCAGTCGATGGCAATGTCTCTTTCAGCGGCCGTTGATGGAGCGAGCGGGAAGAGCATCGAGCTGATTCAGCACACACCGAAACGAGACAAAGGACCCCAGCTCCCAATGAAGAAGGAGCTTCTTTCTCCAACGCCACCAGGAAAGAGTCACAATGACCATACATATGGCATCGGAAGTTTCCATACGACGACCGCCATGGCAGGCCCACAGCTGCCTCTTCAGACCGAGGCTGATCAGTCTCATCAATACTCTCCAGCGAGCCATTCGGGAAGTACACATCAATATACTTTTGAACGAATCCAATTCAAATCGGCAACGGCGAACAACGGGAAAAGACGGGCTCAGCAACAATACTACCACCTAATTGTGGAGCTCTGGGCAAACGTTCAGAATCCACGAGATTCGGAGCCGCGCTGGGTCAAGATCGCCACTCGATCTTCTCATCCCGTCGTTGTTCGTGGTCGTTCACCAAGCCACTACCAGAACGAAGGACCTCATAACGCTGGCGCCTCTCGCGGTGGGAGCGGCTCTGGTGTGGGTGGTCCTGGACACCCTGGACTGGGTTCCAATGGTGGACCAACCTATAGCGGAAACTATGGCAACGGCTTGTCGGGCAGCCGCTCTGGCGCCATGGGCGGGAGTATGTATAGAGGAAATACATACTCCTTGGACCCGAGCCCAGTTGGAACCCATTCCGTCAGCTCTGCAAGCTCTCTGAGCGGAGGACCTGTTGAAGGGCTGGGTGGAGACCAACAAATGCTGGACGATGACGAAACGAAGGCGATCGATGGGTATAACGGGTACCAATACTACCCCGCCCCAATCTACGAGGGCATCCAACCAAAGGTCGAAGGTCCGGGACTTCCTCTGCCTGAGCGAAGAATCAAGGAGGAATATCCAGGCCCGGCCGCCATCACGTCCAGCTGGCAGGTCGGTGGCTGCGGACGCTTCCAAGGGATGGAGTCTAGTCGCGGATATTACCCAGACGTGACCGCTCACACGGGGTATTGAGCTACTCTGGGAATCCCTCGCCCTTTGGGATTTGCGTCCGCCAGGTTCAAACTCGACAATGCACTCACGATGGCCACAGCCAAGGATCAAGCGACACGCCGAGCTTGAATCAACAGCAGCGCACCTCCGCAACGTGGCGATTACGACCGAACATACTTACCCGAAGCCATTCTCGACTTCACACGATTGCGACAGCATCTTAAAATGATTGTATCTTAATTCTTTGGACTACTGCGAGGCCATCCCAGCACCGCCAATCAAAGACTCTCCACCCACGAACCGTGCACGGACACGACTCTTCGCAGCATTGACGGCGCAATGGCGCAAGGATAAAATGGGCGGGGCATTGGAAGCATATCCTGGACTGCGCATAATAGAGCTGGCGCCCGGTCGCAATATCTCGCGTCTCTTAAGCAGAGCTCGAATGGTGAAACGTTTAGCGCCCTACCGGATTTGGAATCCCGTATTCTCAACCGCCAGGGATGCGCTAGACATATTGATCATCCACCCCTTCTGCAGTTCGTCCTCCTTTGCTTGCTTCTTTTCACCCATTCGTCTTCGAGCATGGGAACGCTTGCCGCACCACACACCTCCCAGCATAATTAATCGTGCCCGCTTCCTCCCGCCATGCTATGACTGTCATGACTTGCATGAGCGCCAGCTTCTCTTTGGCTTTTGTCTTTTGTTTCAATGCGCTAGTATTTTCTTAATGTCTCTGATATAACGGTTCTTGCCCGCATCAACCGGTCTTCGAAAAGGGAATTGGGTGCTCGTTTTGTACACGGAACTGTTACGGGATTTTCTTGGGATATGCAAAGGGATTAGGCTTTGCATGGAGCATGGAGCATCTAGGTAAAAATTCGGGGTGGTCATACACTTTGTTCAGTTATGCCATCTTTGCTTGACTTCATGGTCGACGAATTGGTGTTTGGCCTTGTTGAGACCGACGGAGTTTGGCTTTGGTGAAACGGATTCTGTATGTGTCATGGATCATGGATCATGGATCATGGGCCACGGATTTCTTTCAACATGGTATCTAGGGAGGAGCACGGTGGGAGGGAGAATGCAGGGAGAGCAGAGACGGAGGATGACGAAGTGCGACTAATGACGGTGGCATCTGTGAATTGTATGATTATACACTCCCCCTATAAAAGCTTGTGATAGCTCTGTGAGTTGAAGCAGGCGGCCCTCCTCTTTACTCAAGTGTCGATGCTTTGTGCTTGCACGTTTGCGAGTCATGGGCGATATTCAAACACAGGAAATTTCGACCATTTTCTCGGGTCTGATGCATGGGCGAAGTGCACAAGACAGGAACAATCACTCAGAGACCTCCAAAAATGATGGAAATCCAAATACACCCCCCCTCCCTGAACGGACTGGTAGCGTCGCCCGGGCCATAGTGGCAATTGGTCCCTGCGTAGAATGGCCAAGAAATGTAATTTTCTATGTAGATTACATACAAAGTGTCACATAATGATCCATCTACCACTTAGTAGGCCCACCTCCTGCTAGAATAACTGCCCAGCAACGCTCCCGCATTGATTTGATATACTTCCTATAGTCATCCATTTGAATCTTATCCCACTCCTCCTTCAGATATTGCCTCACCTCAGCATCAGTCTTAGGGAAACGCTTCTGTACACGATACTTCAGCATCTGCCATACGTTCTCAATAGGATTGAGGTCCGGTGAGTTGGCAGGCCACCACATCGTCTTGATGCCAAGTTCTTCCTTAGCCTCAGTCGTCGCCTTTGATCGATGGATAGAGGCTCCATCTTCCATATAGATGAGGTCTCTGCCTGTATACTCTTTGTAGAGCTCTTGAAAGGCAAGGACTAGTGGTAAGATGTGTTGAATGTAGACCTTAGAGTCGATAGTGCCTTTAGCGTTCGTACACCACTCCTTCTCAAAGATGACTAGAGGCCCTTTAGCATCAAGTGTGATGATGCTCCATGCTATACAGCTACTATAGCCTTTGAATTTTGGAATCATACAGTCGCGATGGAACTTCTCCTCAGCCAGCCGAATAACGTACACCTCTCCTGCCCCTGTACGCGCTGACATCTCGTCGCTCCAGCCTACAGAGGCCCATTACTCGTCGCTCCAATCAAGGTGCTCCCATGCCCACATCACTCGCTGATGCCTCTGGTCGCCGTTGATAAAGGGCTTCTCTGTGGCCTTCCGACGGTGATATAGCTCCTTCTCAAAGGCCTTGATAAGTAAACGGCGGCAGACGTTAATCCCTAGCTCGTGGGCAATCTCCTCGCGGGTCTTCCGACGTTGTTCAGCGTCCTCTGTCGCATGGCGAACTAGAAGTTGTCGAAGCGGCGTATCTAGTATAGGTGGGCGACCTTTAGGCTTCGTAGGAGTCTCTGGTGATTTAAGACAAATGGAAATAGTCTGTTGTGGTATCCCTAGCTGGCGGGCAATATCTACTTGCTTCCATCCAAGCTCAGCTAATGTATGGATTCGGACGCGTTCTTTGTAGGTAAGTCGGCGTTGAGGTGTCTTCGGCATCGTGGCAAGATGACTATGTTGGAAAAGATACATCAGGTTTGTATAGAAAGCTTATATAAATCTATGTATTAATTCCAGAAGCTTCATGCTACTTCTATGCACGGGCCATGGCCCGGGCGACGCTACCAGTCCGTTCAGGGAGGGGGGGTGTATTACTGTGAATAAAAAAGAGTTAACGGATGAACTGAGGTGAAAGGAAGCTCCCACGTTTCCTTTAGCTTCCGCCCGGCTCGCGGGATGATCTCCGCGGTCGATGGCGTCGGGTTGGTGCTGTTTTTGGTCCACGTCAAATACCTTCTGCCTACAACACATCTGCACACAACCACGTCGCAGTCTCAACGCTGTCGTTGAGCTTCTGTGAACTCTTCTTCAAACCTTTCTCTCTAGCGCTTATTATCTGTCGGAGGCTTCGGCAGGTACTTGGGCCATGACGTGGTACGACAAGGACAGCTGGCTCACACAGGCTTTTGCACCGAACCTCTCCACCATAGCCTTCACACTAGTTCTTGTGATTGTGCTGCCCATATTGCTGCATCAGTTCGTATACAAGAGACAGACACCAACAACTCTGCCTACTTTTCTTCTTATTGGCCCAAGTGGAGCTGGCAAGACTACGCTCCTGACGCTGGTGGGTGATTCTCCTGCTGCATGACCGACGCCCAACCTCCGTCGAGTCTCCCCTTGAGACTACATATTGCCTCCTTAATCTCATTAACATATCCAAGTACACAGCTGACGGTCGCCATAGACTGAGCGCAACACTGTCGCTCAAACCCACACATCAACCGCTCCTCTCACCATCCAAGCCCTTCTTCCTGAAGGTTTCATCCCATCCTCCTCGCACTATCGGTCGCCAGGCGACCCCGCATATGAACGCTCGCGCCGCTTCCTTCTTCACGATACCCCTGGCCATGGCAAGCTACGCCACTTTGCGGCGAGCCAGCTGATGAAACCCACCAATGTCCGAGGAATAATCTTCGTGGTAGACGCTTCGTCGGTTGCCGAAGAAGCGGGGCTCAATGAAGCGGCGGAGTACCTACATGATGTACTGCTAGCGCTGCAGAAGCGCTATACGGGGGCCAAGACAAGTAGAGGCCCGAAGGAGATCCCTGTCCTGATTGCGGCGAACAAGTTAGCTCTCTTTACCGCGTTACCGCCGCATCTTGTGAAGATTGCATTGGAAAAGGCCATATCAGAGGTGAGGAAGAGCAAGGCTAAGGGCTTGAAAGACTCAGGTGTAGGCATGAGAGGCGATGATGACGGGCTGGAAGAGGAAAGGGAGTGGCTGGGTGAGGGCGGTGAGGGATCGTTCGAGTTCGGACAGATGGAGGAGGTGGGAACGAGCGTGACTGTGAAGGGAGGGAACGTGCTTGGGGGCGACGGATCGGATGTGAAGAGCTGGTGGGAATGGGTTGCAGAGCAGCTGTGATGACATGGGGGAAAGCACCGGGGTTGCGGTCTGTTGTCAGCCTCATCTTCTCCGAAGTAAGGTTGCGAAGACTTTCAATGCAAGAGATATCGATATTCCACAGTCGGCCATTCTCGCGGGTCTCAGTTCAAAATCACATGCACAGCTCTCGACATTGCATGGCAGGATCAGGAGTGCAGATTGGTCCTCTGCAAATGAGCTTGCAGAGCATGAACCAAGAGCGCACGTCAATATTTCCGTTTCCATCTCAAAGGGTCCGCAAGGCGATCGAGGCAAATTCCTGCGAAAGGAAGAAAAAAAAGAGGTGTGAGGCCAGGTGAAGGGTTGAAATGAATGAGAACCACTCCCTACTTGCCGGGTATTACACGGCGTCATCCAATAGACCGGTAGTTGGTCACTACCAGGCAACGAAGCTGAGTATTACACGCACGCACATGCTATGGTCCATCATAACCGTGTCTGTCACGTCATTCGTCATCTTTCGCGCAGCAGGGCTGAGGGATAAAGGATCAGCAGAATCCCAGAATCCCAAAAGCCCTACAAACGTACTTTCTGTGCTCTTGCCCGACAATCTCCGCACTGCTGACTGTCATCATGCCCATCCATCACGCATTAGCACACTCGAAACCCCAAAATCTCAGTCATCCTCAATTCTCCACATCTACTTTCTCAGACTAATAGCACATGAAACACTAAAACAGGAAACGCGGAGGAACAACTCGGGCCGTACCTAGTCCGTAACACAGCCTACCCGTATCCCACCACGGTCCGCAGGTATCTCGCGTGCTGGGGGCGCCACAACGGCAAGGTAAAGCGAGGTAAGCTTACTATCCCAGCACCACAGCTACCTCGTCCGGCCGATGATTGACAGAGTGGTGTTCGGGGCCTGAGGCACCGAATGCCAATCGAAGCGTATGCCCACTTTAGGAAGCCTTCCGTTCGTTCCGAATCCTTCCCGCTCAGCCCAGTCGTGGTGGTGTGGAGATAGGCTTGGGGGTGACGGCATGGCGCACTATCAGCTAATCCTTATCCTGACCTCTTCTCTTGCAGCTGAAGCTTATCTGGAGGGTCATATATACGATACTCCGTAACCAGGGGGGGGAATCCGCAGGAAGGGAACGGTACAGCAGTGGCTGGGCTGGAACGCGTTCGGTGATGGATACGGCACAGTTTTGCACCGAGAGGGTGTATTAACGACGATGACGTTCTTGGCTTCACGGTTGGCTGACCGGCGCACCTGCACGTTAGGACACACATTCGACAGACATGCAGGATAGATGAAACGGACATGTTGACCCTGCTATCCTGGCCCGGAAGCCGGGGGCCAAATACGGTGTTGGCTCAAGGCTGGCCCTTCTTGACTCCAACCAACTGTCTCGTGAAGATCCTGGCTGTTTTTCACATGTCCAAGATAACCTTATATTGATTACCTTCTTCTGCAGTGGCGGTCTGCAAGGGTCGCGGCATGCAGGTTGTATAATTAGGTTTTGATGAACTTGGAAATATGAATACGAACGGCTTGCTGGCAGAAAGCTTGAGGCTAGTGCTGCCGGTAGTTGGCTAAGTACCGGTGGCAGATTAAGCAATAATATAGAGGGACATGTCGTGTTGCCGTCTACTTCAACCGAATCCTGGGTTAGAGAGTGGAGTGAGATGTGGAGCAAGGTCAACGTGGTGAATTGGTGGGGCGGCCAGGCGTGGTTTAGTGCTACTTAGCCTTTTCCCCGTAGGGCTGAGGGAAGTTGAAAGGGAGGGTCTGGATTTCGCTTAGAGTCGGGCTGAGGATGCCTGGGTATCTGGACTTGGTTACTTTGTCAGAATCACAGCATTGCCCGCACTTTGCTTTTACGACGAGCACGACAACCTCCGCTCCACAGACAACACTTCTTCTCTTATAATACGTCTTCAAGACTGTCTTTAAAAGTATCCGCATCCCAATTGCCGACGCCATGTCCACGAAAACACGCCCCGCCATCCCACCCGTAGTCATGGGCTCCATCACGCAACAAATCGGCAACACGCCACTCGTACGCCTGAACAAGATCCCGCAATCCCTCGGGATCGAAGCGACCGTGTACGCAAAGCTCGAGATGTTCAATGCAGGCGGTAGCGTGAAGGACAGAATTGCATTGCGGATGATCGAAGAGGCGGAGCGCAGCGGACGGATAAAACCAGGCGACACGCTCATTGAACCTACGAGTGGGAACACGGGCATTGGACTAGCATTGGTTGCGGCCATAAAAGGATACAAGGCTATTATTACGTTGCCTGAGAAGATGAGTCCGGAGAAGGTGGCGGTTCTCAAAGCGCTGAATGCGGAGATTATTAGGACGCCGACGGCTGCTGCGTTTGATTCCCCAGAATCGCATATCGGTGTTGCGAAGAGGTTGCAGAAAGAATTGCCGAATGCACATATCCTGGATCAGTACGGGAATCCGGATAACCCGCTGGCACATGAGTTCGGCACGGCGGAGGAAGTGTGGACACAGACGGGGGGGAAGGTGACGTGTCTTGTTGCAGGTGCGGGGACTGGAGGCACGATTACGGGGCTCGCGAGGGGATTGAGGAAACATAAGCAAGATGTCAAGATTGTGGCGGCCGATCCGCAGGGGAGTATTCTTGCGCTCCCGGAGAGCTTGAATACGGAGCATGCGAATGAGGCGTATAAGGTGGAGGGTATTGGATACGATTTCATACCCCATGTGCTGGATCAGAAGTTGGTGGATAAGTGGTATAAGACGGATGATAGGATGTCGTTTCAGTATGCGAGGAGGTTGATTGCAGAGGAGGGGATTCTTTGTGGGGGGAGTAGTGGGAGTGCTATGCATGCTATGGAGCGCGCGGTCAAGGACCTGAATCTCACAAAAGATGATGTCGTGGTCGTGATATTGCCGGATAGTATTAGGAGCTATCTAAGCAAAGTAAAATTCCCTATCCTTCTAACCATTTTGGAGACAAGTTATATACTGACCGAGGATCTAGTTCGTAGATGACGACTGGCTCGCAGCCAACGACCTCCTCCCTCCAACACCTCCACTCACCCCGAACGTTTCCTCTTCACCCATCGCACGAGTCCGCTCCCATTCCCTCAAGAACGATCCCTTCCACGGCGCCACCATATCCGCCCTCCGTCTCAAACCCGTCACTACAATCCCGACTACTTCCCCCTGCACCGAAGCCATCGAGACCATGCGCGAAAAAGGCTTCGATCAACTCCCCGTCTCCGCCTACTCTTCGTCCGGCAAAGGCCGTCTTGTCGGCCTGGTAACGCTCGGTAACCTTTTGTCCTGGATGTCTTCCGGCCGTGCAGGTCCCAAATCCAAGGTCGAAGACGTGATGTTCGATTTCCGGAAGCTCAACGAAGTAGTTACTGACTTGGGCCATCTACATCTCGATGATGGGAAGGGTAAGAAGAAGGGGGATAGGCGGGAGTTTGTGGAGATTACGAGGGACACGAAGTTGAGCGATCTTAATAGGTTCTTTGAGTGGAATTCAGCGGCTGTGGTTACGGAGCGCGTGGATGGGGAATTAAGGGCTAGTGCGGTGGTTACGAAGGTTGATTTGTTGACTTGGTTGGTTAGGCTGCAGAATGTTAATGGAGGTGCGAAGTAGATATGCCTTTGGAGAGGATGAAGAGGTCTGTGTTAAGGGTGGATTTTGCATTGGGAGGTTTGCATTATGCATAGGATATGAGTAACGGAAGCATCGGTGTTGGGTGTTCAACAACGGGTTCTGCTTCGTTGAGATATGGGTAGGAGCTTTAGAGTTTGGACTTGACTTCAACGTCTGCGACTCCTTTCTCGGAGATACTTCGAGGTCCCGCTTCAACATACCGATTTCGCCCCTCGATCGAGGATGTATTACCATTTCTCATCGTATCCGTAAACCGAAAGCTATACTCTACTCTTCCAGCTCCGGCGGGATGCACAAGAATATATCTTAGGACTGTAAATTGCACTCTACCCCATATATTAAGCCGAGTCTAAAATCCTTTTATTTAGGTATTTAAATCTAAAAGTATAAAACCCTATGTAGCTATAATTACGGGTAATGTTAGAGTAGAGGAAGAGTATTAGAGACAATATAGTTTGTAGTGCCCCGCCGGATCTGGAATGGGGCGGTATTTTTCTTATGCGTCTCTCTACAGTACCTACCAACTTTTTAGTACCCCAATCATCCTTCGTTACCCAACCCACACGCAACGCCTCTTCCCACTTCACTGACTAGCCCCTTCCTCCTTCTCTCCTTCCACGTCTATATAAACACACCCTCCCTTCCCTCATTCTCCCCGCACACAGGCCCACCGGCCTTCACTGGAACTAAACCTAAGTATATGCTACGAATGCGCGGTTCTTGGATCAAAAAATAGCAAAACCATCAACCTATTGAGACTTTAATTTGGCTGCAGGTCAAAGACCACAGAAAACTCTCCCTATATGTATCAAAAGAAAAAGAAAAGCTCAAAAATGCGGTTGCTTGGAATTAAATCTCACAGGTGAAGATCTAGTGGGAGGTACCCAGTCCTTGTCTCCGTTATTCAGTGATCATCACGACCTTGACCCTCCACTCCCTTCCCAGAATCTGTCACCAGCCATACGTGACACCCCTTCTTACTAGTCTCACCCTCCTTTTTCTCAGTTTCAGCGTCTATATAAACACCCTCTCCCCTTTCGCGATCTCTGTCCACGCACAGTACAACTCTTCAGCTTCCATAGAAATTTTTTTTTCTACGTGCTACGGCCCGTGGGTTTTTCTTAGATCAAGAAAACTACCCGCCGCAGGACATGAGTATTTGGAGTTCGGGGTTAGGCGCTAGATAAAAAAATTACAAAGCAATGTCTAGCATGGGGATGAGAAAGCAGTGAGACAGCCCGGGCTGCCGAGGTTCTTCTTGGATCAAAACTCGCAATGGGTGATATGATGGGGCTTGGGGTTGGAGGTGGGGATGGTGGGTCAAAAATTGGAGCCAAAAATCCAAGAGAAATCGAGTTTCGCTCGCGAGAGAGATGGGTCTAAACGTTTACACAATTGATCAATGGGGAAATCTAGTGAACTTGGGTGTTGGATCAAAAATTCTTTCTTCCCGCTCGATGTGGCTCAAAAGAACTCTATAATAAAATGAATGGTTAGGAACTCGTGGGTCTAAAAATTGTCATATATGCCTATTATGCGCGAGATTTGGTGGAGCTAGGTCTCGTATCAAAATCCATTTCAGCATCTGCTCATGCGGTTCAAAAGCGATAGAGTTACTGATTAATGGCTGGGAACTGGCGGGTCTAAAACGTTTAGAGAATTGATTATTGGGGTAATCCGGTACGCTTGGGTGTTAGATCAAAGCCTCGGCCCGTCTACGATACGAGAACGAAAAGTCCGACGAAGGTATGGAATGACTGGCAGACCGGTGGGGCCAAAAAATCAGTTCTACCCGGATCACGGGTGAGAGGTGCTGATGAAGTGCTGGACTAGAAACTAAGAAACATGATTGACATCTGAGGTAGGTGGATCATAAAAGAAGAAGACGTGGTGGAATAGGTGGTGCTGGAGGTCCAAAACTGAGCATAGACATGTCATGGTAGAGCTGGGAACGTCTACGAGTTGGTAGTCCAGAGAAGGAAAGTCGCAAGGAGCGGTTAGACTTGGGAATGTGATCGATGATGATGAGTAGCATCAAATCGAAAGAAGAGGATTACCATAAAGTCACAGACCAAGATTTAACTTCGTCGTTTGACAGTTGTAGTCCAGCTTGGCTACAACCCCCATTGAGCGAGCACCAGGTAGTTTTTAGACCTCTACCACAGCCGCACTGCTTTTACACTCCTCACTCCTTACATTTGTTTTGAATTCCGAGACACGGACCAGAATCTCATGTTCTGGAGTCAATGAAACTTTCGAACTCCAAATCTCTGATCTTCATTGAAGCCTTCCTCAGTGACTTTACACCCGGGATCTTGAAGTCGCAAACATCATGAAGGAGGATGTTTTATTTTAGAGGCGGTTCTCTCTCCATGGCCATCCCATCTACCAGCTATGAGACAAAGAGTCTCTTAGATCCATGTGCTCGGAAAATTCAGGTAGAGGATCGGGGTGGGCTTGTATACATATCGAGCGAGAACTACGCCGTCGCAGAAGACTGGTCACGTATAAAAACCCCATTCCGAATGCTAGTAGAACTAGTGAGTAATCAGGAGTTCGAGTCTTGGGATTGACTCGCTCGAACGATGAAGATTAAACAAAACATCAGGGAACGCGTGAAGCTCCGTTTTGTTACATTCCGCACTTTACGCTGATGATAAGCAGCATATGTTAGCATATCAGCGCCAACATCTGCAAAAATAATATCCTGAGGCTTGCAGTTACCCCATGCAGAGTTCGTCCTCGCATTTTTGAGGACTTCGGTCTACCAAATTCCTCCATATTTCCTCCCACGATGGATTGTCTCGACTCCAAGGCGGTGCCGCATGATCCGGAGCATATGGCTTTCTTAAACGCTTCCACTCAGACACACATTCTAGACAAACGTGTTTGATTTTGATCAAATTTTTCGCGCGGCTGCCCACATGAAGCACCGGCAGAATGTTTTTAGACTGTGGTCTCCCATATGCTCGGCGCGAAGAGAGTTTTAGACAAGCGTTGAACCGAGATTTGCTGTACGTAGGTGTCTATAATAGAGGGGAAGAAGGTTTATATACACACGAAGAGGGAGGGTGGACGAAGGAATTGAGGAAAGTCACGTGTGTTTTACCCCTTTTCTTAACGCTGTGATGCTGACAAAGCAGAAACTTGATCTCGGCATCTTTCGGGGCCGTATCTAGCTATAATACTGTTGTTTTCTTCACTTTAACCATCAGTATGGTACAATTTCAGCTTTGACGCGAGATGAAGATTTGCGCATCGTAAGAGATGGCTTGAGCTTCCATGTTGCATTCTACCTCACATTTTCAGCAAATGCAAAATCGTCCTGTCTAGGCACCCAGACTAAAGTTCATTGGCCGCTCCAGTGGCTTCGATCTTGTTCTTCTATGTGATGAACACGAAGAGAACGGTGTATGCTAAACAAGGTGGAATGCTTGCATGGGTAACAGTAATGAACTATTGGCTTACGGACCCAGTATCTGCACAAATTCCCTCGATGAAGGTAATGAGGTGAGGGATTCCGTTGGTTTAGGCGGCAGTATGCATGGAAGTTTTCCAAACTATAGAGGTTGGACGTAATCTCGTTGACTTCCGACAAGTTCGTTAGTCAAAGCGTGGCGAGAGGGAGGCGAAGGGTAGCTTGAGGAGATAGGAAGCCGTGCGTCGTAAAGGATTTTGTGGAATAAGGACTAGTAAAGCATCTGAGAAGAAGATATGGAGGGCGTGGGCTCATTATTAGGGCCGCACAGGGTGCGCGGGCGAAGAGGGTGGAGAGGCTTGTGGAAGAGCAGACTTTGCGCGGCGCTTGGAAGCGGCAACAGTATAATCGGGCGGAAAGTAAGTGCAGACCCAGCTGGAAGGCTCGAAAGAGGGACGAGGTACGAGCATGATGAGAAGAAAAGGCCAATGTAGCGCGCATCTATCGCTGCATAGAGGTGTCTGCCCTCCTTCCACTTCGTAATTATGGCATAGGTATGAATTTGGGCGTGCGGTTCGGTGTGGAAGTCGAAGATCCTCCTTTGCAGAATTCCATATGCAAATAGGTATGCACGCCTTCCTCATCCGTCGATTGACCCAATGATGTGGACGGCAAGGCTTCCTCTTCGCACCTATGCCTTCCTCACCCGTCGGTCGACCCCAGCGCCTTCTCCTCAGCCAGCGTTACTCTCTACCTCTCAATACACACTCGCCTTTGCTCATGCTGTTTCTCCCGACGCGTTTCTTCCACTTTAGATGTGTCGAATGTTCTCCTCCCCACTCGTTACATGGGCTCGCGGGTATTTCGTATTCAAATTGGTATGAGGACTACTCTAACGATGGGAATTTTGAATAAAGATAATTAAATCGGTATGTGTTAACCGAAAATGCAATGTCCTTATGATAGGATTCAGCTGTGAGGTGCGAAGTGGGACAGCGCACGCGAAAGCTAAGAAGAGGGGTTTCAAGTGCTGATTTCCTGAGCGCATACATCCGAAAACGATGTTGGATTGGGCCTTTTCTTCTCCAGAGACTTTGTTTGTGTACCAGAGGGTGAGCACGAATGTAGATGTTGTCGCTCGTTCTAGTGTTCTTGCTTTTTCCTATCACGACCAACATCAGCTTCTCCTCTTCTTAGCTCCCATTATTGTTCTTGGTCCCCAGGATGACTTCCAACACCGCAGTATGACACCACATTGTAGTTCCCTCAGGCATCGTCAGCAAGTGGGGAGATCTCGTAGAGAAGGAAGGTGACCGTTTGCGGCGGCTATGGATGTGGGCTCGAAGGTTGCGATTCTGGACTTCATACTTAGGGTATCTGGAGGTCTCCTTCGAAAGTTGGAGCGCGGTACTCCTGCTTGTGTTATTCTTCCTAACCCCAATCCCTCGCCAGCAAATTTTTTTCAACCGTAGAGCCTTCTAATCCAGTGTCCCATTTTCATTCCTTATTTACTCCAATTTCCCTTGCAATCCCATTCTTCAGCTAATATCCGCTCTCATTGATTTTAGTTTCGTTCCACGAGCGGTGTAAAGTGTCTTTCCACTTCCAGCCAAGGCCGTTCGACGACTCAGTTCCCTTCCAACTACCCGCCACGAACCAATGTGTTATGGATATCCATTCTATTGAGAGAATAGAACTGGCTCGCCCCTCGTTGCAGGTATAATCTCGACGGTCATGGAAATTCAGGGTACCTAGAACATCGGCGGAAAAGGCAGGGCAGTGTAGGAGGGAAGGGAGAGTTCGCTAGGGTTGAGGTGGAGGAGTGGGAGAGCAGAGGAATTGGAGTTTGCGATGACTCCTAGAGAGAAGTGAGCGTAGACGGTAGATAGCTCGCCTTCAATCTCTGAAGAGGTAGCTAGGCGTCCCGAAAGGGTTCTGAGCCACAAAGCTAGTGAAGTAAGAGGATGGTCGAAGGCTATCCCATCATCGAGGACAGCTATGTCTCACTATTGGCGCATGAGGCGAGGATAGATGACTGGGAGGATGGTGTCGGAGATCTCCGTGCGTAGAGAACCCGATTGGTGAAGGATAAGGTTTCACCAAGCACCGACGCATACCAAGCGATGCCTCCACACCTATGTACTTCTAGATCGAAGCTCGCAAGTCTCATTTACACTTCTTCAGCTCAGGAGCATCACTCTTGAACATATTACCCAATATCTCCCAGGCTCGCCCATAGTACGAGTCACTTGTAAACAGAGCATGCTGTATGTCTCTGTTTTGAGAAGTGACACCCGGCGAGGCTGGCACTATTGGTCACCTCCAAAAGGGGTTCCAGGGTCTATTTTAACGTCTGATGTGCATCTGCTCCAAGGGCAGATGCAACTTGTGGTTGGGGAAGTAGGCTTGTTGCCTCCTGATACTCTCGACCCAATACGCAGGTATCCCCCCGATTACCATGCACGCTGACCACAGCATACTAGACCTCCCCCTCCCTTCACCGGAACGATCCCATATAGGCTGAGCCTCAATCAACGGAAACAGGCTAAGCATGTTCCTCAACCACAGCCCTTCCGCCCCTGAGGAGTGGGGACCCTCATTCCCCAGTCTGACCGGTCTCCAGTTCAGAACCCCTCCCTCCACGTCTTGCACAAGATCGACCTAATCATCCACCACTTATCTGCGCCCGTCGCGCTGAGATGCTCACCAGTGTCTCCATCCATCGTGCTCCAGTTGCCTACTGCGACGCCGCTGCTCGAACAAGGATCCCAAGACACGGAAATGATCAGGCAGCCTGGCACTCTTCGCGAGTGATACACTAGAAGAGGAATAGCCTAACAATGAGAGTTATATTTGACATCCGCGGGGCGTAGATGATGGGCGGAAGTTCATATCGAAACACTGCATGTGTAGCCGACCCTCCAGACTGCAGGTATGCCGTCGACCTCATGTACCATCATAGCGGACGGGTCGGAGCTTGCCAGTGAGGGCACATCACTCGGGAAATCGAAAGAACCCGACATTGCCTCACGGTAGGCGCCTGGATCCAGTACGGGAAGAGGCTGGGTGTCCATTCTGGCTGGGGGAACAACACGACGAGGGGAAAGGCAAAAGCAACGTCTGATGATCGATTGGCACGTACGCGTTCGACGACGTTAGCTCAGCTCTTAGATTCTCGCATACTAGATACGTAACGTGTACCTGTCGGTCAATTGGCCTATGGTATGGAGGACTCTGGTAGGAACGCCCGTTTCGCGTGTGGACCTCACCGCTACTAGATGAAGAGCACTCTGAGGAACGATCACGATCCCCTCGAAATGTTTTCAGAAAACGCATAGATCTAAGGATATCTTAACTCCACGTCGACAGAAGTCGGCATTAAAGAGAGATTACCCCAAAGCATTGCCGTATACGTCAAATATGAGCTTAGCATAACACAAATGGCACCTATCGCTGCTCCTATAAACGCGAAAGAACTAGAGCAGTAAGAAGAAAGTGCTCTAAGATGGGATCGATAAGTTCATTCGAGGTACTATGATGCTAAAAGGTTGTCCTGGCAGCACAGTCTTGCGATGCGAGCGAGGAAGCCGAGGCTCCGCGAAGCGCTTACAGTCCTCTAGAGAAAGAAAGTGCAACAAAGGGAGGGCAGTGTATCAGATTACTCACTTACCGAGATCTAGTTGTCACCAATATGGGGTGAATCATGGTGCAATCGGGTTAGCCAGTTAGCAACCTTTACCGTGTATGGACTTCCCCCGATGCTTTTCGTCTTTGAGCCAGATCCAGTTCGTCAATTATGGCCCTGGAGCAACAGCGTTTCGTTCCAAACCATTTGACGTGGCATCTGCAGCACATAAGTGTTGGAATATTGCCACACTGTGCCCATAATCCTCGCAAAATCAAAACTACGCGCTAGATAAAGATAAAAGGCGCTTCTTGGATTATCCTCGTACCCAGGGTCAACGTCAATAGTGTGGTGGAGGTTAGCGCGGGACTGCGCCCAAGAACGTAGATATGGTTATGAGATGGCGTGTCGTGAGAAGCCGCCCTTGATAAAAGGTTTGCCTGAAAGAAGGCAAAGGGTTCTGGGTTGAAGTCAACTTGACAGCAAGACCTGGTTCTGCATGATCGTCAGTTCGTCACACAGAGAATGCTGGTATTCTCCTAGTCCCGGGCTAAGCGCCCTACCTTCCCGCTTCCCCGACCATTGGCATGCCGCATGACGCCCTACACGGTAAATTGCAAAGTACTGGGCGTTGGATACGGGCGGACTCTCTCGCGTCCCGACTCAAAGGCATCCGTGGGGGCAACCTTGGCATGATATTCATTTTTGAAGCCTATACAGTCGAGGATTGACAGGTGTATGTAATAATGATGGTTTAGCTTATTGCGGGGACCAGAAATATCGCATTCCCCATCACCCTTTCGCATCTCGACGCCAACTTCTTTCCTATTATGGTTTAGCCTTCACGTATCTGGACATCGTCCCGGTCGAGCAGTTGGACCTGCCATATGACAGTCAATGCCAAGTGCACCACCTAAACTTGTAGATTACACTTCAAGTCAAGTTTTGTTGTGCTAAGACATCCTTCTCTGAAAGCCTATTGTGACAACTCATGCTGAAGTGCCTGGTCATTGTTGAGCCCCACTAATTGTCCGTAATACCCTGAACACAGGAAGTAAACAATCCCTCCACTCCAGCGCCATACATTTTGTCCTGCAAATAAGGCAATCTCCATGTAACGGGCTTCTTTCCAACTCAATTTATATTGTGGAATCTGGGAACTTTACACTGTACATATCTCCACGGGAGGGTGGTTGCGTCGGGGGAGGTAGAAATGACGACATTGTTAAGCGTAGATATGAGGCTGAGGATTCTCGGATTGGTGTCTAATGGGTACCGACAATACTAGACACTGTTAATTAGGACAGAAAGCCAGCCAACCGTGAAACGTCTTAAAATCGAAGATACACCCACTGTTCAGTTCATCGTTACTAATATTCTTTAAGTCTTTAATAACGAGACGAACCAAGACGCAATGAAAGGTACAAAGGAACTGTAAGCAGCGTGAAGAAATGCCAAGCACCACCCAGGACAATTCTCTGAGCCGGCAGTGCGCACGTCACATAATGTCGACGTACCATGATAAGTGAAGAACATCTACAAGAATCCGGTGAGAAAGTGTAGTCCCATTCTCAAAACGATTCTTTACTGCCCATGATTCTCCAGAATACTTTGCGGGCCCCAATATTGTGGCAGAGACCCATGTGTGCTAGCTTTGACGCCAGATCTATGAGAAATCTGTAATGACTACCCTGGGGCTGTATCAAGAGTAGTGATTGTCTACTCCTTCAGCCCAAACCTGGCTTCGAGATTGTGAAAGGAGTTGCGCTCGACGTTGGAAGACACGATGGCTTATACCACCCTGCATCTGTTTGTGACATGCGAAACAAGCTTTCCAGTGTATTATGAAGGAAGCGCGGATAATTCGATCAAGAGCAAGGGACGCAGGTCGCTCGGGTAAAGATCAAAGTTGATTGAGGTGAAATAGAGCGCGATTTGTTGGCCTTGGTGTCGTTCTATCTCCAAATCAGTATAACGATCCATAAAATTGTTTTGCAGGAAGTGTAAAGCCGTTGTCAAGCTCCAATAAAAGCTGGATTTTGCAATGATTCTGAGTAGTGGTATCATGTGGTGACATGCTGGAAGAAGTAGGTATTCAGCCCACCGATAGGATAGGTGTTACACCCTATAACACCGCAATAAATAGATTATCTATTTGTGGGTAGTTGCGGTGGTGATTCGGCGAGTTTGTGAGGAACGGACCGATTCTCGTGTTCTATTTGAAGCTGATGATGGGGTGGCGCTCTCACACCGCGTTTAACATGTTCCCTTCTAAGTTATCTGCGGGTCTCGAAGGTTAGCAGTCTTCATCTTAGAGGTTCCCATCGAGACTTTGTGGTTGGCAGCTCTTCGCCCAAAAGACGCTGAGCCTGCCTTTCATGTTCTCTCTCTCAAAGTACCTACTATATCTTCCACTTCGATCTCCATGCATGGACCGACCGCGACGAAGGCCCCAAAAATGCTGGCGCGTGATGTGTCTTTTCTCCATCAGATAGCGCGGCAAGCGATGGCGACCCACTGATTTGGCTGGAAGATTATTTCGCATGATTGAAGAAGTTAGAACGGCGCGGGCCATGACTCGCTTGAACCATATCGTCCTCTTTCCAATATATCGGCTGGGTATCAAACACGATGCATCGCCTGGTTGTTTTATCGTGGCTGATCGTGTCTGGAGATCAAAACGTTCACGATGTGGTGAATTGCTTCATCCAGGTTGCGGAGAGAGATTAGGCCCTGAAACCGTAATTTGCACGGTCAGCTTATGCCCAATGCGTCAACTTGACAGTTTCAACGTCCAAAATGCTTACCAAGCAAAAATTCACGAACCCGGTTTTCGAAGGTCTACTTCTATGCAAGCGTCTCGTCCTCACTCTGCCTTGATGGGTTTGCACGAATGAGATAGATGAGATCAGGAAAGGATCCTTAAAAGACATGCTACTTGAAGTTCGCTGAGTTGCACGTAAGGGATGGCGATAATGCCACGCAAGAAGGATCCAGATATTCAAGGCTTTCACCCAGAGGGCATCACGATTGATTGTGATGTTTGTGAGGAAAGATTGTTGAGTTGCGTCAGGCAGTACTTCGGAAGGCTGAGACGGTGATGCCGTAGAGGGCCCAGCCACCGTTTCAAGAAAACGAACGCCATCGCCTATCACACCACTACGCGCGCCCAATCCAGCAACAGTAACAATCAACGGTGGGTTGTGACGAGCCTCAAAGAACAGAAACAGGCAGCTGCTTGCCTCTTCGACAGCCCAGCTCTGCACCTCAGGCCGGACGAAACCAACAGATTGTACTTACATGTCGAGAGTGCACCTACCACGTCAACAACTGCCTTGAAGCCGCACAGTTGGGCCTATATCGGATGAAATCTGGACCGACTAGGGGTTGCCAGCACAGCTCGCTTGATGTCCGAGGGTGACTGCACTCACGACGGTGATTTGATGGAATAGAGCAGACGGGAGGAGAAAGAGGGGCAGCCTTCTTGACAACGGGGTTATTGGTGAGCCTGAGCGCTTTGATGCCAGCAAAGACCACGCTAGTCAGTTGATGAGCTGTTGAGCAATCTGCCGGGCCTTTGAAGAAGAACTTACCGTGACTGTCCTGCCTCGTCGACCTACAGATTCCGTGCCATCAGCTGAAGTACCCATAACCCCCGAACCCCTTGCGCATGCAGTGGGCGAGGGGAAATGTCTGCTGCAAATCTCGTGCACGGATGGCAAAATATACCTTTACAATGTACATGCACGCAATTTTGCCAGATTCCCTGTAGTGACTCGCAGAGAGAGGAAGGTATATATGTACCAGCCAAGCATGTGATGATAGAGTGACATGCCCAAATCGAGAAGCCCCGGATCTATCTCAACTACAACACATCCCTGAATCCTGCGCCTTCTTGGAACTACGAGAGCTGAAGACTGCAAGGGCAGGTTAGCGATCGACTTTCACGCGTTCGAATCGAAAATCTGTATGCGTGAATGCAGGCGTGGCGACCCAAAAAGAAAGAAAGAGCGGACCTACTTGACAACTCTCAGAGTCTCTCGCAAATCATGATTCACACAGAGCACACCAGCTCGAGGTGGCTGAAGTATCCTCCAAGATGACTTATACCAGAGCGTGCTATAGCATGATAGACCCGAGAAACACGTCAATAGCGATCTAAGGATGGTGAATGAACGGGATGACACCTCGCAACGGTGTAGGGCGTATGGGTAGTAGTTTGAAGTACATTGAGGAGCATGCAAGGAAAGCCGAGATGTCCGAATAGGTGAAAAAAGAGCCCTGCCACTCCAAAAGCAACTGCATTTAACTCAAAGAACAATAGACATTCGACAAGAACCGTTATGAACAAACATCTGCGCCGTAGCAGCGCTGATCGGAGGGTTAGGAACTTAGGATAGGCTCGCCGGGTAAGTTCCCGTTCCCGTTACTGGTGCGGGCCGCTTCAGCTAGGGTTAACCCGAACACGGGCCGTCTCGGTGTGTTTTACGCCACAACTCTAGAGGACAAAGGGGCCCGCCTGTAAATGGTATATATCGGAATATTATGATTAGGCACAGGCACTGGGACTGGAGCAACCTGGCCCGCGGGAGGCCCGTAGCAAGCCACCGTGTCGTTTATGCGGTGAGACGCTTGGTGGTCCAAAACAACTGCAGTCCGCCAGGCAGTTCTGAAGAAGGGTGGAAAGTGTAATGGTGGAGTAGCAGAATGTTGGAGTGAAGGTACGATTACTGAATATGCATTTGTGGGCACTAACGTGGTCCGTTTTGGCTGTCTAACTTGTTCGAGACGTGCAGCAACAGCTTGCAGCATCTGCATGCTCTGCGCTGCTCTGCGCTGCCGTCTTTGGGCACGTTCCAAGGTAGATGAAGAGACCCGGGACGATGGCACTGGATGGTTGACACATGCCTTAGCCGAGCTCACCTACCTATCACGACCAAGAAATGTCACCCGATGGCTTTGCCGAACATATGCACTCTATGGACAAACGACCTGGAGCTTCGGGCGCCTTTTCATGCAAGCAATACGCCTAGATGTGATGAAGGAATAAGGCTGCATATGAGGTCACGCAGGAGCATACCCTCACAATATCCGGACCTTTCTGCCACCCAGCTTCGTAATGGTGCCGCGGCTAATTTATGTTAGTCAGGAATGTTTGATAGGCTTGGCTTACGTGGCAGCTCTTCGTTTGTATTCGAAGATAAATGACGTACTGCAAGATTAAAGCCAAGTGAAGGGATATGTTGATGTCCATTGGGTGAATGATAGAAAGAAGACATCTCAGCCATGAAGGAGAAAAGCGTATGTACGGAGTAGCCCCCTACACCTCGAACTCCGGCGTTTGACCCAAAACTCCTCGCATGATGAATTCGATGCCGACAAAGAGAAGTCATGGGGAAAAGCGGAATGAATGAGCGAGAAGAAAAGCGTCCCAGAGAAGCCATTTAAACCAACGCGATCCATGCCAAAGTATCCCACCCGGCCAAAACGAAAAGCTCTGATCTGCCCATGCTTCGACTGAGCGTAGGCACCCACACTGACGCTCAAGATATCAAGCAGCGTAGCCACGCGTGTAGTAGGTCGTGCTTTGTGAAGCCGAAGTAGTTTGGGTTCCGGTGAGATGTCTCATCGCAACCTCGGCGGCATCCTCGCGTGCTTGTTCCATGTATGCGCCGTCGTACCAAAAGCGTGCCGAGTACGGGATACCTTGGACTACCGCGAGGCTGGACCAAGCGGTACGACCGCCTGCGAAGGGTATCAGCGAGAACGAAGCAATTCAAGGTGTGGCCACCCAAAGAGCAAGAGGATACCCAGATACAGTGGAAGGATGACCGCAATCAAACCAAGAGGTAAGCTACTCCCATCGCTGGGGGCCAGAAAGAGAGTTGAGCGCCTTACCTCGACGGTCGGAGACATCCTGCCAAGTGGGTTCTCCAAGGCGGGTGGCGGTACAATGATCTGAAGACGATTGCTCAGTTTGCCCTTAAATCGATTAATGTGGAATATATTGCACACGCACCTTTGAGCTTCTGCTGCCATGTGCTCGATCGTGCAGCCATGATAATGATATTGCAGGAGTAATGCTTCTAAGATCCAAGAATGATGGAAATACAGGATGAGAATGTGGAACACAAAATGGCCCAATGACGGTGGATGCAATGAGAGCCTGGGTGTTAAGCTGGATATCAGCTTCCAAAAGACAGATACTTATAGAGCTTGCAGTAGGCACGTGGAAGATAGGTTTCAATGGAGTAGGATTGCACAAACACGGCTACCCGAAGGAGGTCATTTCCTTAAACATGCTGTCAATGGTTGCTGAACACTGCGCTGGTTTCCGATGAGGAGGGGGCTCTCCGTTGAAGAAAGCACATATAGTTACCCGAGACAATGGATGAAGTGCGCCATCGTGGATGAGTGCGCCATCGTGCTCGGGCCGGGCCTGCTTAGCACCACTACAGATTCTGCAGATACTTGTTCATCTATGAGACGGAGCACTGGAATTAAATGGGGCTCCTATGGCTTGTTGGAAGAGGATAAATCTGCGCCAGGGGCCGCAGCAACCCGAGAATAGCAGCATTGGAGCATAGGCAGAAGCCTTGCTTGGGGCAGAATGTGTTTGGAAGAATGCGACTTAGCGATTGAAGCCGTGCTCCAGAGAAAAGGTAGGGAAGATTCGCCAATTTCACCGCGACGCAGAGTGATGTGGCATGGTGGGAGCTGGCATGCCAGCATGCCTGAGTTCTACGTGTACGCTGAGCCTTATGCCGGCATGGTGTTCTGAGAGTAGCTAGCAGCCCAGAACGAGTCTAGATCATACGGTAGTTTTTCACTAGACAGCGGGCGCTGGAAGGGTGCTTGCGGGATGGTGTTGATGGCCGTTCAGTTCATCACCTGGGGGCCGCAGATGTGACGACACGGGTACCTGCTGTTCATGCTGTTTGCAATGTGTGACGCAGCGAACGGACGCCGGCATTGTGGCCTGAGAAATAAAGGCCTAAATAGCTGCGGATGAGGGGTTCGCACCGCTCCCATGACCATGGGTCGCTGTGCCTGGGGAAATTATCTGCTGTTAGTCCACATGCTGTGCCATCAATGTCCAAGTTGGGCGTGTGTGAAGGTTGATTGAGCCGTGCAGCTATATTCATTACTCGTCTCGAGACCATCATATGTGTATACGAAGTGACGAGATAAAACGGAATAAAGGTCCTGGATGCGCCTATGCCATGTTGTCCCAATTTTCGCCTGCTCCAAGCTGAGTGAAAATGATCAAACACTTTCTGACCCAATTCGGGACTATGCAGAACCAAACGTTTGACGCCAATGCTTCCAATGCCATATGCTGATGCCACTCATTTGACGCGACGAAACTAGGAAAAGACTATCAAGAACAAAACGAGGCCCGACGGAAAGTCGCAGGTTTGGGTCTCAGCGATGCAGATTTGATAGCTCGCAAGAGCTAGAAAAGAAAATATGTACGAGAATCGAATGCAAGTTTCCGCCCAGCGGAGCCTTCACCGTCGAGGCGGGTCTCTTGTGATCCTACACCAGCAGATATCTGCTCAAGCCTCGACAGAGGTGCGACGTAACGCTGGCGGACGTCTGCTGGGAGGTCCATTGCGGCTGCTTCGATGGAAAACTTCATCAATCAGGCGTTTTGGGCCAACGTATTCCATGTTCATTTTAAATGACGAATTCCGCATTAGCGGGATGTGCAATTGAGTGCTTTGCTTGGTGTGGAATCGGCGTTTGATGCAGTCGTCCACAAGCGCCATCAGTCCGGTTGCGATGACCACACTGTTACTGGCTTTAGTCTGGTATATGCAGGTTTGCGCTATTTTACTCACTCGGAAATGTCAGTAGTAGCACTCAAAATCCTATCATCGGTTATCCGCATGTAACATGGCGGAATCCAGCCGCCCCTTGCTGCCTCCTCATGAGCCTGATCATGTGTCAATCGGACGGGGCTGATGTGAGCAAGAGGCTGCTTTTCGTTGTCTGCGCGGACTAGGTAGTACGAGACACTCTCGTGATCACGATCCTTCTTCACTACACGCTTCCACGAATAGTTGTGGCCCCAATACTCGAACACATACCGTTTGTTCGATTTGGCACCCCGCCGTTTAACATCAATGTGCGCATAATTGGAGAATTCCAATTTGATGGTGTTGGTAGGCATCAATGCACGACCTTTGGCGTAGCCAGCCGACTTGGGACGTGAGTCATCATCTTCATCCACACCACGCATCGACTGATAGCCCGAATCCGATCTCTTGAGGCCGGCGGCCGTTGAGGGTCTGGAGTCTGGTTTGTATCTGAGGCTTGCAAGCGCCGTGCTTGCTCGTTGCAGGACGGGGCGGTTCTCAGACGGTGGCTTCTGGTATTTGCGTATGGAATGGCAGACCTCTCTACCAGAGTCCCTGCAGTATCTCCGAAGGGAGAATTCACGGGTGCGTAAATCATGCATGCGGAGATGGAATAGCGTGTAGTACTGTTTCTTGTGATGCCTCTCCTCGACCTGCGTGTCAACTCTCAAGTTCATGTTCCCATCAATCGTTGCATCATCGTGTCGGATCGATATTCTCTTGCTGGTGGGGAAGAGGTCTGCAAAATCTCGGGGTGTAGTGGGAATGGCATCGACGGGGGAAACATCGTTGTTGTACTGGGGGACATCGTACTCTGGCAGATCGTCGAAGTCATCAGCCAGGTCTTCCTCCGAGGTGGAAGCGTAGGTATCGACGGAGGCTCGAGGATTGTGTGATGCGGGCGGGTCGTGTTTCTCCTGGATCGCGAAATAGTCTTGGCCACGACCCTCTACGCGGCCGTTGCACGTGGGTAGCGGTGTCCGGTAGCTGTATTCGGTGGGTGCAGTCTCTTGCGACTGGTATGATCGGTCGCTATCGCTGCGGGCGGTGGTGTTGCTGTGGCTCGATTCGTGTTGTCGCCAGTGCACGTTTGGGGACATGATGGGTGGTGACTAGGGAATTCAACAGAGAGATGATTGTAGTAATTGCAGAATAGTTGATAAAACGGGTGGAGGCATGTACAGAGTGTGTGAGTAGCAGCGAAACGGTCCGAAATTCAGGCCGAGATGCGCGGAGTGTTGAGGTTGGGGATCGGGTGCGACTCTCACACGATGCGGAAGATGAGAGAAATAAGAACGGAGGTAAGAATTTTCGCGGCAAAAGCTCCAACAATGCGAAGAGCGTATTGGTGTAGAAGGAGTGGGATAAAGCATCTATTTGCTGCGGCGTAGTGGTGGGATGCTGGAATACTGGTGCAACGCTTCGGGAGGGAGCGGTCTCGCCAGCCATCGACAAGCTGGATGATTGCCTGCGCTGGCCCCGATTGCTACAACGCCGCTCGTGAGACGCTCACTAGAGGCCGCTTGGCCTGCACTCCCAGGCTGGCCGGCCTGCGAATGAGAGGCAGCCTCGCAAGCATCGCATGTCCAAGCCTCCCTGATCCTAGAGCAGGACTTACCCGATCCTGCGCAGCCTGCTCAAGCGCGGCGCGGCCAGAGCGAATCAGCCACGGACCACGCGCTCCATCGCTAGACCAACCCTCGTCCCCCACATGCCACTTTTCGCAGCACCCTTTCTGGGGCTTTGGTGGAGACAAAATCGTCCTTCGCAGGAGTTGCAACGCTGTGCATACTCACGACGCGGCTGAATCTGCTTTCTCATCGCTCTCCAAATAGCAGCAGCAGAAGACCCAGGGCGACGTTTGCCAGCTCCCTCAGCGGCCGCTAGATCAGAAGTAAGGCCATCAGTCCGTTAGGACACCAGCGGGACGGCGCCTGATGGTGTCCGTCTACCACCGTTGTTTCCCCCGTTCCACGTGCCGTTCCCTCTTTCGACACTGATGGTCGTTCCGGATAGTCTGCTGATAGGCAGAGCGGTGTGGTGCAGGTGAGCAAAGTGTGCAAGTCTTATCACCGACTGTCAAGAACGTCATAACGTTGCGGCTCATTCTCTCCCTTACAGTTATTTCTCTACAGTCAAATCGGCTGCTAAATCTGTACAACTGGCTGTGTCGAACCACAGCTGTTTGTGTGCCTTGCCGATACGTTTTGGAGATGCTCTGTGGCTGCGAACGACAATTCATCGGTGCCTGTTACGCAGGAATTGTCACTTTACCGCCTTGCCCAGCACCCGTTTCGTATATTTCAGGGCGCTGAATCTCTTGCAAGCATCGCTTCGAATCACTGAAGAGGGCGTTCTAGCGTTGCTTCGCCCTCTGGGTGGTCCCTTACTCAGCGATTCACCTGCGCCTCGTCAGGAGAAGGATGAGTGCTCGCACAAGAATGGTATTCTCTGCTAGACTACTGATGTCAAAGTCAATCCGGTAAGGTTCTCTACAGCCGCTGATAGCTCTGGTGGGGGTAAGTATGGCTTCCTAAATCTCCACGTGAACGCCTTGCATAGCTTCCAAGCTTCCTATGTCCAACTTGCTATTGAGCAAGACTCTCATCGATAAACGTACTGTAAGTTGTCACCATGCTCTTATCCCGAGTTTACAGTCCACAAGTCAGTCTCATCTATGTTTATTCACATTTCCCAGGTTGTCAAGAATTTTAGCCAATCGGAGCAAGGAACGTGTTGGCTTCATATTTTACCTATCCCGAATCTGCATCTGTTGTTGCGTCAGACCAACGTCCTATGAACACGTTCAACTACATGTGCGGACGCTTCCCGTGTCTGGACTTTTTTTTTTGCAGCCGTACTCTACTGTATTTACTTTGCATGAAGATTTCCAGTGGCCTGATTTTGCTTCCGTCCTTCCGTCCAACCACTCTCTTTGGTTCAGCACAAGGGCCTCGCTCAGGGAGCGTCTGATGGTCCAAGGAATAATACGAGGAATGTTAGACGGTGCCTGTCGAACCCCTCCGGCAGGCATGCCACTATTGCACCACTTTATTGCTCGGTCTTTGACCAAACATACGACTACGATAACCTTGCGTATGGCCCTCCAACTGGGTCCACCAACCTAATTGTTACTCGATACTTGTCCGTAAAGTTCTGACAACCCCTGTTGGTTTGCCTCCCCCATCCATGAGGCTGTGCACATACTTGCCTGTCCATCAATGGCACAGCGGTTACGTACTCTTTCGTAGATCTCCCGCGCGGATCAGGAATCCCAGCTTCAGGCAACAGGAAATGGGAAGCGTGCCTAGGATCGCTGGGAAACTTGCCAGTCATTTGATCCAACGCCACTAAATCTTTGTCCATCCCTTCGAGGATATATATATTTCTACTTAACGCAATACGTCCTCCTGCACATCTTGAGGCTAATCATACCTTAGTTGTCCTTCGCTTTCCATGCAACGATACTGCATTGCCCTCCCTACTTCCTGTGTTACGAGAGTTTCCCTTACGATCAATATTTCGTAGGATATGTAGGTGACACTCCAGCCGCTTCGTTACGGAAAATCCTAATCGGTTTAATCGCCGTGCATATATGCAAGTAATGTACCAATCTACCGCAGAATGTAAGTAAAAGTGGAGTGCTATGGGCATCGGCACCATGGTTGCACTGCAAGCTTCGCATTGGTGGTGATGTATATCGAGACCATTGGATGAAACTTCTTCTCTTGTTGATTTGAGCAGCTCTTGATTTCTTATGTTTTTCACTTGGATTACTGAAGCCGCGATTTCACCTACCTTGTGGCAATCTGAAGTCGTCTCAATTCAATGACGGGCTCATGACAGACGGTTTGTATTAGGTTTGTTTCCTACGTTTGAGCACTGTAGAATTGATGATGGGATCTGTCTTATGACTAAACAATATTCAGACTCCACAACCGCCCTCTGGAGTCTAGCTATGCCGGATGCTATGCCGATCAATGGAGTTCGGCAAGGAAACTTATAGTTGTATGTAACAAGGTCGCTAACAGGTGCAGCACAGAGAGCGAATGATGAGTTCTCCTAGAATTGCCCGATCACGCTGCTTTTCTAGGCTATCTTCTTTCATTACAGACATCTGCAAAAAGCCTACCACCCTATCTCTCCCCCCATCTAGACTACTGTTTACAGTACTGATAGTCACGTAACCGATGTTCTGGCTGCCACTTCTCCGCAGATCGTGTTAAGACCGAGCCACATTTCAATCAGGTTTTTGCACTTGACATCGGCAAATGTTTCAACTACATGTCCTCTTACACATGATTTTACAGCTCATTACTCTCTCAGGAAGTTCTCGATGAAGATGTCAGCCTGTCAAGCCTTGCACAAATTTTTAGCCTGAACGTATCAAGCAGCATTACCTCACACAGGCGCAGTTGATCGCCCTTTTTAGATTTCCTGTCACGTCCACTGGGAGAATAAAGAACCTAATAATGTGTATAAATAAAAACTAGCTCTCAATTACTTGTATAGTTAAATGAGTCTTTTTCATAATCCTGCTGCTTTTCATAAGTCAGAAAATCTTTGTTCTTTTGCGACTCTAAGGTCTGTTGCTTTGCCAAGCATCATCTCCGCAATCCTAAATCGCACTTGCCGTGTTGGCAAATCGCAATGCGTGAAATGTCCTCGTTAAGTCGAAATCAACGTCTCTCCCAGCCAGCGACCCACCTGCTGACGCCATTATGCATGTCAACAACACTCCGGGATAATCCGCCTTGGCTATGCATGAAACGGAATGGACCAGGAAAAGTGGGCGTGGATGTTTTCTGCAGCAGAAGCAAGCCACTAATACACCGCGCCACACGCGCCGTGGTGAGATGTGCATCTGCACGCGAACAAAAATTTCTGAACCTTCCATGATTATTCTGGAAGTTCTGGAAGATTGTAGGGGGGAATAGCAGGGGCATTTTTTGTTAGGTCGTTTAACAGGGTTGCATTTGAAATGTGAAGTAGGAGTAAATTAGACGTCCTGAGTGGTTCAGCCCTCAACGCTCACGAGAGATTTCACAATAGCTTGGAGCCTGTGGGCATGACAGGTGAGATGTTGGAATAAACTCAAAGCGGTGTTCAGCTCGCAGGCTGACTGAGTCTCGGCGATGGATGACGATGACCATGCGGTGTTGAGTTGTCTTTCCCGGCAGTTGGCCTCCAGCTCGTCACGTGGTCGCTTCCAGGATTCTCCGCGACCAGAACGGCTAGAATCTGGGAACATTCGATCGCGACTTTGAGCCAATATCACACCACACCCGTCTGAGGAGGAAGGTACCTTCCACTAGTCGACCGTCTTCCAAGTCTCCCCTCAGTCTTCCCGAGTGCCTGGGCGTTCTAGCCCAGTTAGCAACGCCTCCACTACTACGTAGCTAGAGTTTGTTAAGAGAGCTAAAAATAGCAACAACTTCATATTCCAAAGGAGACTTTACGGATCTGAACAAGAAGTCAACTTTATCACTAGCAATTGTTGAGGCGGCTCTCTTATCCTTTGGAATACCTCATATTACCACCGAAGTGGATGTCTATGTAAGATGCAAAGACGCGTGTACCCAAGCTCAAGCCTCAACTTCAACGAGAACGGGAGTACGGGTTCAATGCCTCAAAAGGAAATTAAGTTCGAAGAGGGAATTCGATAAACGATCAATCCTTACCCTCCCTATTTCGATAAATCGCCTTGATTCAAAGTTTTTCGTACTTCAGCGCATCGCATAAATGCCGGCCTCTCTTCAGCATCCTTTGCCTCAGCCACTTTCCACTGCTCGATAATTTCAGCTGTACGGGAAGCACTTCTTGGCTCGAAGTCAACCTAAAAGGGGTCCGGCTTGATGATAAGTAAGGAGTTGGATTTGTTCAAAGGCACCCCGATTTCTTGATCGGTAGCAGGGTTTATCTCCCGCTTGAGATTAAATGACCAAGCAAGTCCACCACAGGCTACGACCAATTCATATTGAGTGAGAGATTGACCGAGGCACCGTCGCTGGCCCCAGCCAAAAGATGTTATTCCCTAGATGCTAGAGAACTTGGTGAGCGGTAATTGATACATCGGCCAACCGGATTCTGGCCGTCTTTCAGGTCTAAATGACTCTAGATCTGGATACTTGACTGGATTGCGCAGGAACGCCAAATCAAGACGAAGGATGCGAGTTCCCTTGGGGATGAAGTAGCCTCGGTACCAGTTGTCCGCCTCGCACTCATGCGCGACACCTGCATCATCGTTCAGTCTTAGTCAACACATTGGTATTGCTTGTTTACCTGTACGGATACTTGGTTTCCATCGCATAGTCTCTTTGATGCAAGCCCGAAGGACAGGTAGATTTGGCATATCAGCTAGGGTTGGCATTCGACCCTCGCACACTCGATCGATTTGCTTTTGACACTTCGTCTCCTACTTGGGGTGATAGCTGATCGCAACCAAGAAGCAATGCAAAGGTCCGGCTATGGTCCGAATGGCTACAAGGGCCACCATCCCTATTACAGATAACGCTTCATAGTCTCCTGAGATACTCGTTTCCTCTGCCGTCTCAAGGAAAGTCTGGGTAAAGCATGGTCGTTGTATGCCCTCCTCCATCTTATGTCGTGTCGTCAGCAGTCGTTCCATCCACCAGGCTAGTCGCTCGTCACGATGCTTTCGCTCCTTAATTTCTAAAAGGTTGAGGGAGAATGGAAGACGCTACAGAGGAGTCAACACGCTTGTGATGGGTCCAGCTGGTGACATATGCGTCAACAATCCCTATGCGCTTTGCATACAATACGCGCTCGGTGTGTGGTCATCCCAAGTCAGCTGACATATAATATCGGAGGTCATATCCTCCAAAGAGATGCCGAAGTTGTCGGGCTGAGTGAGGAGGTATTAAGCCACCGCTTCACTTGGAATTCCATCAGGCCATAGTATCGAGTGTTTAAGGCTTCGGTCAAGTACGTGTGAGCGAACTTCCTTTAACGAGCCCAGTAGTCTGTCCATCGTGTAAGCAGGTGTTCAGCAAGGAGTTTTGTATGTATACCTTTGCCCGTTTGACGAAAACATCTTCCACTATCGTCTCGTCTGAGACTACGATGAAATTGGCACCTAACATCTTAGTGCGGTATATCGGCTCATACATGTCTGCCCATTCCTTGAACTTCAGCCACATGTACTCGATTCGAAGGTTATAGATACGACCTATGCAAGGGAGCAATGTGGGGCCTGGTAGACCTTTGGGTTTAACTTGGCATTTCTTCTGGCGACGACATTGAGGAACGAGTATAGGGCGAAGTCAAGCAACGCGATATCTATAGCGAGCCGTGTGAAAGAATCCATGCTCGACGCAAATACAAAATGAGTGGCACAAAACCCGAGAGGGAGACTACAACATCGATCGTTGAACTCCTAAGTATAGATCGACCGATCACACCGCTTTTGATACCACTTATTAGCTCCCCGAAGACCTGGGTGGATGTTCCTATGAGATGGTGAGGAGCTGGTGGTATCTCTATGGTATAGGGTTGTTTTGCCGTTGTCTAGAACTATATTAGAGGCTGCGGTTTGACTGATTCGAAACTTGTCGTTTGCGGTAAGCTACGGAAGCGGTCCAATGATACAATCGAGGAAATGCATCGGGCCGCTGCATGGCCGTTGACGCAGATATCAGTGCCGACTGAGTGGAAGGTATCGATGGCAAGATGCTGGCAAGATGCTGGCAAGATGCTACAACCACAAAATGATTTTCAAGGTGTTAGTCCGTTGACAACTGATAGATTACAACGTATGCTGGCATCACCAGCCAGTCTGTCACCAGATAGCGCCTCTATCACAATTAGGCGTTCCATCACATTTAGGCCCTCCATCAAATGACCATCACTATGTCAGCAGATTACGTACCACCGAGTCACTCATTTATGTATATATATCTCCTAGATAGCTCTCAATTATTGTCAGGTTGGCCATGACTTTCACTCCAGTGCATTTGGTTACACAGTCTCCTTCCAAGCATTCAGAAGTTAATGGTTCCTCGCAATCGGAAAAGGAATGCTGATCCGAATATAGATCACGATGATAAATTCTGATTGTACTTAGAGATACCAGAGGTGAGATACACCAAAGATGCCACATGCATCCTGGGCGGAATCAGTGGTCGACGATAACTGCCAAGCTTTTACCAAGAATGGTTCATCCATTCTAGGAATTCGGCACGCATTTATCGAACCGAATATCGAATGTAAATCGATTGCTCCTCATTGCATATATCATGTTATCGCTTGGAAGAACCATGATTGTCGCTTGAACGGGGTATGGTAGGCCATAGACGAGTATTGTCCGTGGTTGAAGAAATCGCCCATTCACAACCCTCACAGCCTGGAAAGCGTCCGCATAACGCAGTCGGCCCAAATTCATGATTCTATCTAGTGTCAACCACGTCTCTGGGATTCGGATGTTAATTATGATGCAGGCGCTGGATTGGAGTATGACCTAAGTTAGCTTCGACACCTTGCCCTGTCAACCTGTCGTTCGGTCTTTCCGCTTCTCGTCGATGCCAGGGCACATGAGTCAGGGGAACTTTACTACCTAGTAAGTTGGAATGATTCTAGGCCCTCTGTCGCGGGCATTAGCGTGCGCGGAGTGTGTGGGGAATCACATCTCCAACGAGGCGTTAACCTCCCGGTTATCGACCCTATCGCTGAGACTACGACATCATGCTGCGCCAGATCTGCAATATCTGATACGGCCGTGAATATCCCAATTGTAATGTGCCAAGCCAGGAATTCGGAAGAAGATAGCGGTGTGTCTGAGGTCCGTCAGCGTTCGGCATCCCAGAACATCGGCATAGAATTCCCAAAGTCAAGATAATATTAAGAGATTATTCGGGACGCAAATTAAGTGAAGTCTAGAAAATCGATCCTCTTACCAATGTGGACCTCTCTACCAGAATACCATTCGCCAAGCATGCCTCACGCACTGACGTCCCGTGATTCTGCCATGGAGTCTAGACCTGTGGGTCTTACCCTTCCACTGGTATCGACGTACTGATTGTCGGTACAGGCCTAGCAGGTCTGATAGTTGCTATTGAACGTGTATGAAAGGGACACAATATTAGGGTGCTCGGCAGAAACTGGAGCACTAACACCGCTGGTAGGGCGGTCGATTTTTAGTAATCGTGTACTGTGCTGATTTGAACGATCAGGTGACATGTTCTTCATGGTCTCAGCGCAGCTCGCTTCTTCAAGCATTGGCCGGAGCTGAAGGAAGAATATTGGAGGATTCCGCTTCACAACGCCTGGATCGAGACGTTCAAGTACTCTGGCGAAGTCATTCTCCTGCCTACGAAGGTCGTAGGCCGACTGCGTGCCTGGGGGCTGAATCCTGGTACGCCGCCAAGCGAGTTTCAAATGCGGCCGCTTGTCTATGAGATATTTGTGCATCGGGTGGAAAAGTTTGCCATATCAATTGAATTGAGTTCTCGCGTCGTCGACTACTCTGAAGATGAGATTGCCGGTAGAGGGGGCTGTACTACCGAGGATAGGAAGCGCTATGAAGCTGATACGGTTATCGCCGCTGATGACGTGGGCTCGAAGTTGCAGAAGCTTGTCGGCAGGCGGGTTCGAGCCGAACCATCCGGAAGGGCAATGTGGCGCGCTGCCTTCCTAAGAAAGTATCTGGACAATAACCTAGAAGTTAAAGAGTTTTTAGGATGGTGCCCGGCAATGAGTCGATTGTGCGGACATGGTTAGGGTAAGTCATATCTGATAAACTTCCATTGAAGCTGTTCTGATTGTAAATAGCCCTTCTACCTACGCGTTCACTTTGACTCGTGAAGATGTGATGGTCTGGATCATGAATCACGATGTGAGTATTTCGAATTTCGTTTGAAAAGACTGGCTATTCACGTTTTATAGGTCACTGGCAGTGAGAAGGAGAGTTGGAATCACACAATCGATAACGATGAAGTGTGGAACGGAATGGAAAGAATAAATGAGCAGCCATATTCAAGGAGCTTGTCAAGTGCAGTCCACCGAACACAGTCGTCAACTTTGAATCTCTCTGGCGAAACTCGCAGCCGAGCTGGACCTCGCCAGGTGCTCATGTCATCTACTCGCGCAACGCACCCTCCTCGCTTCGCTCGGGGGTGCTCCCGGGCTCAACGCCCACCCCAAGCTCAACGCCCCAATTGCCAAGAGAATCTCAATTGTACCCCAAAACGATGTCGGATTACCAGAAAATGGAGGCGCAAATTGCCTTAGCTCTTAAATGGATGTCCACAAAGACTTCCTACAAGCTAACAGACGTAGCGGCTATGTTTGGCGTACCTTATGATCACCTTAAGCGCTGAAGGAGATCGCCCACCAGCAAGTCAACGCGACAGAAGACTAACCAACGGCTAACTCCTGCTTAATTAAAGGCCCTTGAGCTCTATATTAAGCGCCTTGATGATTTTAGGTAGCCTTCTTTTGTGGATATGTAGTGCGCTGCTATAAAACGTTTTTAAACTCTCTTATCTCCACCCAGCACTATCCTTAAACCTTTTGGCCGTGACTTCTTTAAATGCTACTAAGCAGCCAACCCACACATTCAACGCGTTAAACAGAAGTCTTAGGAGCTTATAAGAGTTATCTCTTAAAAGCAAGACATAATTAAGGATTACTTCTAGGAGTATAAGTAGGTAGTAGATAAACTAGGCTTACAGCCTAAGAATATATAGAATATAGACGAGTGCAGAACGTGAATTAGTATTAATAGTAATTAAAAAGTTATTACCCTAAAGGTCTATTAAGCTATAGAGTCTCTATTTAAAATAGAGTAAGAGTTTATTACCTTTATAAAAGCTATTAACGCTTTAGGCTAGGTTATTCTACCTCTATATATATAATAAAGCGCGGTTATTATATATTAGTATATCTTTAAAAAGCTTAACCTTAATTCTAATCTATTATTTAGGGTTTTAAGTTTTAGCTATATTAATAATTAACTTAGCATAAACTATATCTATTACTTTAATAAGTATATAAAGCTTAGTAGAAAGTGTAATAGATAGAAAATACTAATTTTTAATAACTACTCTTAAAGTTTACCTACAACTTTATATAGTTCTACTAGGATAAAAGAATATAGTTTTTTTTTATTTTTATATAATATATATACTATAGCCGCTTGATGTTGTAGTCTTTATGCTTTTTAAATAGTATTATAAAAAATATATTAAAATAAAGACTTAACTTGACAATAATTATTTTAATAAGATTAAATTTCTATATATAATTTAAGAGGTGCGTAAGTAAGCTTATAAGCTAGGTACTATCTAATTAATCTTTAAATAGATAGGCTTCTAGCCCTATAATCTTAATACTATTCTATTAAAATTAAAGACTATTAATAGGCTTTAAATACCTTTATTTTAACTATTTTTAAAGATAGTTATCTCGCCACTAACGTCCTATAAAGTATGGTAATTAGATAAATTCACAAGAAAGCATATATATAGTATTAATCTTAAGATAGGATAATAGAGAATCCTATCTAGCTACTTTCTAAGTTTTAGAAGGGTGTTATTACTGTAGCGCTTAATAAAGAGAAAGCTAGTAAAAAGTTTATATAAGTTAATATTACTACCAACACCCGTAAGAAGCGTTAAAAAGGTGATTAATGATATATACAAAAGGGTAGCACTATTTATATGTATGATGCAAGGCTTTAAGTGGCTAAATAAGAGAAGGAAGATACAAGAAAGAAGGGTAGGGCTATTGCCAAGGGCAAGTTAACCACCTAAGAACTAGATTATTAAGATGATCAATTACAAACCGTATCAAACCTGTACATCCTATAATAATTTTGACCCTAGAGAACCTTCTCTGATGACTAGATAGACTAATTCTGTGCGTCGTAGGTGCTGCCCGCACCTATTTGATACGGGCCTTGGCATCTTGGGCATTGAGCTTGGGGTGGGCGTTGAGCCCGGGAGCACCCCCGAGCGAAGCGAGGAGGGTGCGTTGCGCGAGTAGGTCGGAGATCCCGCACATTCATGTCCTCGGGCTTCTGGAAATGGTGCGACTGAGGCAATTAAATATACAATCTCAATAGCTTCCTGCCTGCAGATTAGTGGGAAGGAAAACATCTCGCAATCTGTCCGAGCATATATCCGCTTCTGATAAGAGCTCTCTATCTGCACTTCAGTCAACGTTTACTCACATATCACAGCTTCATCAGTAACTTCTGCGCCCAAAAATTCGGTTTCCCCAACACAGAGCTTCTGCAAGACACCGACTGGGACAAGGTTATACTAGACTCTCGCCGCGCTGCCCCCAAACTGCCGAAATGGGTCTGGTCACAAAATCGGGAGGCTTATGCATACGAGAACTATTTCAAAGCTGGCGAAAGCATGAAGAAGGTGTAAAGGTGGAGGACGAGAAGAAATTTGATTCGAATTATCCTAAGGAGTATCGATATGAGTCATGGAGTATTGAGAAGATTATGGAGGGTATGCGGAAGGGGATGCCGATTGATCTAGGGCTTGGATATTGGGAGTAGACGATGCTGCGATTGCGTAGATGATTTGGTTGTGTCGGAATCAGATGTTTGGGGGGCTATTGCTTGGATTTCTTGGACTGGTGAGAATTGTGGCGGTATTCTCAGAGAGATTTGGGCCAGCATTTCATTCGATGAATCCGTAAGCTAAGTCAGGCACCCTAGTTTCCGACACCCCCTGGTTTCCGACACCCCGCAAAGTTTCGCCGCCACCACCACTCTAGGTTGCGAAAAAGTTCATAACTTCGCCAAAACATTCTCTAAAGCTACAGAACAAACTGCATTCGAAGTATTTAATAGCTTTCTTCATTTACACCTAAATCATGGTCAAGATAACGTTGTGTTGGTTGTTGATTCTGTGCTGTACATCGAACCAATGGCTGCTCCGCTTCCTCCTTAGAGCTACTTTCCTCCTCCACAATATTAACCTCCTGCGCTGTGCTTCTCACCTTGTGAACACATTAGGAGGGCTCCTGATTAGTCTGTGAAAGAACTTCTGTAAGACTCGCGAAGCGATCGTTCGGATTAGTCATGACTTTATGATGTTTTGGTGGATTTGCTTGTTCAACCTGCTCACGTAAGGATGTAATCTTATGATCTTTTATAGTGACCTTAATTGTAATACAGTCTAACGCTATGGCAGTAAGCTAAATATATCGTCATGTAGCTGGAGAATTGTTTTTTCTAGAAAACAGCTTTATAATGTCGCTGCCGCGTTTTGGCGTTCTGATATCCTTGGTAATAGGGGGTGGTGTTAATAGCCGTTAGCGCACTACGACCTAGGGAGAACATAAGGGCTTACTAATGTTCTTAGGGTATAGCCCTGTTGTCTTCCACTTAGCTTGTATGCACTGTTCTCGAAGACCAAGTTTACGTGCTTCTATATAAAATTTACGAAACCTAGCCTTTCTAAGCTTTGTTACATCTGTTAGAGCCGTATGCTCGCTAAGAAACCGCTGATACGCCGCCTTTAGACCTAAGAAACAACCAAGATCTAAAGGCTAGAGTATATGTGAAGTATAGGTAGATAAAAAGAGTAGGTAAATATTGTTTAGGTAACATGTTGTCATAAATTTATTTAAGGTATAATTGCTATGGCTGTTAATAATAAGCAACCGTGTCTCAGACGGGTCGTTAGGTTTAGTCTGAGGTAAAAACACCTTCTCTAGCCACTCAACAGCGATTTCGTTGCTCGTCTATCCATTTTGCGAAAAGGTAACATGCTAGTTAGGATGTTGAGCTAAAAACTCCTGTTTAAACCACTATTCCTAAATGCTTCTGGTTTTAAAAATAATAAGGGAATCTAGAACAACGCTAAGCGCGGAGATACATTTAACTATAGAGGTCTATATACAGGCATTTATTATCTTAACCGGTATAGAGTTGGGATTCTCTTGTCAGGAGCTAATGATAAGTCTATTAATACCCTAGCCCTCTATAATGCCGCCCTTGTCGGCGTTGTACCTCTGTCGGGGTAGAATCTAGCTTATAGTCTCATACAAGTTAAACAAGTGCCTAATATTATCTGAAGTAGCTGAATTTATACGTTCCTAGTTAGTCCGGCGGCCTAACTTTGTCCTAATAGCTGTATAGCGCTCTACAAAGTGGTTAGACCACTTCCTCCCTAGGTTCCTGTGGTTATCTTCTCGCTTAAGTACGCTAGTGGCGATAGCTCGCACTTGCGCGTGTGTTGGTGCGTAACTGAGGGCCTCCTGCTAGAGAATCCACTACTCCAGATACTCTTCTTGAACAGTTGTAAGCCGCTGTTCACCGTTGTGGGCATGCTGGTGTGGTTAAGCACCATTAAAGCGGCCGCGAAGAGTGTTCCTTAGTATCCCATGCCGACCAGCAGCAGTGGCTAAAGCGACCCCAGATTCGACGTCTGCGAGTGTATTTTGAACGTCGCCTTCTGTGTATCTAGCCATTCGAAGACGGGGAAAATAATGCAAAAAGAAAAATTGGAATCGATGAAGAATTGAACTTTCAAGAAGGTATATTCGGTCGTGGTGCATGGTGGGGGAGCGCGGTTTCAGGGCTGTCGGAAACTAGGGGGTGTCGGAAACTAGGGGGTGTCGGAAACTAGGGTGCCTGACTTAACGATTTCTTCCATGATCGTGTCTGTGCCCGATCCACCTTGCTGCCTTTCCTTGTTCTTAACATCCGCACCTTCATCGGTCGAAAAATCTTTACTAGGTGCATCCTCACTCATGGCAGGGTGCCGCTGCCTGCGAGGAGGCGGCGCGGCTCTGTGATGGATACAGATGGATAAACTAGGCAACAGCTTGTGTACTGAGAGAAAGAAGCGGAAGGCGAGGTTGATAGAAGAATCGAGGACGGTGTCATAAGGTGTCGGGTACAGGGAAATGGGAAGGGCATTTGGGCGCCGCTTATGGAGACTCTTGGGGCTATCCCGATGAGCAGATGCTTAGTTTTTAGTATATTTAATAAATTCTAAGAAGTTTCCCATAGGGATGCAACTTAGTAGATAAAAATAAGGTTGCCAAGTAGGATCTTTATGGGATGTTTGATGATCTGGGAAGGAGAGAAGGTAGGAATCCGGGCGAAAGGTGAAATATCGAATCAAACATTGTATCTGTGAGCGAGGATGAATGCAGGGATGGTTATGGAGATCAATGCAGTTAGTGAAGGTTCTCTGAACTATCATCGTATTCAGTATTGTGCATTGGCTTGACCTCTGATTTGGAAATTCGAAGGATTCTACTTGCCTTCGTGAGTCAGGAGTCGGAAGCTCGAAATATCCATGAATGAATGCATCTATGGTTCGATTATATTGGCGCCATAGTCACTTTCGCCACGACATACCACGGAAAATGTATGACGTCTAAATTGAGCACATTGTTTAAAGACGAAATGCATGTTCCTTGAAGCGAAGATCCTCGATCGCAGCTTGGAATCGGCTTAGAGCTCAATTTGAAATTTCATCCGAGGGCTATACTGCCCCATTCCACCCCCGGTGGGACACCTCAAACTGCAACACCTGCAGCATCCTTACTCCAGCGCTTCACTGTCGGTGGCTGTGGCTACAGGAGATTTTTTAAGGTTAGATATAAACGACTAGACGGAAGATTACGGATTCGACTTGATATGTAGGATGCGGTGCAAGTTAAAGCTCCCTATATGTTCCGCCGGAGCTGAACGTGTGTTGTATACCCAGAATATCGGACCTTATCTTAACAATATATCGATGACATGCATATACCCGTTAGCCTACCTATAACCGGCGTCTGAAGTTGCGAGTGCCGGAAGCAGCAATTTCTGACTCATCTTCGGTCTCCGGCTGGAGATTCACTATTTAGATGGTATAGTGTTGGCGGGGAAGACACAGGGCGAATGGTGTCGGCAACGGGAAGGCTATCG